>UESW01004106.1:1333465-1360975 GCA_900491605.1 Calamus simplicifolius | reverse complement strand
TTTTTCTCATTAGTGACTTTCTTGAAGAATTTCAGAAATATTGAGAAAGTCTCATCCTTATGAGCCAAAAATAATACCCAAGTGAATCTAGAATAATCATCTACTATCACAAGACCATATTTCTTTCCTCCTAGACTAGTGGTTCTAGTTGGTCCAAAAAGGTCCATGTGAAGTAGTTCTAGTGGCCTAGAAGTGGAAACAACATTCTTGGATTTGAAAGAGTTTCTAGTTTTTTTCAAATTGACATGCATCATAAATTCTGTTATTTTCAAAATCTAACTTTGGAAGTCCTTTAACTAAATCCATTCTAATTAATTTTGAAATCAAGTGTGTGCTTGCATGACCTAATCTACGATGCCACAACCATCCAATCTCATTTACATTAGCATTATAGTAACTAAGCAATAACTATTAGTAGTCAGATTGTCTAAATCAATTAAATATATTACCATTTCTACTTCTAGTAAATATAATGCTATTGTCAATAGGATTAGAAATAGTGCAGATAGAAGCTTCAAATGAAACTTTCAAACCTTTACAACACAGTTGGCTAATACTAATTAAATTATGCTTTAAACCATCTACATAAAGAACATTTTTAATAAAAGTGGAGGGAGTTATCTGAATTTTACCAAAGCTCATAATCTGGCCTTTGCCATTATCTCCGAAGGTTACTACTCCTCCTCTTTTATCCTCAAGGGTGATGAATTGATCCTTGTCACCCGTCATATGCCTTGAGCAGCCGCTATTAAGATACCACTTTCGTTTTGATCTTTTGACCACAAGACACTCATGCAAAGTAATCAAACTTTTTGTTTAGGTACCCAAGCTTTCTTGGGTCCTTCATGGTTAGTAGCAACAAAGATTGTTCCTTTTGGAACCCATATTCTCTTTCCTTTAATATTTAAATTCTTATTAATTTTTTTAAAATTGCATGCATAGGCTTTGTGTCCTTTCTTGTTATAGCAATAACATGAGACCTCATTTTTCTCATATTCATTTCTAAAGAAATTTTTAACATACTTTTGTTTCCTGTTAGGCCTATAACCTAATCCAGCCTTATCAAATATAGCTCTTTGATTACTCAATAACAAATTAAGTTTTTCAGAGCTATATGTAAATTTATCAACTATATTTTTATATTTATCAACTTCTATCTTTAAATTGACATTTTCATTTGAAATTGATTCTTTTTCTTTTAGCAAATTCTTATTTTCAGATTTCAATTCTTCAATTTCATGGGTTAGTTTATCTTTTTCTTTGACAAGATTTAAATTATCATTTTTCAAAGATTTGCTTTTCTTTTTCAAAACTTTAAAATCACTAACTAGTTTGTTAAATGCATCAAATAATTCATCAAAGGTAAAGTCATGAGTTTCGGTACTTACCTCATCGTCATTTTCCATAAAACAAATGTTTGCAACCTCTTTTTGTTCTTCTCGGAAGAGGATTCCTCGCTATCGCTCCATGTTGCAACATATGCCTTTTTCTTTTTCTTGTACCCCTTTTTAAATTGAGGATAGTCATATCTAAAGTGCCCCGTTTCTTACATTCATAGCATATGAAGGGGTCTTTCTCTTTATCCTTGTCCTTTTCTTTTTCTTTTTCACCTTCCATCTTTGTTCCAAATTTTTTCTTGTGGAGGGTCTCTTTCTTTGCATAAATCTTTTAAATTTCTTAGCAAGGAGTGCAGTCTCCTCATCATCATCATCTTCTTCATCACTGCTGCTTTTTTCAATTTCTACAGCTTTAAGGGCAATTGTTTTCTTCTTCTTGACGTCTTCCTCTATATGCTGTTTCATGGTTAACTCATGAGTCATTAGTGATCCAAGTAGCTCCTCCAAAGGTAAGGTATTGAGGTCCTTGACTTCTTGGATTGCAGTCACCTTTGCTTCCATGTCCTTGAAAGAGACCTAAGGATTTTACGAACCAACTCAGAGTTAGTATAGGTCTTGCCAAGACTCTTTAAACCATTCACAATATCAGTAAATCTTATATACATGCAGGTTATAGATTCAGTTTGTTCCATGCTAAACAATTCATATTTATGAACAAGAATATTAATCTTTGATTCTTTGACTTGATTAGTATCCTCATGGGTAACTTCTAATCTGTCCCAAATTTTTTTATGGAAATACATGTAGAAATTCTATTAAACTCATTAGCATCTAATGCACAATATAAAACATTCATGGCCTTAGCATTGAGCTGAGCCATTTTCCTATCGTTCTCATTCCAATCCCTTTCGGATTTAGGAACTATTGAACCATCTACTATGTGTGTGGGTGTACTAGGTCCATTAGTGATTACACTCCATAGTTCATAATCTAAAGCTTGAATAAAAATTCTCATTCTAGCTTTCCAATAAGAGTAGTTCGAACCATTAAATAAAGGAGGTTATTTGTAGAATGACCTTCAGCAAATGAAGATCCAGCTTGAGCTACCATTTGGATCTTTAGCTCTTGATCGTTTGACCAAATAAAAAATGAGCACAAGCTCTGATACCAATTGTTGGCCCAGATGGCAACCCAAGAGGGGGGGTGAATTGGGTTCTTAAAAAATTAGCTTTTTAAAATTATGTGCTTTAAAATAAAGGAGATTGAGTGCAAGATAAATGCTAGGCTCAAATAATGAGATAGGAAGACAAAGAGATAAAGCACGTAAACACAAAGATTTTATAGTGGTTCGGTGTATCCAACACCTACATCCACTCCCAAGTAGCACTTGGCCCACACTATAATCTCTTGATTACAGCCGAGTTGTTTTACAAGCTTACAACTCAAAACTTGTTGTTTCCCCGGGATCACAACGAACCCAGCTGGTTTTACCGGCTCACCAGCACAAAACCAAACACAAGCTATCTTTAGCTTGTCCCGAGGTATACTACCTCCACTAATTCAATCCTCTGATTGATTAGCAAACAACAGTTTGAAAACAATAAAGATTTCAATACAACACTTAAACAGCTCCTTAAGTGAGCAGATATTCAATAAAATAAATAGGGTAAAAAAAGTTTGATTGAAGCTCTTTGAATGTATGCTTTTCTTCTTTTCCTCTTCTCCTTTGAAAGATTGAATTAGCCTCAGCTCAGTTTCTTCACGCAGTAGAGAAGTTGAGGATTTGGGGTTTTGCTTTCTCTCTTCAAATGTTGGAAATCTCCTTGATTTGATCTTGAGAAGCTTGTGGATTTCTCTTTGAACTTTTCTGGGATTGATGGACTTAAGCTCAGAGTATTTCCTTTTGATTTCTCTCTTTCTTTCTTAGTATTTTCTGAATATTTTCTCTCTTTTTCTTGCTCTGTTCTCTCTTTTTTTTTTTTAAATGGATGGATATTCCTCCTTTTATAGATCTCTTAATCCAAGGTTTAGGTGGGAGATATAGCCATTGTGAGATGCTTGGATACTCCTACACACAAAGAAAAATAAATGTTAGAGATTATGTGGAAAAAATGTTACCGTTAGAGTCCGTTCTAACAATTGAAAATCCGCTCCTGACAGGTTGGAGTCGGCTCCAACTTTTCAGGTGTCGGCTCCAGATCGGGTATCCAAAAATAGCAAAGAAAAAGTTTGTTGAGGAGTCGGCTCCGAGAAAGTTAAGTATCGGCTCGTCGCTTTCGGAGTCGGCTCCAGAATCCAAGAGTGTCGGCTCCAGAAATATCCATAAAACGCTCTCTGTTCTCAGGTTAGAGTCGGCTCCAAAAACTCAGGTGTCGCTCCCGAACTCTCAGGTGTCGGCTCCCGAATTCTAGGTGTCGGCTCCTGAAATTAAAATAGAATGTACTTCTCTGTATCTCAGGTTGGAGTCAGCTCCGAAACTCTGAGTGTCGACTCCAGACTGTGCCAAAAATCTAGAAACCTTCTGATACACCTTGGTGTCGGCTCCTGACTATTTGGGTGTCGACTCTAAGTTCTGAACTTTGAAAAATTCTTTTAAAATTTGATTCAAAACTTATTCCTTTATCCCTTTTGATTGATTAAACATTTTTAACCCCTGAAACACTTATTAAATCTGTCAGAAACTTAGTGAATATACTCATGTCTTTTGTTAATCATCAAAATCAATAATTGGATCAACACCAGGGACAGGGGCAGGGGCACTCAGGCTGATTTGGGCCTAGTTCAGCCCCGTGAGTCCATTTGGACCCAATTTTCGGGCCAAATTGGGCCGAGCCCAACAAAAGGAATGTGGTGTTTGGATCAGCTTTAGTCCTAGTTTCTTGAAAAAAATTTATTTCCTCATTTGAGCTGATGTATTTGGGGATATTGAAGCCTAGAGTTGGGTTCAGGATTAGACTAGGTAGAGTTTAGGAGTGATTTTGGCACCCTAATTTTGGGGGATTAAAATGTTGAAAAATTATATTGTAGGTACTTAGGAGCCCAAATAGCTTATTTGCATCTTTGGATTAGCATTAGGAGGTAAGTAAGCTATTTATCATGATTTCTATGATATTGTAAATTATGGATTTAAATGCTATATGGTTTTACATAGTGCATTATTTGTTAAATAAAAAAATGTATTTGATACACCATATATACAAATGTCCATTTTACATGATTACATGAAATTGCTAAATTTGGTGTATTATTTGAAAAGTGGGAAAATGGATGTGATACCCCATATATGCAAATGAATATTTTACACAATTATTTAAAATTGTTAATCTTAGTGTATTATATGAAAATGAAAAATGGATTTGGTACCCCATACGTATCAATGACTGTTTTACATGGTTATTTGAAAATATTAATTTCTATAAAATTATATGATACCTTTACGTGCAAATAATTATTGGACATGGTCATTTTTGAAATTGTTAAATTCTACAAATTTTTTGGTACCTATAAATGCAAATGATTATTTGACATAATATTTAAAATTGCTAAAAGTTTTATACAAGGGTACATGTATATTTGACAAGTCAAACCACTGTATATAGAAAAAGTATATTGATTGTGTTTTTACAACAATACATATTATCTTGCAAATATGGCATAAAAATAATGTTTTGTTAATATGCTATTATATGTTACTACAGTCTACTATGATATGGCATGATATGATATGATATGCTACATGACTTTGGAATCTATCTCTTATAGGAGTAATATGTGGAGGACACACCTAGAGGGTGTTCTATTGACTCCAAGACCCACTTCCACAAGGGTTGTATGTAGAGAACACACTCGAGGGTGTTCTGTGATACGACATGATATGTGACATGACTCCAAAACCCCCCCCCCCTAAAGGTGATATGTGGGGAACACATCCAGAGGGTGTTCTGTTGACTTCGAGACCCATCTCCATAGGGGTTATATGTGAAGAATACACCCGAGGGATGTTTTGTAATATGATATATGATATAACTCTAGAACCCACCCTCCACAAGGGTATATGTGGGTGACACATCAAGGGGTGTTATGTTGACACCAAGACCCTTCCTCCACAAGGGATGTATAGGGAGGATACATCTTTGAGGTATTTTGTTTACATGAATGTAGTGTATGACCATGAGATATGGTATAAAAGGGAATTTACATGTTAATTATAGTGGTACAATGGTTTGATTTGAAATTACATTTTGAAATGCTACATGGCATTTGCTTCCAAAATTATTATAAGCATATGATATGCATGTTTTGATAACATGCTAAAATGTATTTTAAATTTGAAAGCTTGACATATATTTTGATAAATGAAAATTGATTTGTTTAAATTTTGAAATGATTATATATATTATAGTAGGCTTACTTACTAAGTATGAGTTCATTTAAATCTCACAATATTTTTCAAAGCCACAAAATCGAAGAAAGAAAATGGGGTAGTTGAAGCTTTCATCAGAGTAATATAGTTCAAATTTTTGTTGTAGCCCCAAACCTTATCTTATGTATTTTGGCATGTAGTCTAAGCCTTATTTAATAAAGCTTATACTAAGAATGTTTTGGATTTTGGATGATATATAGTTATTATCCCTCCTTGTATTAATTGTTACGCTACAGAATGCTTTGTATGCCTGGCATGAAGTGGGTTGCTACCCCTGGATCCACCACCACCGGGTTTGGGGCATGATAAAGAGATTTAATATAAAAGTTATCGGCATTCGACGAAGTGTTATTAAGATGAAAATCGATATAGCATAATAAATATGTATACGGTATGTACTAAACCTACAATCCATGTGTAAATTTAATACTTACATGATCATTGAACTAATACGCAAACTATATTTCAAGTTTTAAACCAATTTCAGCATCGCTGATGTAAGGTTCACGTTGTCTCCACATATTATAAAACAACCTTTATAAATAATAATTTATTCCAAGTGAGTTAAAAATAATTTAAATAAATAAATTAACCATAAAGTCTTAGAATGAAATATTATCTTACTCTATGAATGGTTCAACTTCAAAGCAGTTCATCGGAATATAATTGTGAGCAACTTTAAACTCTTCGCTCGGTAGATATCTCCTATTTTCTTGGCCAAATGGCCTACCAATAGTCTTGAAAATGGAGATGCTTCCATTATCCACTTCAAATGGCTGTCCACAGCCATCTAAATTACATAGCATAGTTCAATTCTTAGTTTTGACATGTTGCTTGAAGTAGTGTGAAAGAAAATTTGACGACTCCACCAAATATGCATTACAAAATGAACCTTCAACTCTTGCTTTATTTCGAACTTTTTTTTAAATTTCTTTAGATACTCAATATACTCAATATAATAAAACCAAAGAGGTGTATGTAGTTAGTTACCTCTCGAATAGGTACATCCAATGATATTGAACAGGTCCAACAATTATAGCTTCGTAACCTAAATGCATAGGTAGGTGTTCCATGTAATTAAAAAAAATTTGAAGAAATTTGTTCTAGTTTGCATAAAATAACTAAAATTTCTTCTTCAAGTCTTGCCATATCATTAGTTCTAACAACTCTAGCTATTAGCTCTTTAAAAAATAAACTAATCTATGTTAATGCTTTCCACACATTGCCATGTAGTAATTCATAAAATGCTATGGGCACTAATCGCTGCATAAAACATGGCAGTCATTGCTTTTCATACAAAAAACCCTTAGTTTATGCATGTCCATACGCCTACCCATGTTTGAAGCATATTCGAAAAAAAATTTAATCCTTTCAACCATTCAAACAACACTGCTTTCGAATTCCCATCTAGCATGTAACAAGCCTTAGGATATTTACTATCAACATATGATTGTGCAAGTTTAAGATGCTGACATTACTAATTAAGTCACTCTCTTGATTTAACAGTGTCTTTTATTTTTTTTTGGTACATTCATCACTATATTAAATATGTTCTCAAAGAAATTCTTTTCAATATGCATTACATCAAGGATATGTCTAATGAGATTTGTACTCCAGTATAACAACTGTCAAGAAATACTTCTTTTCTTCCACCCATGCTCTCTATATATCCGACCATTTACTGCATCTGACCCATCTTCCCAAACATTCATCAACCCTAAGTGCTCAATAGACTCCAATATTTCTTTTCCACTCATAATAGGTGGTGCAACTTTTCTAATCACTATTTTCTTAAGAAATGTCGTCCCGTTGTTTCTATAAGGGTGCCTAGACGATAAAAACTTTCTATAATTATCAAACCATGATTGCTTAACACTTCTTTAACGTAAAAGCATCTGAGTTTTTCATGCAATAAGGGAAAGCTAAATGATCAGAAGTGCTCAACTCAAAAAGTATGGCATATGTTGAAAAATCACTAATTGTCCACATAAGGGCTGCTTTCATAATGAAATTCTGTTTCATTAAAATATCATAGGTGAGAACCCCTTCTGCCCACAATAATTTCAGCTTTGAAATTAGGGGTTGCAAGAACACGTCTATCTTGTCTTTAGGATTTGATAGCCCAGGTATTAACACTGTCAAAATATAGAAGAGTCTTTCATGCATAGCCAAAATGGTAAATTAAGCACAGTTACAATCACTGGCCAGCAAAAGTATTGCTGTCCAGATTGCCCAAAAAGTTGAAATCCATTTGCGCAGAGAGCAAGTCTCACATTTCTTTTTTCAAATACAAAATTAGAGTGTATATCATTAAAATACTTTCACGCTATAGATTCTGACGGATAATGCATAACACCCTTTTCTTCTTCATGTCCTGCATGTTATCTCATATATGTAGCTGTAATATCTGATTGATACAATCTTTGCAACCATGGTATCAGCAAAAAGTAATGTATGCTCCGGTTTGCACAAGACCTGACATTGTATTTGCAGTAGAAATGTTGAAAAGATATCAAAGTAATCCAAGTTTAGACCACTTGAGAGGTGCTAAAAGGGTCATGAGATATCTTCAAGGAACCAAGGACTACATGCTCATGTATAGGTGAATTGATTATTTAGAGATAGAGGGTTACTCAGATTTGGACTTTGCTGGCTATGTTGATTCTTGAAAATCAACATCAGGATTTATGTTTATGTTAGCTAGTTGAGCCATATCATGGAGGAGTGCAATGCAGACTTTGTCTGCTAACTCTACTATGGAAGCAAAGTTTGTTGCTTATTTTGAGGCTACATCGCACGGTGTATGGTTGAAGAGTTTTATCTGGGGGCTTAGAATTGTTGATTCTACTGTTAGGCCACTTAAATTGTATTATGACAACTTAGCTGCTATATTTTTGGCTAAAAACTAAGAGTAATAGTTGAAGTAAGCACATATACATTAAGTTTTAGCTATAAAAAAACATGTTAAAGAAAATAAAATGGTTATAGAACACGTTAGCACTGAATTGATGATAATTGATCCTTTGACTAAAGGTATGCCAATTAAGAATTTTAAGGATCATGTAGTACATATAGAAATTGGTCTCATGATGTAATTTAGTTGCATGGATAACTACTTGTGCAATGAAATTCTTATTTAATTAATTTATTTATTTCTTATATAGGTGTACACATTATTATTTGACTTTTGAGAAATAATAAAATTTTCTTTTGAACTCTAAATAAATGCATGATTTGTTCATTAAATTATGTTGTTACATTTGGAATAGTGGTAAAGGAATTGAATGCATTATAATACAAGGAAGATAATACTTAATTAGAGAGGATCTATTGTCATGATTCATGTTTCGAACCAAGGGGAAGAATGTAGTATCCATAGATAATGGTTCTATTTTATTTTATCGGGTAACCTTATAGATATATCTCATTCTTTTGAAGATAACTCTCAACAATATCCATCCATTAATTAATTAAGTGATAACTATATCTTTTTTGAAAAATTAAAAAATACCTACTTTGATGGGAGTAGATGGAGAAAGAGAGTTAAAAAGTTTTTTTATAAATAGAAATCCCTTCTCAAGGTTTTTTATATTATAATATTATATTACGAAGAAGCTAGAGAGATTGGATCCCTGATCAATAGCAAATTCTGAGGACATATACCATCATTGTGCGATTGCTCATTGATTGGAAGCACTCAATCAAAAATTTTAGGAGGTAATCATAAATAGATGGCTGAAGGTAATATATTGGTCATATTATTAATTTATATAATATGCTTGTGTAGATTTAATTTTTAACAGTGATCGCATCAAAACAAAACAAAAAATAGCATCGCCGGTCCTTCCGAGACATTTCTTGCAACCGTTATTCCATTTTTTCTCTCCCAAATCTCTCAATAAGCATATGGCAAGGAAAACAGAAAGAGAAGAAAAAAATAACGGAGGAAAAGAGGGAAGGAGAAAATGAAGCGGTGTGGAGGGAGAGGGCATCGGCATTTGAGAGAAGAGGGGAATCAGAAGTGGTTTACGAAGGAAAGAGAGCTTCCTTTCCATCGAAGCTAAAACGCGCCTCTTGATTTTTTTTTAATATCTTTTAATTATTATTCCTACGTGCTAACCAAAAATACTGCAACGTGGCATGCAGGGAGCTCTTTAAAATGTATGGGGCAACAAGGAGCCCTATAAAAGACATACGTGTTAAAGGTATCACTGTCACAAGTTTTAATTTTTTAAAAAAATAAATTTAATTGTATGAAATATAGTTAAGCTTAAATTTAATCATCTTTTACTCTCTTGAATTCATATCATTTATGCATCCAAAAGATAAAAAAAATTAATTTTTTATAATATAATATATAATATATGAATATAAATAATATGTGTACATGGTTTTGAAAATCTAATCAGATTGGGCCGGTCGATCAAATCAGTCCAATCAAAAATTGGTCATCAGTTCGGGATCTGGTTTTATTATTAAAGTTGACTTTTATATGACCCGATTAAAATAAAAAAAATCCTGAAAAAGATTTTGTACATCGCATCTAGTGTAGCAAGTCCTATATGGACTACACTTCCTTCTTATTGGTCAATATACATTAAAAAATATTAAGACAGCTTTACGACATTCTGAGGGAAAAAATTATGACACCCCAGTTTTAAACTTATGACATAGTAGTTATAAAATTAAGACACCCGTTCAGAAAGCAAAAAAATTAGGATACCCCAATTGTAAACTTACGATACCGTGCTATAAAATTACAACACCCATTCAGAAACATGTTTGTACAAAAATTTCAAAAAAAGCTGAACGAGTATTAATACGTCACGTAGAAATTTAAGATGACACCCTAGTTTTAAACTTACGACACCATAGTTATAAAATTAAGATACCCATTAGAAAGTCAAAAAATTACAATATCCTAATTGTAAAATTATGACACCATGGTTATAACGTACACAAATTTAAAAAAAAGCTGAGCGATATTAATGCACGTCAACAGCTTTTTTTTTGAAATTTATGTACAGACACATTTTCTGAGTGGGTGTCATAATTTTATAACAACGGTATCGTAAATTTACAACTGGGATGTCGTAATTTTTTTTTTGCTTTGGATATCTTAATTGTATAACTACAGTGTCCTAAGTTTAAAACTAAGGTGTTGTAATTTTTTTTTAGTTTATGAATGGGTGTCTTAATTTTATAACTACGGTATCGTAAGTTTAAAACTGGGGTGTCATAATTTTTTCCTCGGAATATCGTAAAGCTGTCTTAACATTTTTTTAATGGATATGATATGCATGTGGACCAATAAAAAAGGACAGTGCAGCCTACATAGGACTTGCTGCACCGGATGCGATGTACAAAGTCTTTTCCAAATCCATTGAATCGATCAGATTCTAAAGAATCAGTCCAACTCCGATTTTTAAACTTTAATTTTAAATAAAATTAGGATTGATTTTTTTAAATTTAAATTTTTTTTATTTAATATTAATATTTTATTATTTTTATATTATTAAATTAAAAAATAATTATGACACACTCGGTTAGACCAAACCGATTTATCTAATCGAATCAATTGACCCACGTACCAAATATAAAGCCAGTTTATTATCGGATTCCATTTTCAAACATATATATATATATATATATATATATATGGTCATCACCGTCTTGTTCGTTGACTTTTCTTCAGCTTCCTTCTGCAAGCAGCAATTAAGTAGGCAACGGAGACAGTGCCAAAGGTGGCGGCCCTGAGCTTAGTAGCTGGTCTTGAAGGGCCGATACGCTTTGAGGTTGGTGATCACTTCGAACATGGACCCAGCGGCGGCGGCGATGGAGACAACGAGGCAGACGATGCTAAGCATTTGGAGGCATATCCATCTGTTGCTCCACTTGGGGACCTTCTTTTGCACCATGTACATCTCTATTGGAAAGTAGACTGTGAGCGGCCAGAAGCCGAGCACGCCGAGGAGGTCGACGATGTCATTGAAGAAGGGGAGCAGCATGGAGATGAAGGTGGTAAGGACGACGAAGGCGGAGCGCCACATTAGGCGGAAGAGGTTGAGGTTGTAGAACTTGGTGGAGGTGAGGGGGATTCTGATCTCCTTGGTGATGAAGGTGGACCTGGGCCAGGTTTGTAGAGCCCAACTTTCGATGGAGGCGAAGAGCGGCTGGCCGAAGACTTGGTACGCACGGACGTGGTGGATGACGATGGCGGCGTTGGCAATGTCGAGGAGCCAGAAGGGGCTGTAGAAGCCAAAGCCGGAGAGGAGGTTGCCGGGGGCCTCGTCGCCGAGCGCAGCGTAGCCCATGCAGCCACAGAGCATGTGAAAGATGGTCGCCACCGCAACGCTGAGTAGTGTGGCCTTCTTCATCACCTTTGCCTCCGACGGCGGCGGCGCCTTTATCGTGTCCTGAAGGAAAGCCACGTAAAAGCCGATGTTTTTTCAGTAATATAATGGTAAGTGGAACAGAGTTTGCGGCGTGGCTAAAGTTTTTGTTCGATTGGCTTTGAGTTGTTTACCTGGATTTCGAAGATATTGATTGAGAAGGAATAGGTGAAGGAGCCCAAGGCTCGGAGGCTACGCCAGATCTTTTGAGTCTTGGTGACGACGGCACCGATGCTGATCCCGGTGAGACTGCCTTTGAAGCCTTTGTTATCTGTTTGAAAACAGAGACGAGGAGAACAGAGAGATCAGCATGTGGGCAATGGAATAAAAATTAAGCAAAATAGTTGGAAGTATTTAGTGAGCTGGCATGGTTTTACCAATGGTTTGGACGATGCCGAGAATAAGGCCAATGGAAGGGTAGGTGAAAGACATCACTGCGGCAACAATGAAAAGCCACCATATTTGATCGAAGCCGGAAATCTGGGAGAAGATGATCTCGGACACGCCGAGTATGATCATATAACGATTTCTGGATGTATGACAGGGGCTCTTGTGGCCTTTGTCGTAGCAGTTCCACCTCCCGATAGCCCTGTTCATCGGAACCAAAACACCTAAATTCCCAAGTAAAAGAAAAGAAACACTCTCTCTTTCACTCCACTTACATCATGCTATTGGAAGCGGCCATGATGTATCCAATGGTGACTCCAAAGAGATCAGCATAATAGATAAATCCGCATATCTTGACTTTAAGACCTTCTGCTTGTTTGGAATTTATGAGAAAAAAAAAAAAAGAAGTGTGATTCGTAGTTTTAAAAGCTAGCATCATCAAATTTGGTAAGAGAGGATGGCAACAAACCAAGGTAGATATGAACAGAGCTCATGTAGGTATAATTGCGCTTCCCGGTGATAGGATCGCGATAGCAGTCAGCGAGAAGAGTAGAGGTGTAGTAGATAACAAAAGAGAAGAACAACATGACAACAGGACCAGCGACCCATCCGAGCTGAGCCATAGCCCAGGCCAGCGACAGAACGCCGGACCCGATCACAGCTGTAAGAATTTGCGCAGTTGCCATCCACACATTCCCTGAAAGTCCCACCTTTCAATTAAGAAACACGAAGAGTTATAGATTCAGAGCGCAACAGGGGAACTAGGATTTTTACCAGTTCTCTCAAGCCGGCCGTCGTCGTCATAGCACTTGGAGCTTCCCTGGAGCTGCTGCTTGTATCCTGGCTCCATGGAGACCTCCAATGGGGGGATCCTTGTTTGCTGGTAGCAGTTAGCTGCACCGTTTTCACCCATCCTATTCCCGAACCACCAAGAGACGCAGGTCAGAGACGCAGCTTGGACGCCTTTTATGGCAAAAGCTTTAGCTATCCAAAGTTGCGCGAATCCTACTTAGGCGGTGGCCGGCCTTCTCAAGGGTGGTCAGGGCCTTCTCAACGGGACCACATGGGACCTATGGATGTTTTTAAAAGTTAAACCTCATCTTGAGCGAATCGACCCTACCCAACGTGTGAAAAATCCTCGTCAAATTGCGCGAATCCTCGTCAAAGTTGCGCGAATCGACCCTACTCAACGTGTGAAAAATCCTCGTCAAAGTTGTTAATTTCGCGAATCGACCCTACCCAACGTGTGAAAAATCCTCGAATTGATCCTACCCCTTGAAGCGTATATCAAAGTTGTTAATTTCGCCTAGTTCGTTTTTAGCTTATGAAACCAAATATTTGGTTTCAAGTCGAAACTGCTTCGTTTTAAAATAATAATAATAATAATAATAATAATAATAATAATAATAATAAAATAATAATAATAAAAAATAAATTTATTTATAATTTATATTTTTTATAATAATAATAATAATATAAAAATAAATAGTTTGAGTTTTTGAGAAGTATGATCATGCGAATGAAAGAAAAAGGATAGAATAACTAAGTTTTTTTTAATATTATATATATTTTTTAAAATGATTCTAAAAGGTTTAATAATTCATAAATTAGTTTTCGAAACATATTTTGTCAAAATGATCGAAACATGTTGAAAAGATCGAAACACGCCGAACACATCGAAATAACCAAAAAAAAAATATTTCTAAACAAAACGTAGGACTTATATTTTTGGATAAGCCATCGAAACAAAATAAAATTAACAAATTTGGATATAATCGGATCGACTTTTTCAGTGTTATACGGCCCCTATCCCGTGTGTTAGACCCTTGAAGCGTGTGACACCGTGCGTAATGGTATAATCGGTAGCCGGTAACGATGGTAATCGGTAGCCGGCACGGATCGACTTTTCCGGTGTTGTACGGCCCCTATCCCGTGTGTTAGGCTCTTGAAGCGTGTGACACCGAGCATGATGGTATAATTGGTAGCCGGTAGGGGGCGCCACGAATGGCCAAACCCATCGTATAACCGATATTACGACTTTCTAATGAACCTTCTCTCGCACCGTTTTCGTATCGCACACGCGTGAACTTGTTTTGCATCGTTTTTTTTCGTATCGCGGCCAACCCATCATATAATCCATGTTACGACTTTTCTAATGCTACCCGGGGCGACGGGGGCCTTATCCATTGACTGACCATGGGCTCATTGGGTCACGCAAGTTAGCCGGGTTGGCACGACCCTTAGGTAGTGTTTGATATGGGGGATAAGGAAGGATATCCTTGGATATCCCTTCTTATTTCCAAATGCTATAACTAGAAGGGATAGGTCTGAAAAAATTTAACTAGAGAGGATAACCCATAGTTAACCATGGTTAACCATGGGTTATCCCTTGAACTTATTCCCTAGGGAACCCAGGAACAACTAATGTTATCCCTTGATGGCAAACTTGTAATTTTAAAAAATACTTATTCCTTCAGCTATCCTCTGGATAAATGCTATCCCGTACATTTATCTAGGGATAGCTTTTAGGCTATCAAACACTACCTTAAGTAGTATTTAAAATAGAGGATAAGATGAGATATTCCCTAAGGTAGTGTTTGAAATAGGGGATAAGAGGGGATATCCCCTGGATATCCCTTCTTATTCCCAAAAGCCATAACTATAAGGGATAGCTGAAAATAAAGTTAACCAAAGGGATAATCCATGGTTAACCATGGTTAACCATGGGATATCCCCTCAATTTATTCCCTAGAGAATGCAGGAATAGCTGGTTATCCCTTCAAATAAAAGTAAAAAAAAGTTATTCCATGGATTTACCTTTTTGCATTTGATATGATCAATGGGATAGTCAAGGGATATCCCTAGGGATAACCAGGGGATAAACTCTATCCCATACACTTATCCATGGATAATATTTTTTCTATCAAACACTACCTAAATATTTTCTTTTATTCTTAAAATCATAACTATAAGGTAGTGTTTGATATGGGGGATAAGGAAGGATATCCCCTGGATATCCCTCCTTATTCCCAAATGCTATAGCTAGAAGGGATAGGTCTGAAAAATTTAACTAGAGGGGATAACCCATGGTTAACCATGGTTAACCATGGGTTATCCCTTGAACTATTCCCTAGGGAACCCAGGAATAACTAATGTTATCCCTTGATGGCAAACTTGTAATTTTAAAAAAAACTTATTCCCTCAACTATCCCTGGATAAATGCTATCCCGTACATTTATCCAGGGATAGCTTTTAGGCTATCAAACTACCTAAAGGATAACTGGGAATAAAGTTAATCAAAGGGAACCATGTGTTATCCCCTCAATTTATTCCCTATAGAATGCAAAATAGCTGGTTATCCCTCTAAATAAGAGTAAAAAAAAGTTATCCTATGAATTTACCTTTTGCATTTGATATGATCAATGGGATAGCCAAGGGATATTCCTAGTGATAAACTCTATTCCGTACACTTGTCCAGGGATAATATTTTTTCTATCAAACACTACCTTATCTATGACCGACCATGGCTATTGATGTGCTAGTTAACCACAAGCGCGAGTTAGCAGGGCCTTCATCGACCACGGGACATGATTTGTGCACCGCGCGCTATCATTCGTTCGCACACGAGGGACTCAACGTGCGATGGATTTTGCTTCATAAAAAAATTAATTTTAGTTGAATTTCTTGTTCATACGAATAAATCATTGCGCATGCGCATGATTGTATATCATACATGGTGCATAAGGCATTTTTCCATCGATCATGTGCATTAGTTAGCACTTAGCAACCTTTGATAACAGAAAAAAAATTTATGCACCGAATGCGATGCAGTATGAGTTACACTATGCGCAATGATTGATGGATGATGCGTACATGCATATGTAAAAGATAAAAAAATATTGTTATTTTTAACATGCATGCATGTATGCGTCATACATCAATCATGAAATGTAATGCCTACGATCTACCTCGCATCTGGTGTACAACGACTTTTCCTACACAACAAGCGCTAGTTAGGCCCGTGCTAGTTTCTTATGCCGAACGGCCATCCGCGCGGTGCTCAACCCATGCGCTACATTGTGGTTTTGGCCACACTAGAGTTAGAGCATAATTTCGGCTTCATCGGAAAAGGTTTTGGCCAATTGCCACTGACAAAGAGATTAACATCAGAAAAAAGAAAAAAAAAGATAGAAATAAGAAGGATGCCTAGGTATGGAGCCTCTCTGCATGGGGCTTCTCTATCGGCCAATGTTACGATCTATCATCTGTTAGAATTAAACCTAATTCTTTTGGTAAAAATCATTACTATAAATCCCAAGAATATTCATGTTCAAACATCAGGAATCTATAAACAATAAACAAAGTGTACCTGAATCCATATTGCTTGATCACTCTTTAGAGCTTGCGGTTGGCCTTCCAGATCAACACGTACTCTCAAGAGCCTTTTAGAATTTTCTCCAGGAATTTCTTCCGATGATAGGATTCAGAAAAGAAGGACATACGTGCAATCCAGAGACCATAACCACTATATATAGATAATCTCATTATTATCTTTTGGTATTTCTATTTTAACCCATCATAAAAATAAAATAACTCATTAGGTCTCTACACATTAAAAGCCCACACCCTATCAGATATATTAAAGCTCAAATCACTGAAACCTTAGCATATCACTTTTAGTTGGGCTTAACCATATTTGATGGTCCGCAACACATAATTATTTCACATATAAGCCCAATGTTGGATTAATAATCCAACAATCTTCCACTGGGCCATATGTGTAATCTTATAATTATATTTTGCAAAAAATAACTGAATGAGCTTAATTTTACTGTCATTACCGAAATGTATCTATAACTAATTCGGTCCATCAATCATACCAACATAGGATCAAAGCGGCCTTTGTTATATCTATCATAACTCGACCCATCAATGGTCACAAATGTTGATACAACTGAATGACATGGATCATGATGTGGATGTG
Organism: Calamus simplicifolius; assembly: GCA_900491605.1. Classification (NCBI taxonomy): domain Eukaryota; kingdom Viridiplantae; phylum Streptophyta; class Magnoliopsida; order Arecales; family Arecaceae; genus Calamus; species Calamus simplicifolius. Next base: position 1,343,452 of record UESW01004106.1, on the reverse strand, counting down.
TAGCATGAAATTTCATGTAATGTGTACTATAAGAAATTCATGAAATAGCGACGCAACTTAGCGATGCAATATTCGTCATAAAATAACGACAGAATTGCGACGCAATTCTGACCCACGAAATCTGTGACGCAATTTAGTGACGAATTAAATCAGCCACTAAATAGCGACGGATTTAGCGACTCCAAAAATTTTCGTTGCTAAATAGCGACACATTTAGCGATGCATTTAAATGCGTCACTATTTAGCGATGCATGTAAATGCGTCGCTAATGTGTTGCTAAATAGCGACGCATTTTAATGCGTCGCTAAATATAGTTTAAGGGCCCCAAGCTTTCAAGGATTCACAGTTCAGGGATTAAGGATTTCAGGAGTTTAGGATTTTGGTTTAGGGTTTTAGGGTTTTATGGTTTGAGGGTTTTAGGGTTCTAGGGGTTTAGGGTTCTAGGGGTTTTAGGGGTTTTAGGGTTTAATTAGGGGTTTAGGGTTTTAGAGTTTAGGGTTTTAGGATTAAGGTTTTAGGTTTTAGGGTTTTGGGTTTAATTAGGGGTTATCATTGGTTTAGGGCATTTAGGGTTTAGGCTGCATTCTCGGCATGAAGGCATGGATCGGACTGAAGGGATAAGACCTTGTAGTCGGCCATCCAGGCATATTGTTGCGCCGTCGGTGCACACCGTTCCATGGGACAGACCAGCCGCCCAACCCAATGTACAACTACAAGCTTTTTAACTGAAAAAACTTAAACTAAAATATAGCGACGCATTTGAATGCATCGCTATTTAGCGACGCACCGGAATGCATCGCTAAACAGCGACACATTTATAGTTTTAGGGCCCCAGCCTTTCAGGGATTCACGGTTTAGGGATTAAGAGTTTCAGGGGTTTAGGATTTGGTTTAGGGTTTTAGGGTTCTAGGGGTTTTATGGGTTTTAGGGTTCTAGGGTTTAATTGGGGGTTTAGGGTTTTAGAGTTTAGGGTTTTAATATTAGGGTTTCAGGTTTTAGGGTTTTGGGTTATAATTAGGTGTTATATCATTGGTTTAGAGCATTTAGGGTTTAGGCTGCATTCTCGGCACAAAGGCGTGGATCAGACTGCAATCCTGGGCACACCGTGGCGCTACTGATGCACACCGTTCCATGGGGTGGACCAGCCAGCCCAACCCAATGTATAACTACGAGCTTTTTAATTGCAACAACTTAAATATATGCTATTTGAGCTAGAATTACCTCGACTGCTGGCACCAGACTTGCCCTGCAATGGATCTACTTGTTAAGGAATTTAGATTGTACTAGATTGTACTCAATCCAATTACCAAACTCGAAGAGCCGATCGGTATTGTTATTTATTGTCACTACCTCCCTATGTCAAGATTGGGTAATTTGCGCGCCTGCTGCCTTACTTAGATGTGGTAGCCATTTCTCAAGCTCCCTCTCCTGAATTGAACCATAATTCTTCGTCACCCGTCACCATTATGGTAGGCCCCTACCCGTCTCCTGATTTAGGGGAAATACGTGAGCAGCACAAGGCCAAGCCCGACCCCCTGATCGGCCACCTGGGAGGTAACCCGCGATAAGAGATTGAAGCGCCATCGAGGGCGGCGGAGGGGAGAAAGGGGCAGCACTGCCGCCCACAGAAGGTTACCGAAGGAAGTGGACATGTAACATCGCGGCCACCCACATCACTCTAGGGCTCCAGCAAAACGAGCAGCATAGATTACAATATATCATATATAAAATTATCACTATATAATATTAAAAATAATAAACTATAATAATTACTAAATAAAATTAATATGATAAATATTAAAATTTAACGACGCATAATTGCGTCGCTATTTAGTGACGCAGACTATGCGTCACTATTTAGCGGACATGTAACATTGCGGCCACCCATGTCACCCCGGGGCTCCAGCGAAACGAGCGGCATAGATTACAATATATCAATATATAAATTATCACTATATAAATATAATAAATTATAATAATTACTAAATAAAATTAATATATAAAATATTAATATTTAACGATGCATAATTGCATCGCTATTTAGCGACGCAGACTATGCGTCGCTAAATAGGGATGCATTTAGCGACACATGAATATACGTCCTATTTAGCGACGCAATTCTGCATCGCTAAATTCCCGTCAGATAGGGATTAAGGCGCCAAATTAGCGATGCATTTATTGCGTCACTAATCCTAATATATAAAAACACCCCCCTCCCCCCAAAACCCTTCCTCCCTGATTTCCCCCCCCCCCCCCCCCAAACCGGCTGCTCCTCTTCCTCCCTCTTTCTCCTCCTCCCTCTTCCCCACCTCCGACGGCACTCGGCAGCCACTCTGGCACCTGACCACCTCCGGCGACTCCTATTTCCTGGAAAACCCCACCCCCGTCCCCCTTCCCCCTATCTCCCTCCCGCCCTCCCACTTTCCTTGTCACCACGGCTGCACCCGACCGTGGCCGACTGGCGACCGACCGTGGCCTGGCCACGATGGCCTGGCCATGGTCAATCAAAAAAAAAAAATTAAGTCTCCCTCCCCCCCCCCCCCCCCCCCCGCTCCCTCCCGTCGCCGGCAATCAAAAAAAAAAAAATTAAGTTTCCCTCCCCCCCACCCGCCCCCTCCCGTCGGCCGGCGGTGGCCGGCTATGGCCTAGCCACGGTCAATCAAAAAAAAAAAAAGAAAACCACAGTCCATGGCCTACCACGGCAAGGCCAAAAAAATAAATATTTAACAGAACCCCCCCAGCCCCTTCCCCCCCTCCCCCTCCCGTCGCCTGATCGCGGCCTGGCCATGGCCCATGGCCAGGCCATGGGCAAAAAAAAAACCCAACTACGGGCCCAAAAAAATGTAATAATTATAATATAATTATTACATAATAATTATATTATGTCATAATACTAATAATATCATATTATAATATATATTAACATATATTAGTTTATAATATTATAAAATAATATAATAATAAATTTTGGTATTCTAATAAATAATGATTGCAATATAACATCATTGTAATATTTGCTAAATAGTGATTCTGATAGTAAATTAATTAAATAAATTGCTATATGATTAATTAGTGCTTCTGTTTTAAATTAATTAAGTCATGATTGATTAGTGGTTTTTATATTATTATGGTTGAATTTCTCAGCATATTAAATATGCATGGTAGGTGAACATCTTACTATATTGTTGCATCTTATTTTTTTATGAAATGGTTGTGACTTAGGCTTTGATTTAAGTTACAAGAACATGATATATTGGGATATGTTATTTTGGTAATGAGATTATGTATGGCTTTAATAGCTGTGCCACGGTTGATGTGTTATAAAAATTTTCGGTCCAGCCTATCCACTATTGGAACCATAGCATTATAGATAATACTATGCATAAATATTGGATTAAGGTTATTATCTTTGACATAATATCAGTTTTAGAAGTTAGTGACTATAGACCACAATCAAAATATGTATAATAGTCAAGAAAACTTTTTCACTAGCATAAGTTCGATTGTTTTTGGAATTGAATATTATTTCTCACAGCACTAAAACCTTTAGACCCGTTTGAGAATTTTCAAGACTTAGTCTTACAAATTCTCAAATTGTCCTAGTGGACATTTTGAGATTATTTTTTGTGATATGTTAGTCTGCTATTAGTTATCGTCGGTTGAGATTGCAGTTTGTATTTCCTCATACGTTCTCTTAGTGTAGCATATATGCTACACATTTAGGAGAACATTGGAAAATGCTACTGAAATTTTAACGTAAACGCTGATAATGAATAGCAGAATAACATATCATAGAAAATAATCTTGAATGGGATAGGGCCTTACAATTTAGATATGAAGTGAAGGTGAAATTAATTTAGGACACTTGCATACTTGTGAAGTCTCATGAACTCCACGTGGCATGGCCTTGCAGGGTAGGGACCTTAGCAGCCTATACTAATCAATTGGTTGCAATCATTAAAAATAAAATTGATTTATTATTATAAATTATTTAGATAGTTATTATTTACCTTAGATGTGTAAATAAATAATTTATTTATATAATTATTAATACTAATATAGTTTTATGTTGTGGTTTTCTTAATGGTTTACCAGAAAATTGTATAAGTTGGTCAAAAATGAGCCGGCTTCACTCGTGGATGTATGCAAGGTTAAAGATGACTTGCTTAATCCAGATTTTTTGAATGGATTGGAAGAATTTATTGGATTTGCATGTAGCCAACCTAAATGGATGGATGGGCCTAGGATTAGGTGCCCCTGCAACTTACTTATACAGGTGTCAGAATAAAGCCTATATGGATATTGAAACTGTGAAGGTACATTTGTGTAAAAAGGGTTTATTCCTGGGTACGATATTTGGTACTGTTATGGTGAAATAGAGGAAATGGGTGCAGTTGTCACAAGCCAACAAGTTTTAATTCCCGCTGATGGACCATGTGTGAATTTAAATAGATATGAAGAAATGGTGATGAATGCTTCGGGTAATGAATTCAATCAGAATACATTTATGGAAGAACCAATCCAGATGCACAGCGATTTTATGATATGCTTCATGCTGCAAATCAAGAATTGTATCCTAGTTATGAGAGTCATTGCCAATTGTTTATGGCTACTTGGTTGTTGAATATTAAGGCAGAACATCAATTATCAAAAAAGGCGTTCAATGCTGTAGCTAGATTAATAAAGGAAGTTTTGCCAAATGATAATGTTGAAGTGGACAGTTTTTACTCTATGAATAAGTTGTTGCGTGGCCTTGGGCTCCCAGTTAATTAGATCAATTGTTGCTTGAACAATTGTATGATATATTGGGGTAAAGACTCAGACCTAAGATGTTGTAAGATTTGTGGGCAATCAAGGTACACCAACGATGAAAGGAGAGCTTGTACAAGTAGGAGGAAAAGTATGCCTTACAAGAGTATGCATTACTTTTCTCTTACTCCATGCCTACCGAACATGAATCTAAAGAAGATGAAATGCGGCATCCATCAGATTCAAAAGCTTGGAAGCATTTCAATGACAATCATCCTGATTTCTTCGAAAATATAAGGAATGTGAGATTAGGTCTTTGTACTTATGGCTTCCAACTATTTGGTCAAATGGGCCAACAGTATTCATGTTGGCTCGTGATACTGACTGTATATAACCTTCCTCCATGGAAGTGCATGAAAGATACTGCAATATTTTTGATAGTTTGGTTCCAGGATCATCAAATCCAAAGGAAAAGATTGATCTCTTCTTGCAACCATTGGTGGCCGAATTGAAAATGTTATGGGAAATAGGAGTCATAGCCTACGACATTTCTATGAAACAAAATTTTATCATGAGAGCTACTTTGATGTGGACAATCAGTGATTTTCTGGCATATGCAATGTTGTCTGGTTGGAGCACTACTGGGCGTATGGTGTGCCCTTACTGCATGAATGATTCCGATGCATTCATATTGCAGAAGAGTGGTAAGCAGTCATGGTTTGATAATCATAGAAAGTTTTTGCCTCTAAATCATCCTTATAGGAGAAACTTGATCGCCTTTCGGAAGAACAAAGCAGTCACAAAATTCGCCGAACCGGTTAGGTCTGGCACAGATATATTTATACTATAGAGCATTTGGGGTTGAGGTATGCTTGGGAAGCAGATGCAGATAGAGTAAATGGTCGTATATGTAAAGAACACGACTAGAAGAAGCGGAGTATTTTTTTGGGATCTACCATATTGGAGCACAAATCTCATCCACCACAACTTGGATGTTATGCATATTGAGAAAATTTCTTTGATAATATATTTAACATGGTACTAAACATCCCGAAAAAAACTAAAGACACTGCAAAGTCGAGAGAAAAACTTAATCAGTATTGCAGAAGAGTTGATTTGAGGAGGAATGCTGACGGGACCTATCCTAAAGCCTGTTACACTCTCGATAGAAATTCACAAGAAGTTTTATGTAACTGGGTTAGAGGGTTAAAATTTTCAAGTGGTTATGCTTCAAATATCAGTAGGTGTGTCGACATACATAAGCTCAAGTTGTTTGGCATGAAGAGTCATGATTGCCATATTTTCATGCAACGGTTATTGCCTATAGCTTTTCGTGAGTTGCTTCCGCACCATGTGTGGAAGGCATTGACGGAGCTCAGCTTGTTCTTCAAGGAGTTATCTGCCGCAGTCATTACTTCTGCATCAATGGCAAGGCTTGAGGAGAAAATTTCAATTATTTTATGCAAGCTGAAGCGAATATTTTCTTCAAGTTTTTTTGACTCAATGGAGCATTTATCGGTTCACTTGCCATATGAACGAGTATAGCTGGTCCCATGCAATATCGCTGGATGTATCCTTTCGAGAGATAAATATCTTAATATATAATCAGTAGTACATGTTTACATTTCAAATTTTATTACATTGCGAGAAAGTTAGTTTATTTTGATTTCTTACCTTTACATATAGGTACCTTAAGAAGTTAAAAAATAATGTGTGTAATAAGGCAAGGGTTGAAGGTTCTATATGCAATGCACATTTGGTTGAAAAAGTTCAGCTTTTGCCTCTCATTACTTTAAGAGTCACGTCCACACGAAAAGCCAAAATCTTGGTCATAACAATGATGTATGTGGACGAAGAAGAACCTAATGACGGTAGAATATCCGTTTTTAAAGGTATCGATCATTCATTTGGGAGGCAGAAGTCAAGAGATTTGAGCAATGTGGAGTATAATGCAGTATATTATTACATCCTAATGAACTGTAGAAAAGTCGATCCATACATTGAGTAAGTATATACTTCACAATTTTAAATTATAATATACCTCACTATTTAATTGCTAACAGAAGTTGTAATTGTTATCATCCATTAAGGATGTTTTGTGATAGACAACGACAGATGAATCCCAACATCAGTCAAATTGCCATTAGGCAGAAGTTAGAAATGAAGTTTGCTTACTAGTTTTATGAATCTGTAAGTAGTATCACTCAATCAATTGCAATAATAGCTTTTATTTTAGAATTAGTTGTGAATAGATTATTACTTTATAGGTAAACGGTCTATGGTTCACAACCGATAATATTTTCATTAAATGTCTAGTGCAATGGCCATTGAAGACCGTAACAACTTCTATTGGCAATTTTGTTAATGGATATAAATTTCAATTCAACGACTAGCATCTTCAAGAGGCACGCAGAATTTGGGGGTGTGTGTCAAAGGAGAAAGTGTTGGAGCAAATATGCAGGATTATTACAGAAAGTTAGTAGAGGTGGTTGAAGTGAATATCGGTTGGCCTATAAAACGAACTATATTGTTTTGTTGCGATTGGTTTGATCCGATAGTTCCTGTGGATAAAAGGGTTCATAACGACTATAATCTAGTTGAAGTTAACCATCCTTGCATCCCAAGCTCAGCAGTTTTGACTACGGATATCCAAGTTTGCGCAATGACAAGCGTGATTGGTGGGTTGTTTCTAAAATCATCCCACGTTCAGTACTCATATTAGACAAGAGTTCATCAAGTCAATCAACTGAGTGCCCTGTATTTCAAGAGAATAAGATGGAAATGCATGCAATTAAGGACGATACAAGGGTTCCTGAAATATCAGTTAGAGATCCAAATGGTGATGTTCAAGAAATTAAGGATGCAAATGTTTGGTTTCCTTTCGATGATAATGACACTGAATCACAATCCGATACGACATCGGATGTTGAACCAACATTTGATGAAACAAATGACACTGATTAAACATAGAGGTTATTCAATTTCAATTTATTTTTATAAGTGCTAAATTTGTACATATTCAATCATTATTCGTATTTATATGCATGGATCTTTAGTATTTTTAGTATGTCTGGCCGAGATAGATCTTCCGCTGCGGGACATAGCAGCAGGGACGTAGCCCTACCTACCGCATCAGATCACTTCATGAGCATTGGAGATGGAGAGTTTAGATCTACAGCCTTCGAGTCCATAGCCGATCGGCATAGACCTTTGAGAGTTATTCCTACGTTGGCCGCACCGTACTTCGATTGGTTGCTGATGGGCAGTAAGTATATACTAATTGTAAATATATATTTATGTTTAAAGTCAATTACTTATAAAACATGCATTTTTTTTAATAGCTTTATTGAGCATCATACTGTATCAAGTCGGATCAACTCCATATTCCAGAGCGTGTTGATCCCACTGGCTATGATTGGCACCATGTATCTGCGGCCATGAGGGAGTTTTTTTCAGAGTTTCAGGTAAACTTATTAAATACAATTTATCACTAATATAAAATTTTTTAATCTTAATATATTCTTAAAACTAACTATTTATTTCAATACAGAAAAAGTTATGTGGGACCCTGTCATCCATGATGCCGTTAGGGCAACTGGAATGCTCTTGCGGCATGCCGATACTCCAACATGTTTCATCGTTGGAGGAGATCGATGAGCATCCTGTGCATGTGCCGAAAGGTATTTGGCAGACTGGCAGCAGGTGTGGCCAGTTTGAGGCCTGGTAAGGAGGTCCGCATTAGCCACCATGAACCGTCGATCGAGAAGGCCGGTCGTGGCATCGGTCTCCTCTGCCACACTGCGAGGGTCCATTTCGATTCAGGAACACAGACGCCGTATGGTAAGAAAATATAAATAATTTAATTACTAATTTAGTTATTACAAATACTTACATTTATATCATTTTTTCTGCTTTTGTAGTTGAGCAGGAGGGCAGAGATCCTGGTGAGTTTCGCCTATTCAGGGACGACACACACCAGGAAGGATGGTACCTGGTCGATGCACGATCATAGAGGTTGCGGTAAGAAATTAGTCTTATATTGTAATATTTAATTTCTAAACTTTTATTCATGTTTGTATAATGATTCATTTATTATTGATTCTATAATTCAAAGGCACGAGTCGAGGAGCTTTAGTCCCAGGCATCGCAGGTCGACTCCACTGATGGGGGGCCGCCCGTCGAACTCTCACCATAGGAGAGTCGATGTGTGTTTTTGGAAGCTGTTGGTGCCCGCCGCGAGACCGTAGGGTCTATGGGCGCATCTTCTAGATATTTTTTTGGCTCTAGTTTGCACTATTCTGGCGATATTCCTTCTGATCGTTTAGACGACATTTGAAGATCTATTACGAAGGAGGTTGGCAGGACATTGGCAGGAGCTTGCAGACATGAGAGAGTAGATGCGTAAGATGCAAGATTTGGTTCGCCAAATATCGCAAGGTTCATTCCAGTCTTGTAGCCTTCCCATGATCATGATAGTACGAATTCTTGATGTATTTTTTTCTACTTATTTTTGTATATCAAATTTATAATTATCAATATATTAAATTTTTATATATTATTGAAAATTTTATGATGAATGTTTCGATCAATATTTGAATGCATGAAATTTATAACATTTTAATTTTATTTCAAAAAATTAATTAGCGACGCTATTGCGATGAAATTTTTCATCGCAATTTTTTTTAAAAATTAAATTCATAATTTTGTGATGCATTTGATGCGTTGCAATTCAATGCGTTGCAAATATGCGACCCATTCAAATGCATCGCAATTTGCAATGCAACTGGTTGCGTCGCAATATTGTGGCGCATTTTTTAGCGTCACAAAATTGTGACACATTTTGAATGGTCAGTTGCATCGCAATATTGTGACGCATTTTTTGGCATCGCAAAATTGTGACACATTTGAATGCATCACAATATTACGATGCAATCAGTTGCATTGCAAATTGTGATGCATTGAAATGTGTTGCAATTTTGCGATGCATTCATATGCGTTGCAATTTTGCGACGCAATTGTGTCACAATATTGCGACGCAATTAAGTCGCAATATTGCAATACAATTTGGAGTCGCTAATGCATCGCTACATTATGACGGATTAGCTTGTCGGCAAAATAGTGACCCATTTTTTGCGTTGCAATTTCATCGCTATTTAGCGGACAAAATTGCGACGGATTGCTATTTGCAATGAAATTTACAGTGACGGCCAAATGCATCGCTAATGCATCGCTAAAATC
>UESW01004106.1:1285436-1325874 GCA_900491605.1 Calamus simplicifolius | reverse complement strand
TTGAAACAAGCACCTAGAGCTTGGTATGATAGACTAAGTAAATTTTTGATTGAAAATGATTTTACAAGAGGAAATGTTGATAAAACATTGTTTTTGAAAAGAAAAGATAAAGATTTACTTGTAGTTCAAATTTATGTTGATGACATTGTATTTGGTGCTACTAACAATCTTCTATGTCAAGAGTTTGCTAAGTTAATGCAGGGAGAATTTGAAATGAGCATGATGGGAGAACTCAATTTCTTCCTTGGACTCCAAATCAAACAAAGCAAAGAGGGAATCTTTATCAACCAAACAAAGTACACAAGAGAAATTCTAAAGAAGTTTGGTATGGAATCAATCAAACCCCTCGGAACACCAATGAGTCCTTCATGCAAGCTGGACAAAGATGAAGAAGGTAAGAAGGTTGATCAAAAATATTATCGAGGTATAATCGGATCCCTACTTTACTTAACTGCAAGTAGACCAGACATAATGTTTGCTGTTTGCTTATGTGCTAGATTTCAGTCTGAACCTAAAGAATCACATTTAATTGCTGTTAAAAGAATTCTTAGATACCTTAGTGGAACAAAAAATGTAGGTTTATGGTATTCTAGAGACTCAACATTAAATCTGATTGCTTATTCTGATTCTGATTATGCTGGATGTAAGTTAGATAGAAAAAGCACAAGTGGTGCATGCCAATTTTTAGGAAGTAACTTAATCTCATGGTTTAGCAAAAAGCAAAATTCGGTTGCATTATCTACTGCTGAAGCAGAATATGTTGCAGCTGGAAGTTGCTGTGCTCAAATCCTATGGATTAAGAGACAACTTGAAGACTATGGTATCACACTTGATAAGACACCTATAAGATGTGATAATACAAGTGCAATCAATCTAACTAAAAATCCAATTCAACACTCAAGAACAAAGCATATTGAAATTAGATATCACTTTATAAGAGAACATGTTGCCAATAATGAAATTTGTCTTGATTATGTGAATACTGAAGAACAACTGGCAGATATATTTACAAAACCCTTAAGTGAAGAGAGATTTTGTTATCTTAGAGGAGAATTAGGAGTTTGTGATCCTTTGGAATAATTTTCTGAAACTCTTAAGAACAACTATCTAGATTTCATCAATTTCTTGAAAAATCTCGATATTCAATAAGGAAATCTATCTAGATCTTGATTCATTGTTTCCCCAATTGCTAAGGAACATTTATCTAGAGTTTGATGATTAATTTGAATAGTTTCAGATCCTTGAAACTTGATTTTTTATCTCTGAAACTGTTAGAGTCGACTCTAACAGTTTGTGGAGTCGACACCTTAGTTTTTGATGTTCTGTCTAAGCAATTAGAGCCGACTCCGGCTTCTGTAGAGCCGACTCTAATTCGAGCGCTGACAGACTTTCTGGTTCGGAGCCGACACCCAGTTTTCGGGAGTCGACTCTAGGTCGAACTAGGTCAAAAATAAAAAGGCGGAGTCGACCCCAAATCATTTTATCCGTCTCCCAAAACCCCTCCAAGAAGTTCCAAAGCCTTTCCAACTTCCCCAATCTTCTCAAAACCTTTGATTACACATTCCAATCTTCTCAATGGCACCCAAGAGGCGCGGTTTCGTCGGTGGAGCGTCCGTTCCCACGAGGCGACGCACGATTCGGAGGCAACCCTCGCCATCCTCCTCTTCGGCCACTCAAGAAGATTCCCCTCCTTCACCCTCTTCACCCAAAGTAGATCAACTAGCCGGTAAGACTATCACAACTGGAAGGAAGGTCAACTTTGATTTCTTTGAGTCGGAGGGCTTCTCAATAGGAAGATGTTTAAAAGAAATGGGGTGGGAAAAGATTTGTTCATTAGATATCCCCACTTATCCAGCCTAGTGAGAGAGTTTTACAATGGTTTGAGTAGAGGAGAAGGCGGTTTAATCAGTATGTAAGAGGAACAAGAGTTACAATAACCGCTGAAATCCTTGGAAATTGTTGGAAATGCCCACAATTGGTATTATGGAATATCAGCATGATGATAGAAGTGGTGCATTGTCAAGAATGTTAGGGAGGGATGTAACCGAGTTTGAGGAAATCTTGCTAATCAATTAAATCTGGAACTCAGGTTACTACACAACATTTGTGGAAGAATTTTATTTCCCAAAATTGGTAGATTTGAGTACGTCTCGGAGCGAGACATTCTTTTGATGGATTGTATTATAACTGGAAGGCCAGTCAACCTAGCTGGCATGATGATTGGTTATATGGCAGAGGCTGCTACAAAGAAAAGATCTACACTGCCATATGGTATGGTTCTGACATTGATCTTTAGAAGCCAAGGTGTGCTAATTATGGATAATGAACCCCTAAGGAAATTAAGGCACACTGACTATTATAGTATTTCTACTATTCATCGGATGGGCTTCAAGAAGTTAAATGGTATCTGGATGAAAGGAGGACGAGAAGAAAGAGCTGAGAGAGATAGAACTGAAGAGGCCAGAGTAGAAGATATCCCTGGACCATCCACTGCGGGACCATCAGTCCCTGATCCATTTATTGCGGGACCATCTACAGCTGGACCTTCAGAGGCCGGACCGAGCACAGTTCCCTCTCCTCCACATCTGTCTGTTACTGCTTCTGGGAGATTCTCTGATGAGCAGATTGGTCAGTTGAGAGCTTGCTTGCTGAATATGACAGTCAGAGATCTCATGAGATTAATCAATTAAAAGAAGACTTCAATCAGCTAAAAGAAGAACTTAACTCGAGACTGGACATGATCTCCTTTTCCATAAGCAATTCTGTTGAATCCTTTGGTGCTGAACTTCACAAAATCTTTGAAAGGATGGAAGGCATTGCTGATGGCTCGGGATCTTATGTTCATGCAACTGGTCAACTGAAGAAGGACATTGACCTTGCAGTCTCACAGATTGAAGCTTGTCTTGAAAATTTTAAGAAATCTCAAAAAGATGATGTAATGGAAATCATAGGTCACTTGAAGAAAATTGTATTCAAACATATGACTTGATTTTGATTTTGATAGTTTGTATTTAGGAATTTTGAGTATCTAATGTATTTCACTTTGGAATGTACTTGAATCAACTTATGTAATGTTTCTTACTTATGTAATGCAATTACACATTTTCAAATCTGTCTATGATTGACTGCTTGAATCCCTATGTCTTATTGAACCAACAATTTTTCTCTAATAACTTTCTTTATCTAATACTCTCCTTATTGCTGATAACAAAAAAGGGGGAGGATGGTTGAATATATGCAAAAAGAAAGAAAGAAAGGGGGAGAAATGATTGTTTATGCAAAAAGAAAGAGACTTGAAATTTTAATCAGTTCAATTAAAATTTGATTTTTATATATAGGGGAGCTATTCAATGCAGGGGGAGCTTAACAACAAGCTCAATTGCAATTTTCTGTACATTTAGTTTAAATGTTCATAATTGATGGCTTATATTGAACTCATGCATAATTTTAAAAGTTCACTTTGAATATTGGCATCAAATCCTTCATTAAAAATGTTTTAAGCTTTAAAATGACTATAATCTTTAGTTCGAATGAATTTTTGAATGCATATACTCAAAGTTTTTGTTATCATCAAAAAGGGGGAGATTGTTGACCCAATTGATGATTTTGATGATTAACAAAACTATTTGAGTATAACAATTGGAGGCTCTAATGATTTTGATTAAGTTTTTCAGATTATAAGTCTATTGAATGATCAAAATCAGGAGTTAAATCGTGTTCTGGATCGAATCTAATGTCTAGGTAAGATTGCAGACATTAGAGTCGACTCCGAGAATCACAGAGCCGACTCCAGTATCTGGCACGGAAGTTAGAGTCGACTCCGAGACTGTTAGAGCCGACTCTCACAGAAGAAACAGAACGTTGATTTTTCTGGCCCCGACCTAGAGTCGACTCCGGGTATGTTAGAGTCGACTCCAGAAAAGTTTCTTGTCGACCCCAGAAAAGTCAGAGACGACTCCAGAAATAACGGATTAAAGTGTTTCGAGTTAGAGCCGACTCCAGAAAAGTTAGAGTCGACTCCAACCCACCTGGAACGAAAAATCAAATTGCCAGATCAGCTCTAACGGTAATATTTCTATTTTACTTTATTTCTAACGGATATATTTTGTTACAAGGTACACTCCAACGGATAGTTTTCTTTCAAAAATGGCTTGAAAGAAATCTATAAAAAGGGAAGACTATCATTCAAAAAAAAGAACGGAAGAAACTGAGAGAAATCAGAAAAACAAAGAGGAAAATCGGAAATAGAGAAATCCCAATCCAAAAATCCGAAAAAGAGAAAGCTGAATCTCAAGAGAAAAACCTTCTAGCTCAAATCCACTCCACTCCAAAAAGTTCAAGAGGAATCCAAGGCATTCAAATCAAAGTTTTGGTGGATTTTCCAAATTGGAGAAAGAGGATCAGTTTCTTGCTTTTCAACCCTTCTCAACTGCTTCAACTGTGAAGAATCGGAGCTGAGGCTTGATTCAATCCAGCAAGGAGAAGAAGAAAAGAAGAAAAGAAGAAAAGCTCAAAAGCCAACCAACTATAAATCAGGCTTTTCTAAACCTTGTTATTTTATTTGATTATTTGCTCATTGAGAAGCTGTGTATTTTGAAAAACTATATTTCCTTTGTTTGTGTCTAGTTCAATCTGGGGGATTGAACTAGTGGAGGTAGTCTTACCTCGGTACAAGCTTGGTATAGCTTGTGTTAGGGTTTTTGTGCTGGTGAGCCCGAAAAACCGGCTGGGTTCATTGTGATCCCGGGAAAACAACAAGTTTGAGTTGTGAGCTTATAAAACAACTCGGCTGTAATCAAGAAAGATTATAGTGTGGACCCAAGTGAATCTTGGGAGTGGACATAGGTGTTGGAAACACCAAACCACTATAAACTCTTTGTGTTTGCCATGTCTCCTTTATCTCTATCTCTATCTCTATCTTATTGATTGCATTTTGTTTTTGCATCTGCATTCACTTCCACTCATACTAAGCAAACAAATATTTCAAAGAGGTTTAAATTTTTTAAAGAACCCATTCCCCCCCCCCCCCCCTCTTGGGTTGTCATCTGGGCCAACAGAAATCCAACAGCCTTTGAAGATCAAATCCTAAGGATTTTCACTGTTTGAAGAAGAGGAGCTAGAGCCCTAAATTTTAGACTCTTCAACAAGCTTCATTCAAGAAACAAAGTTCAAATCTTGTTAGCTCATTCAGAAGAAGAGAGGAAAAGAAGAAAGAGGAAAAGCTCAACTTCAAATCGCTTCCAAAATAGGCTTTTCTATTCCTATTTACTCATATTGGTTATTTGCTCATTTGAGGAGCTTTCAATTTGTTGTAAACTCTTATTTGAATTGTTTGTGTTTTAATTCAATCAGGGGATTGAATTAGTTGAGGTAGTTGACCTCGGGGTAAGCTAAGTGTAGCTTACGTTGGGTTGTGTAATGGTGAACCCGTGAAAACCAGCTGGGTTCGTTGTGACCCCATGTAAAACAACAAGTTCGAGTTGTGATCTTGGAAAATAACTCAGCTGTAATCAGGGTGATTATAGTATGGACCCAAGAGTTGCTTGGGAGTGGACGTAGGTGTTGATAACACCGAACCACTATAAATCTTTTGTGTTTGTCGTGATTGTCTCTCACTCTCTCTCTCTCTTTCTCACTGTGATTTATATTCTTTGCATTACTTCACTTGTGCATATAAAATTTGTGAAAATGGTTTTAAGTGTAAATTTTTTAAAAGAACCCAATTCATCCCCCCTTCTTGGGTTGCTATCTGGGCCAACAAAGAGAGAAAAGCACAAAAAATACAAAGGGTTTATAGTGGTTCGGTGTTAGCTACACCTACATCCACTCCCAAGCAACTCTCGGGTACACACTATAATCACCCTAATTACAGCAGAGTTGTTTTGCAAGATCACAACCCGAACTTATTATTTTACAACTGGATCACAACGAACACAGCTAATTTTCACAGGTTCACCATCACACAACCTAACACAAGCTAATCTTAGCTTGCCCGAGGTCAACTACCTCAACTGATTCAATCCCCTGATTGAATCAGAAACCAAACAACTCAAGTAATTGTTTACAGCAATTTAAAAGCTCCTCAAATGAGCAGATAAACAATATAAATAAAATGAGAATAGAAAAGCCTGATTTGAAGCTATTTGATGTTGAGCTTTTCTTCTTTTCTTCTTTTCCTCTTCTCTTCTTAATGATCTTTCAAAGCTTGAACTTAGGCACTTGAAGGAAGCTTGGTGGAGAGAAGGTTGAAGAACTAGGGCTCTTGCTTTTTTCTTCAAATCGATGGAAATCCTTCAGATTTGATCTTAGAAGGCTTTTGGATTTCTCTTGTATCTCTTTTCAACAGTTAGGCTTTGAATCAGAGATTTTTCTCTTTGAAATTTCTCTCTTTTCCACTTTTCTTCTCATGTCTTTTGAATGGTCAGAATCCCCTTTTTATAATATCTCTTAATCCATGTTTTTGATGCAAACTAGCCATTGAGAGTACTTGGATTAGTTCAACACGCAAAGGCAAAGAGTCGTTGAAGAGTAGGTGAAGAGATATGACCATTGGAGCTGATTCTGACAAATCTGAAAATCGACTCTGACAGGTTGGAGTCGGCTCCAATCTTTCAAGGTATCGACTCTAAGTCGGGTTTCCTAAAATAGTAAGAAAAGTTCATCGTGGAGTCGGCTCTGGAATTTTGTGGGGTCGACACATCGCGATCTAGAGTCGGCTCTAATTTCCTTGGGGTTGACTCTAATAGTATTCCAAAAAATGTAGTCTCTGTTCTCAGGTTAGAGTCGGCTCTAATTCTGCTGGTGTCGACTCTAAATTCTAAAGCAGAAAAAATAGTTCATTGTATCTCAGGTTAGAGTCGGCTCTAATTTTCTGGGTGTCGACTCTAAACCGTGCCAAAAGTGCCAAATAGTTCCGATACGCTCTGGAGTCGGCTTTAATGACTCTGAATGTTGGCTCTAAACTCTGAACTTTGACACATACCATTAAAAACTGATTCAAGCCCATTTTTATACAAATTTTGAATATTTAACCTTTCTAAATTTCTAAAACATTTGTCAATTTCATTAGTATCATAGGGAATATACTCATGGCTTTTGTTAATCATCAAAATCAATAAATGGGTCAACAATCTCCCCCTTTTTGATGATGACAAAAACATTGAGTATATGCATAATCAATTAATGTATAATTATCAAAATAAGTAAATTCATAGTTATGCATGAATTTTAAGAATTTTAACCAAAAGTAATTCAAATAATTATCTTATATATCATTGGAATAGAATAACTTAATTAAGCTCATAATTAAGCTCCCCTTGAGTGAAGTAGCTCTCCCTATGTATGTGCATACAACTTTTCATTTTAAGTCCATTTAAGTCCATATGCATATACATTCTTTCTTCCCCTTTTTTGTTATCAACAAAAAGGTTAAGAAGTAGGGTAGATATTGCTTAAATCAAAATCAATACAAGAATTGAGTAACTCAAAATTCAAAATGCAAGTATCAAGATTGATTTCATATAATTTTCATTGAGTACAAAGTATCAAGTACATATAACATGTCAAGACAAGATAGTCTCTACAAGATACATTGTTTCTAATTACATCAAAATGATATCATTTGTCCTAGATACAAACTAGTTTTCATATGCTAAACTAGAAATCTAAAGAAAGATTGAATTTGATTGGATTGGAGTAGAGTTGAATTGGCTTGGCTTGGGAAATAGATCATCTCAGAATCTTCTTAAGTTCTGCCAAAATCTGCCCCATTCCTTTTTCTTGAATCTTCATAAAGTCATTCAGCATTTTCTCAACTAATGAAGCAGTAGTTGTAACTTTCTCTTGAAGTTCTGCATTACATCTAGAATAAGTGTCAGAGTCACCTCCAATGTTCTTGATTTTATCAAATATTAACTTTAGGTCTGTCTTCAAAGTATCTGAGGATGTACTAAGTGATGACTCAATCTCATTAACTTTTTCTTCCAAAGAATAGCATAGCTACCTTAACCCCCAAAAGTTGATTTCTTACATCATCCTTAATTTTGGCTTCATGATCTGCTAACAAGGCTTTAAGCTACTCAATCTACCTCTCAGAAAATTCAAAAGAATCTTGGACAAAGGTTGTAACTGCTGGTGCTGCTGGGGGTGCTAAACTGCTCAGTCTAGGTGATGAGTGCCTCACAGATGTCCTGTGTTTGAAGGACCAGGGACTGCAGTCTCAGCATTAGCTGCCCTTTCTTCTACATGCCCTTTTCTTTCCCATTGCCCATTTACTTTCTTAAATCCCATACGGTGTAGAGTAGCACTATTATAGTAATCAGTATGTCTTAATTTCTTCATTGGCTCATTTTCTAAAATGTTTACTCCTTGACTTTGAAAGGCCAAAGTCAATATCATTCCATAGGGCAAGGTTGATCTCTTCTTCCCACTAGCCTCAGCCATATAACCAATCATCATACCGGCTAAATTTATAGGCTGACCCGTAACAACACAATCCATAACCACAATGTCTTTTTCAGACACATACTCAAATCTTCCAGTCTTAGGAAATAAAATCCTACTGCAAATATTGTGTAACAGTCTTAATTCCAAGGGTAATTGGTTTGCACCGATTTCCTCAAATTTGTCATATCTTTTTCAAGAATTTCTTGTTTTAAACCATAAAGTGCTTTGTGTAATTTAAAAACATGGTTTGAAAATTCATAATATTCAAAACCTGGTAGTTGTTCTACAAAAACTTCCTCATTTATAAAACTATTTAAAAATGCACTTTTAACATCCATTTGAAATAAATTAATGTTCATATGACATGAAAATGCAAGTAATAGTCTAATTGCTTCTAATCTAGCAACAGGTGCAAAGGTTTCATCAAATCAATTCCTTCTTCTTGATTATATCCTTTTGCAACTAATCTAGCTTTATTTCTAATTACTGTATCATTTTTATCTAATTTATTTCTAAATACCCATTTAGATCCTATAACAGAATGACCTTTGGGTCTATCAACTAAGGACCATATATTATTCCTAGTAAATTGATTTAATTCCTCTTGCATTGCTAACATCCAATTATTATCTTTTTCAGCTTCTTCAATAGTTTTGGGTTCTATATGAGACACAAATGCAAGATGATTATTGATGTTCCTCATTGATGATCTAGTTCTTACTCCTTGAGATGGATCACCTATGATTAAATCCTTAGGATGACCATAAGCATATCTTCAATCTTTAGGTAGATCTATATCATTACAAGTAATAATATCATCCTTAGGTGAGTCATCATCTTTAGCTTCTTGTTCATGGTCTGAAGATACATCTATATTCAATTTTTTAATATCTCTTTCAAGCAAAATTGTATCTTCCTCATCATCAATTTTCTCAGAACTTGATGCTAAAGACTCATCAAATACTACATGAATTGATTCTTCTACAATTAAATATTTCTTGTTAAATACTCTATATGCTTTACTATGTTGAATAACCTAAAATATACCTTCATTAGATTTGGCGTCAAATTTTCCAAGATTGTCCTTACCATTATTATGAATAAAACATCAACAACCAAATGCATAAAAATAACTAATGTTAGGTTTCCTATTATGCCATAGTTCATAGAGAGTTTCTTAAGAATTGGCCTAATTAAAGCTCTATTAAGGATGTAACATGCTGTGTTTATAGCTTCCGCTGAGAAGTACATTGAGAGTTGGCTTTCACATAGCATGGTACGGGCCATATCTTCTAATGTTCTATTTTTTCTTTCTACGACTCCATTTTGTTGTGGTGTTCTAGGTGCAAAAAAATTATGATGAATGTTATTTTCAATACAGAAATTTTTAAATAAGTGATTTTCAAATTCTGTGCCATGATCACTTCTAAGAGACACTATGGTGTTATTTTTTTCATTTGTGACTTTCTTGAAGAATTTCAGGAATATTGAGAAAGTCTCATCTTTGTGAGCCAAAATAAAACCCAAGTATATCTAGAGTAATCATATACTATCACAAGACCATATTTCTTTCCTCCTAGATTAGGGGTTCTAGTAGGTCCAAAAAGGTCCATATGAAGTAGTTCGAGTGGCCTAGTAGTTGAAATAATATTTTTAGATTTGAAAGAATTTCTAGTTTGTTTTCCAAATTGACATGCATCACAAATTCTATTGTTTTCAAAATCTAACTTTGAAAGACCTTTAACTAAATCCATTCTAATTAATTTTGACATTAAGTGTGTGCTTGCATGACCTAATCTATGATGCCATAGCCATCCAATCTCATTTACTTTAGCATTATCAGCAATTAAGCAATGATTATTAGTAAACAAATTGTCTAAATCAATTAAGAATACATTGTCATTTCTATTACCAACAAATATAATGCTATTGTCAATGGGATTAGAAACTGTGCAAAAAGAAGCTTCAAATGAAACTTTGAAACCTTTATCACACAATTGGCTAATGCTAATTAAATTATGCTTTAAACCAACAACATATAAAACATTTTCTATAAAAGTGGATGGAGTTATTTGAATTTTATCAAATCCCATAATTTGGCTTTTGCCATTATCTCCAAAAGTAACAACTCCTCCTCTTTTATCTCAAGGGTGATGAATTGCTTCTTGTCATATGTCATGTGCCTTGAGCAGCCACTATCAAGATACCACTTTCGTTTTGATCCTTTGGCCGCAAGACACTCCTGCAAGATAATCAAATCTTTTGTTTAGGTACCCAAGATTTCTTGGGTCCATAGTTAGTAGCAATAAAGATTGTTTCTTTTGGAACCCATATTTTCTTGCCTTTAATATTTAAATTAGTTTTTCTAAAATTATATTCATAAGATTTATGTCTTTTTTTGTTGCAATGATAACATGAAATATCATTTTTCTTTACAAAGAAATTATTGACATATTTTTGTTTCATGTGTGGTTTATATCCTAAACCAGCTTTATCAAATACAGCTCTTTGATTACTTAAAAGTAAATTTAGTTTTTTTGAGCTATATGTAAATTTATCAGCAATGTTCTTATGTTTATCAATTTTTTCTTCAAATTAATATTTTCATTAGAAATTGATTCCTTTTCTTTTAAAATATTTTCATTTTCAGATTTTATATTTTTAACCTCAAGAATTAGTTCATTTTTCTCTTTGAGAAGATTTAGGTTTTCAGTTTTCAAAGATTTATTTTTCATTCTCAAAACCTTAAAATCACTAACTAATTCATTAAATGCATCATACAATTCATCAAATGTAAACTCATCATTAGGGGTTTCAATATATACCTCATTTTCATCGTTTGCCATGAAGCATATGTTTGCAACCTCTTTTTGTTCTTCTTCAAATGAAGACTCTTCACTATCACTCCAAGTTGCAACATAGGCTTTCTTCTTCTTCTTGTAACCCTTCTTTAGTTGAGGACATTCAGATCGAAAATGCCCCAGCTTTTTGCATTCATAACATGTCAAGGGTTCTTTCTCTTTGTCCTTATCCCTTTCTTTTTCTTTTTCTCCTTCCATTTTAATTCTTGATTTTATTTTATGGAAGGGTCTCCTTCTTTGTATAAACTTCTAAACTTCTTTGCAAGGAGAGCTGTTTCATCATCATCTTCTTCTTCCTCACTGCTACTTATTTCCTTTTCTGCAGCCTTAAGTGTTATGGTTTTTTTCTTTTTCATCTCTTCCTCTTGATGCTGCTTCATTGTCAGCTCATGGGTCATCAAGGATCCAAGTAGCTCCTCCAAAGGTAGAGAATTCAAATCTTTGGCTTCTTGGATTGCAGTTACTTTTGCTTCCCATGATCTTGGAAGAGATCTAAGAATTTTACGCACCAATTCAGAATTAGTATAAGTCTTACCAAGACTTTTCAAACCATTAACAATATCAGTGAATCTAGTGTACATGCATGTGATTGATTCAGTTTGTTCCATGCTAAACAATTTATATTTGTGCACTAGAATATTGATTTGGATTCTTTTACTTGATTGGTACCCTCATGGGTAACTTCTAGTCTATCCCAAATTTCTTTGGCTGAAATACAAGTAGATATTCTATTGAATTCATTTGCATCCAAAGAACAATATAAAACATTCATGGCTTTTGCATTGAGCTGAGCCATTTTCCTATCGTTCTCATTCCAATCCCTTTCGAGCTTAGGAACTATTGAACCATCTACAATGTGTAGATGTACTAGGTCCATTTGTAATGACACTCCATAATTCATAATCTAAAGCTTGAATGAAAATCCTCATTCTTGCTTTCCAATATGAATAATTAGAGCCATTAAACAGAGGTGGCCTATTAGTGGATTGACCTTCAGCAAAAGATGATCCAGCTTGTGTTGTCATTTGGATCGTTAACTCTTGATCATTAGATCAACTAAAAATAAGCACAAGCTCTGATACCAAATGATGCACGATCATGGGGACCTCCCATGTCACCCAACAAGTATACCTACCAGACCAGCTAGCTACCATCTCGGCCGGTACACCAACATCAATGAGCGGAGAGCCTGGCTTTAGTGACACGGACACCAGTGAGAGTTCTCATTGATCTCTGCCTGCATTTCACTTATGCAGGTCAACTGGCTCTAATACCAATTGTTGGCCCAAATGGCAACCCAAGAAGGGGGGGGGGGGTGAATTTGGTTCTTTAAAAAATTTAACACTTAAAACTTAAAACCTATCTTACAAGGATTAAGTGAACTTGTGAAGTGAAGCAATAATTTCAAACATAATAAAAGGGAGAGATAGAGACAATCACTACAAACACAAGATATTTATAGTGGTTCGGTGTATCCCACACCTACGTCTACTCCCAAGCAACTCTTGGGTCCACACTATAATCCACTGATTACAGTTGAGTTGTTTTACAAGGTCACAACTCTAACTTGTTTTACACGGGGTCACAATGAACCCAGCCGGTTTTCACGGGTTCACCAGCACAAAACCCAAACCCAAGCTAAACTAGCTTGTTCCCGAGATAATATGCCTCAACTAATTCAATCCCCCTAATTGAATTATTAAACAACAAATTAAGATAATGTTTACAACAAAGTAAAGCTCCTTAAATGAGCAAATAAGCAATGTAAATAAAACAAGATTAGAAAAGCTTGATTGAAGCCAAGTGGATTTGAGCTTTTCTTCTTTTCCTCTTCTCTTTTGAATGGATGAGCAAGGATTGAACTTTGAATCTTGAACACAGCTTGTTGAGGAAATAGGGCTTTTGCTCTTCTTCTTTTTTCCTTTTGAAAATCATCCGAGTTTGAACTTCTAGGGCTTAGGATTTCTCTTGAATCTCTCTTCAGATGATAGGCTTAGACTCAGAGATTTCTCTTTGAAATTTCTCTCTTTTTCACTGAGTATTTTTTTCGATTTTTCTCTCTTTTCCTTGATATTTTTTGTTCTCTTTTCAAATGGAAGAATACCTCCTTTTATAGAGTCTTAATCAGAGATTAGGTAAGAAACTAGCCATTACAAAGTACCTTGGATGATTCTCCATGCAAGAAAATAGATCCGTTGTGAGTTAGGTGAGAAAATATATCCATTAGAGCCGATCTAGCACTTTTGAAAATCGTCCTTGATGGGTTGGAGTCGGCTCTAACTTTTCATGTGTCGGCTTCATATCGTGTTTCCATAAATAGCAAAAATTAATTCGACGTGGAGTCAGCTCCGACTTTGCAAAGTGTTGACTCCCCGCTGACTGGAGTCGGCTCCCGAATTCTGATGTGTCAGCTCCAAGATTTGCTCTGAAAACATAGTCTCTGTAACTCATGTTAGAGTCGACTCCTGAAATCCATGTGTCGGCTCCGGCTTTTGAAGCAAAAAATAGCTTCTCTATATCTCAGGTTAGAGTCGGCTCTGCTAGGTCGGGTGTCGGCTCTGGAACTTCAGGTGTCGGCTCCGAAACTCTAGGTGTCGACTCTGAACTATGCCAAAAATTTAGAACTATTCTGATATGCTCTGGAGTCGTCTCGAGACTGTTAGGTGTCGGCTCCAAGTTCTGAACTTAGATAAATTCCATTGAAATTCAATTCAAATTGATTTCTAAGTATCATTTGGATAAATAACCGATCTTAATTCCTGAAACACTTATCAAATCTATCAGAAACATAATGAATATACTCATGGCTTTTGTTAATCATCAAAATCAATTAATTGGGTAAATAATTTCTCAATAATTTTCCCAACAATAAACACACTGACCATCAGAGTGAAGACTCACCTTGAGAGTCGATAGAGCTAAGCCCGGTAGCGAAAAGTACATCTTTTGATAACAGAGTACTGGCCGATACTTCCTGACCACTGCGAAGGATACCAGATCTCTCTTCTCCTGCTCGCTCAACTCCGGGCGCGCCTTCGGATCCTTCACATAACTCGCCCATCCCCTCGAAAAACATGAACCAATGTTTCCTTCGGCAATGAAAAATTGGGACTTCCACTCCTTTATTGAAGATGGGTTATCAGAAATCGTCTTGAATGACTTTCGGGGACCAATGTAGGGCCACTCAGAGCTCCTTCCGGAACCAGGTTGTAGCAAACTCAGAATATGGGAAGGGTCGTAGTCACCCCAACACGATTGCACATCGAGATGAACTCGATAAGATTGTGCCAGCTATTTGGGGCTACCATTATTGGGCATATGTTGTAAAACCTCATCACCTCATGTATCAGCGGATGAAGAGGGAATCGGAGACCTACCCTCAAGCTCTCCTCATAGAAGAAGACTCCACGGCTTAATTCGGTCGAAACCCGGTGCTCGGCCCTCGGCACCCATAAGGCTACATCTCGAGGAACCCTATAATGACGACGGATCCTATCCAGGTCGTCAAGGGTTACCTCAGAGGCAACATCACCTGGATCCTTCATATTGGCTGAATAAGGGGCAGGATACGAACAAACAAGTAAGGGCTCAGAGGAATAATGGAAAATATCTATGATAGGGACGAAAAAGCGTTGCAGAAAGAGCACCACCCTAGCCCTCTTTAAATAAGCGCTTCAGAAAGAAAGCCCAAGATGCCAAAACTTCTGATATGGGCACCAGAAATAAGGGAGTCCCACCATGTGGAGCTCCCGCTATTGCGGCCTGCTGGAAATAAGGCGTTTCCTCCTCGAGTTATGACGAAAAATGATGACGAAACAATGGCTTGTCATTTACGAGATTATCATTGCCTGTCCCTTCGGATCCCCCTGAGTAAGGTTATTCCAGAAATCTACTCCCTATGCCCGAGTTTACACTTCGGACTAGGGAGTGGGGGGCATGTGATGAGGGGTAAAATTATCATTGCATTAATGACCGCCCACATCGATAATTGGGTCAAATCCAATATCAAAGTCCTGCCCGCCAGCTGTCACATCCACCAGACAGCAAAACCGAATCATCTTCAGCAACGTCGAGTTGCCTCGATTACCCGAACTATCCTCTTACCTCGGTAACCCGAGCTATCCTCATACCTCGGTAACCCGAGCTATCCTCATAACTCGGCAACCTAAGCCATCTATACCTCGGTAACCCGAGTTACCCCTTTGCCTCGGCCGAACCAAGGCACTCAAATACCTCTGTGGAATCCAGCGTGGGAGAATTCGAATTCTCTATAACTGAATGAGATTCCAAATGGGGAATCATACCTAGGAGTGGCCTAGGACCCACAAGAGTGGCCTAGAACCTACGAAATCACTGAATCCGACAGCATCAACCAGCTCTCCCAGCCGTCGATCTTCTAATTGATAAGATACGGATCCTACTGGTCTCATAATAAACTTGATTCAAATCTGCTTCGAATCATAACGATTTTCGGACCTTCCCCCGCGATGCGTCGAAGGAATCAGGTGATCCCCTATAAATACCACCACCCTCCAATCTCTCAGGTACGCAACTATGCATGCTTGGACACTCACTCCTCTTCACTCATTATCATACTAAGAATAGCTCCATCCGAGCTCAGAGCTCTCTCGAGAGAACACCCATCTAAGGGAGCTCTTTGTGAGAGTCTTCTCCTCACATCTGCTTGCTGTGAATCTCCACTGACTTGGGCATCGGAGGATCCTCCGCAGAGGGCAACCCCCACAGTACCCTCTGCGTGTGGACTATTTTATAGGTTCCATCCCGAGGTGACGAGATCAGCGTCTGGATCAAGAGCCAGAGGTGTACTCAAGTCGGAGAACGGATTTCCACGGCAACAGCTATCATACCAATAACAAGAATCTCTAATGAATTTTCTAAGATTTTAGAAGTTAGGTGAATCCTTGTTCCCCTAACAGAGCTAACAATTCATCCATCTCCTCTACTCAAATTGTGATAGAATTCTTTCACTAAGCCTGGGTAGGTAGGGACATCTAGAGAACATACATTTTCCCAACCCATATCCCTGAGTTACTTTCCTAAAGTGAACGCTTCTGAATCAAAGAAGTTGAAATTGACCTTCCTTCCCATGGTGATGGCTTTCCCAGCTAGGAGGTCGATTTAGGGTGAAGGTGGAGTGGGAATCAGGCTTGGAGTTGAGCAAGAGGAGGTGGAAGACAAACTCGGTGAAGGTTGTCTCGCCGGACGCCGAGCGGTCCTCCTCCCGGTGGTCACGGTCACTCCAATAGCGGATGCACAATGTTTTGGTTCCATTAGATGTCAAGAGAGGATGGATTTGAAGGATTTTAGGTTTTGGGATAAATGGAGAAGGATTTGGAGTGGATTGGATTCGAGTAGAAATGAAAAGGTGTTGACTCTGCCCTAGAAAAGTCAAAACGGGACCACTTAGAGTCGGCTCCCGCAAAGCAAGGTGTCGGCTCTAAATCGCTAACATAGTCAGTGCCTGAAATAGAGTCAGCTCCGCAGTAGCAGGTGTCGGCTCTAAAAACACATACATAGAGCATATAAAATTAGAGTCGACTCCAACATCAGTGGTGTCGGCTCTAAGTCAGTTTCAGTGAAAAATGAGAGTTTCAAAGAATCTGAAACTTGTCAAAATGATAATCAAACTTTGAATAAATCTTCCTTAGAATGTGGTAAATCAAGAGGTTCAAATATCTAGATAAATTTTTCTTAGAATCATAAGAGGATCTTCAAGAAAATGAATCAATTCTAGATAGCCATTCTTGGGAGACTTAAAATCATTCTAATGGATCACAAACTCCTAATTCTTTTCTAAGATAACAAAATCTCTCTTCACTTAAGGGTTTTGTAAATATGTCAGCTAATTGCTCATCAGTATATACATAATCAAGACAAACATCATTATTAGCTACATGTTCTCTAATGAAATGGTGTCTTATCTCTATGTGTTTAGTTCTTGAATGTTGAATAGGATTTTTGTCAAATTTATTGCACTAGTGTTATCACATCTAATTGGAGTTTTATCAAGTGTTATACCATAATCTTCAAGTTGTCGCTTAATCCAAAGAATTTGAGCATAGCAACTTCCAGCTGCAACATATTCAGCTTCAGCAATTGATAATGCAACTGAATTTTGCTTTTTGCTAAACCACGAGATTAAGTTACTACCTAAGAATTGGCATGCACCACTTGTGCTTTTTCTATCTAATTTACAACCAGCAAAATCTGAATCAGAATATGCAATCAAATTTAATGTTGAATCTCTAGAGTACCATAATCCTACATTTTTGTTCCACTTAAATATCTAAGAATTCTTTTTATAGCAATTAAGTGAGATTCTTTAGGTTCAGACTGATATCTAGCACATAAGCATACAACAAACATAATATCAGGTCTACTAGATGTTAAATAAAGTAGAGAACCAATCATACCTCTATAATTTTTGATATATTTGCTTACCATCTTCATCTTTATCGAGTTTGCATGAAGGACGCATAGGTGTTCCAAGAGGTTTAACTGATTTCATACCAAACTTCTTGAGAATTTCTTTAGTGTACTTTGTTTGGTTGATGAAAATTCCTTCTCTTTCTTGTTTGATTTGAAGTCCAAGGAAGAAGTTAAGTTCTCTCATCATGCTCATTTCAAATTCCCCATGCATTAACTTTGCAAAATCGTAACAAAGAAGATTGTTAGTAGCACCGAATACTATATCATCTACATAGATTTGTACTACCAATAAATCATTATATTTTCTTTTTAAAAATAGGGTTTTATCAACATTTTCTATAGAAAAATTATTTTCAATTAGAAATTTACTTAGTCTATCATACCAAGCTCTAGGTGCTTGTTTTAAACCATAAAATGCTTTGTGTAGTTTAAAAACATGATTTGAAATTCATGATCTTTAAAACCAGATGGTTGTTTAACAAAAACTTCCTCATTTATAAAACCATTTAGAATACACTTTACATCCATTTAAAATAAATTAATGTTCATATAACATGCAAATGCAAGCAACAACTAATGGCCTCTAATCTAGCAACAGGTGCAAAGGTTTCATCAAAATCAATTCCTTCTTCCTGATTATATCCTTTTGTAACTAATCTAGCTTTATTTCTAATAACAATACCATTTTCATCTAATTTATTTTTAAATACCCATTTGGATCCTATAACTAGATAATCTTTGGATCTATCAACTAAGGTCCATACTTTATTCCTAGTAAATTGATTTAATTCATCTTGCATTGCTAACATCCAATACTATCCTTTTCGGCTTCCTCAATTGTCTTGGGTTCTATATGAGATACAAATGCAAGATGATTACTGATATTTCTCATTGATGATCTAGTTCTTACACCTTGAGATGGATCGCCTATGATTAAGTCCTTTGGATGACCATAAGCATATCTCCAATCTCTAGGTAGATCTACATTATTACGAGTAATATCAATACCATCATCCTTAGGTGAGTCATTATCCTTAGCTTCAGGTTCATGATCTGAAGATACGTCGACATTTAATTTTCAAGATCTCTTTCAAGCAAGTTTGTATTTTTCTCATCATCTATCTTTTCAGAACTTGATGCTAAAGATTCATCAAATACTACATGAATTGACTCTTCTACAATCAGATACTTCTTATTAAATACTCTATAAGCTTTGCTAGAAGTGAAATATCCTAAAAATATACCTTTATCTAATTTAGCGTCAAACTTTCAAGATTGTCTTTACCATTGTTATGAATGAAACATCGACAACCAAATGCATGAAAATAACTAATGTTGGATTTCCTATTATGCCATAATTCATAGGGAGTTTTCTTAAGGATTGGTCTAATTAAGGCTCTATTTAGGATGTAACATGCTGTGTTTATAGCTTCCGCCTAGAAATATTTTGGGAGTTGGCTTTCACATAGCATGGTACGGTCCATGTCTTCTAGAGTTTTATTTTTTCTTTCTACAATTCCATTCTATTGAGGTGTTCTAGGTGCTGAGAAGTTATGATGAATGTCATTTTTAATGCAAATTTTTTTAAATAAATGATTTTCAAATTCAGTTCCATAATCACTTCTAAGAGACACTATGGTGGTGTTTTTCTCATTTGTGACTTTCTTGAAAAATTTCAGAAATATCGAGAAAGTCTCATCTTTGTGAGATAAAAATAATACCCAAGTGAATCTAGAGTAATCATCTACTATCACAAGATCATATTTCTTTCTCCTAGACTAGCGGTTCTAGTAGGTCCAAAAAGATTCATGTGTAGTAGCTCGAGTGGCCTAGAAGTGGAAACAATATTTTTAGATTTGAAAGAATTTCTAGTTTATTTTTCAAATTGACATGCATCACAAATTCTATTGTTTTCAAATCTAATTTTGGAAGTCCTTTAACTAAATCCATTCTAAGCAATTTTGAATTTAGGTGTGTGCTTGCATGACCTAGTCTACGATGCCATAGCCATCCAGTCTCATTTACCTTAGCATTATCAGCAATTAGGCAATGGTTACTAGTAGATAAATTATCCAAATCAATTAAGTATACATTGTCATTTCTATTTCTAATAAATATAATGCTATTTTCAATGGGATTTGATACAGTGCAGATAGAAGCTTCAAAGGAAACTTTGAAACCTTTATCACAAAGTTGGCTAATGCTAATTAAATTATGCTTTAATTCATCTACATATAAGACATTTTCAATAAAAGTGGATGGAGTGATTTAAAAGCCCATGATTTGGCCTTTACCATTATCTCCAAATGTTACAACTCCTCCTCTTTTAGCTTCAAGGGTGATGAATTGCTCTTTGTCACCCATCATGTGTCTTGAGCAGCCGCTATCAAGATACCATTTTCTTTTTGATCCTTTGGCTGCAAGACACTCCTGCAAAGCAATCATATTTTTGTTTAGGTACCCAAGCCTTCTTGGGTCCTTTATGGTTAGTAGCAATAAACACAGTTCCTTTTGGAACCCATATTTTCTTACCTTTATGATTTGTGTTCTTATGAGACATTTTGTAATTACATTCATAAGATTTATATCCTTTTTTGCTACAATGGTAACAGAAAATATCATTTTTGATTGGTTTCTTTATGAAGAAATTGTTGACAAATTTTTGTTTCATATGTGGTCTATATCCTAAACTAGCTTTGTCAAAAACAGTCCTTTGATTGTTCAAAAGTAGATTAAGCTTTTTGATCTATTTGTAAATTTGTCAACAATGTTTTTATATTTTTCAATTTCTTTCTTTAAATTAATATTTTCAGTAGAAATTAATTCTTTTTCCTTTAGTATATCTTCCTTTTCAGATTTTAAATTTTAAATTTCAAGAACAAGTTCATTTTTCTTTTTAAGAAGATCTAAGTTTTCAGTTTTCAAGGATTTATTTTTGATTCTTAAAATCTTGAAATCACTAACCAATTCATTAAAAGCATCATATAATTCATTAAAAGCATCATATATTTCATCAAAAGTAAAATCATCGTTAGGAGTTTCAGAATTTACCTCATTTTCATTGTTGTCATGAAATATATGTTGGCAACCTCTTGTTGATCATCTTTGGATAAAGATTCCTCACTGTTGCTCCAAGTTGGAACATACGCCTTCTTCTCTCTTTTTTTGTATCCCTTCTTAAGTTGAAGACATTCGGATCTGAAATGTCCCAGTTTCTTGCATTCGTAACATATTAAAGGATCTTTTTCCTTATCCTTGTCCTTTTTTTTATCTTCCATTTTAATACCATGTTTTCTCTTGTGGAAGGGTCTCCTTCTTTGTATAAATTTTCTGAATTTCTTTGTAAGGAGAGCAGTCTCATCATCTTCTTCATCTTCTTCGCTATGCTCTTTTCATTTTCTGTAGCTTTGAGTGTAACTGTCCTCTCTTTTTCACATCATCTTCTTGATGTTGCTTCATTGTAAGCTCATGGGTCATAAGAGATCCAAGTAACTCCTCCAAATGTAGAATATTCAGATTTTTGGCATCTTGGATAGCTATCACTTAGCTTCCCATGTTCTTGGAAGAGACCTAAGAATTTTTTCACCAATTCAGAGTTAGTATAGGTCTTACCAAGACTTTTCAATCCATTTACTATATCAGTAAATCTAGTATACATGCATGTAATTGATTCATTTTGATCCATGCTAAAAAGTTCATATTTATGCACCAAAATGTTAATTTTGGATTCTTTAACTTGATTGGTACCCTCATGAGTAACTTCCAACCTATCCCATATTTCTTTAGCTGAGATGTAAGTAGATATTCTATTGAATTCATTTACATCCAAATAACAGTATAGGACATCATGGCCTTGGCATTTAGTTGAGCCATTTTTTCTATCATTTTCATTCCAATCCCTTTCGGCTTAGGAACAATGGATCCGTCTACTAAGTGTGTGGGAGTGATAGGACCATTGATAATGACACTCCATAACTCATAGTCTAAAGCTTGAATGAAAATCCTTATTCTAGCTTTCCAATATGAATAGTTTGTGCCACTAAACAAAGGTGGTCGGTTTGTGGATTGTCCCTCAGAAAAAGAAGAACCAGCTTGAGCTGCCATTTGGATCTTTAGCTCTTGATTGTTAGATCAAGCCGAGATGAGTACTTGCTCTATACCAATTGTTGGCCCAGATGGCAACCCAAGAGGGGGGGCGAATTGGGTTCTTTAAAAAATTTTACAATTAAAATTAATTTCACAAGATGAATGTGCACAAGTGAAGTGATGCTATGAATGCTTAGCACAATTTAAAAAGGGAGAGTGAGAGAAAATCACGACAAATACAAGGGTTTATAGTGGTTTGGTGTTAGCTACACCTACATCCACTCCCAAGCAACTCTTGGGTACATACTACAATCATCCTGATTACAGCAGAGTTGTTTTGCAAGATCACAACCCAACTTATTGTTTTATAATGGGATCACAATGAACCCAGCCGATTTTATAGGTTCACCAGCACACAACCTAACACAAGCTAATCTTAGCTTGCCCGAGGTCAACTACCTCAACTGATTCAATCCCCTAATTGAATCAGAAAACAAACAACTCAAGTAATTGTTTACAGCAATTTAAAAGCTCCTCAAATGAGCAGATAAACAATATAAATAAAATGATAATAGAAAAGCCTAATTTGAAGCTATTTGATGTTGAGCTTTTCTTCTTTTCCTCTTCTCTTCTGAATGATCTTTCAAGCTTGAACTTAGGCACTTGAAGGAAGCTTAGTGAAGAGAATGTTGAAGAACTAGGGCTCTTGCTTTTCTTCTTCAAATCGATGAAAATCCTTCGGATTTAATCTTAGAAGGCTTTTGGATTTCTCTTCTATCACTTTTCAACATTTAGGCTTTGAATCAGAAATTTTCCTCTTTGAAATTTCTTTCTTTTCCTCTTTTTCTTCTCGTGTCTTTTGAACGGTCGAAATCCTCTTTTTATAATCTCTTTTAATCCATATTTTGATGCAAACTAGCCATTGAGAATACTTGGATTAGTTCAACACGCAAAAGCAAAGAGCCGTTGAAGAGTAGGTGAAGAGATATGACCGTTGGAGCTGATTCTGACAAATCTAAAAATTGACTCTGACAGGTTAGAGTCGGCTCCAATCTTTCAAGGTGTCGGCTCTAAGTCGGGTTTCCCAAAATAGCAAGAAAAGTTCATCATGGAGTCGGCTCTGGAATTCTGTGGGGTTGACACATCGTGAGTTGGAGTTGACTCTAATTTCCTTGGGGTCAACTCTAACAGTATTCCGAAAAATGTAATCTATATTCTCAGGTTAGAGTCAGCTCTAATTCTGCTAGTGTCGACTCTAAATTCTGAAGTAGAAAAATAGTTCACTGTATCTCAGGTTAGAGTCGGCTCTAATTTTTTGGGTGTCGACTTTAAACCGTGCCGAAAGTGCCAAACAGTTCCATACGCTCTGGAGTCGGCTCTAATGACTCTGGGTGTCAGCTCTAAACTCTGAACTTTAACACATACCATTAAAAACTGATTTAAGCCCATTTTATACAAATTTTAAATATTTAACCTTTCTAAATTCCTAAAACACTTGTCAATTTCATTAGTATCATAAGGAATATACTCATGGCTTTTGTTAATCATCAAATCAATAAATGGGTCAACAAATATCCTCAAAGAACATTGCAGTTTTCATCTCAAAAATTATTCTTGATTTGGGATCATAAAACTTATAGCCCCTGGATCGCTCAGAATACCCAATAAAGTAGCTGCTTACTGTTTTGGAGTCCAATTTCTTTCATGTGGCCCATAAGGCCTTGCCTCAGCTGGACATTCCTAAACATGAAAATGCCTTGGACTAGGCTTTTGTTCAATTCAAAGCTCATAAGGTGTTTTGATAGCTGCTTTAGTTGGTACTCTATTCAGAATGTAGGCTACTGTCTTTAGTGCTTCTCCTCAGAGTGACTCTGGTAAGATTGAATGACTAATCATACTC
This sequence comes from Calamus simplicifolius, assembly GCA_900491605.1. NCBI lineage: Eukaryota > Viridiplantae > Streptophyta > Magnoliopsida > Arecales > Arecaceae > Calamus > Calamus simplicifolius. The sequence goes on along the minus strand of UESW01004106.1, from coordinate 1,302,132 downwards.
CTTACTATATCTTTAAGAGTGCGATTACATCTTTCAGCTACACCATTCATGCTAGGTGACCTGGCATGGTCTATTATGGGATAATTTCGCATTCCTCTAGGTATTTAGCAAAAGGTTCTTGACGTTGTTTACCTGAACCGTTATATCTGCCATAGTATTCACCACCACGGTCAGATCTGACTCCTTTAATCCTTTTGTTGAGTTGAAGCTCAACCTCAGCTTTAAATGATTTGAACATGTCCAAAACTTAAGACTTTTCATGAATAAGAAAATGTATGTATATCTAGAATAATCATCTATGAATGATATAAAATATTGTTGACCATTCCAAGAAGGTATAGGAAATGGTCCACAAATGTCCATATTTATCAACTCTAAGACTTCCGTAGTTTTATATGCATCCAATTTTTTGTTTTGGTCTGTTTTCCCTTAATGCAATCAACACAGACATTGAAGTCTGTAAAATTAAGGGAATCCAAAATTTTATCTGACACAAGTCGTTTCAACTCTATTTCTAGAGATGTGACTAATCGCTTGTGCCATAATATTCCTAAATTTTTATTGCAAATTTTATGCTTAGTACCTCATGATTCCATACTCAGGTTTAATTTTAAGAACCAACAGTATCAAGCAAATATAGATTGTCATATGTCATAAGAGAACCAGTTCCAATAATATTTGAATTTAAAGAACACTAATTGACTATTTTCAAATGAATAGCGATATCCTAATTTGTCCAAAGCTAAAATAGAAACCAAATTCCATCTAAATGATGGTACTACAAAGTGTCTTTCAAATTCAAATAATAACCAGAACTTATTAACAATCTAAAATGCCTAATTTCCTCCACATCTATCTACTTGCCATCTTCCGTATAAATGCGTCTTTCAGCATCAGTTAGTTTTCGGTAGCTCATGCAACCCTACATTAAAATACTGATGTTAGTAGTAGTACCAAAATTTAACCACCAAGTGTTTCTACGTACTGAAGCTATATTCACTTTAGAACAGACTAAATTAAGAAATGTAACTTTCTTTTCACGCCATGCATGATACTTGAAACATTCATTCTTCATATGTCCAGACTTCTTGCAGAAGAAACAACTTTTCTTATCCTGATTTGTTTCTTCTTTACTGGACCTTTAGCAACCTCATTCTTTCTTTTCTTGCCTTTATCCTTGCCCTTTTCCTTAGAGGTGCTTACCAAGTGAACATTTTTAGTCTTCTCTTGCTTCAATCTCTCTTCCTCTTGCACACAATATAAAAGGAGTTCATTAAGAATCTATTTCTCCTTTTGGCAGTTGTAACTGACCTTAAATTGACTGAACTGATTAGGTAGAGAGATCAGTACCAAATGCACAAGAAAGTCCTCTGACATTCAAGCTTTAGTGCCTTAAGCTTTGAAGCAAGATGAGACATTTCGATAATGTACTCCCTTATATTCCTTTGCCCTTATGCTTTTTAAGATTGTGCTTGTTTCCACCTTATCATTTTTGGCAAAGTGTTTCTCAATCTTAGCAAGAAAATCCTTGGCACTGGTAATCCCTTCGGACACCGCACCCTAAAAGCTTTAGGTATGCCACGCTTGATGATCATAAGACTCATGCGATTAGAGTGATCCCACTTCTCATATATGTTCCTCTCATCAAAGGTACTAGATGCTGTAGAAGGAGTGAGTTGCTCAATCCTTAGTGCAAGGTCTAGATCCATGCAGCCAAGAACAATGAGAATGTTCTCTTTCCAGCCTTGAAGTTAGTGCCATTAAGGATCGACACCAAATTAAGGTTAGTAGAAATAGTAACAACATTAGCTGTAAAGATATTGACCCATTTATTGATTTTGATGATTAACAAAAGCCATGAGTATTGTTGAGGGGTAAAATCAGTATGCATCAATAAACGTGTATGTGGCTAAGGCCAACCCTAATTTATGCTCGTTGTGCGACACCCGCCAGGGATAAGTCAGCCTTGGTAGGTTGGGGCGCCTTAGCCCCTCACCGAGCCTTCATCTCTCAGTCCCAGTCGGGCTATCATCTCTTGACCCCATCTGAGCCTTGTCTCTCGGTCCCAGCCGAGCTATCATCTCTTGGTCCCAGCCGAGCTATCATCTCTTGGCCCTATCCGAGCCTTTGTTTCTCGGCCCTAGCCGAGCTATCTTGTCTCTCAGTCCCAGCCGAGCTCTCGTTTCTCGACCCCGGCCGAGCTACCGTCTTTTGGCCCCTCCAGCCGAACTATCGTCTATCGTCTCTCGGCCCCGGCCGAGCTGTCGTCCCTTGGCTCTAACCGAGCCATCCCACCACCCGGCTTTTCTAGTTGTTCCTTCCTATCCCTCGGCCTAACCCGAGCGATCCCCATACCTCTGCGGAATTCAGCGCGGGAAAGCTTAAATCCTTAAGATTCAAAACAGGAATCATATCTGAGAGCGGCCTAGACCCCTGGGCCTATGCCTCCAGCAAATCTCGAGACATCAACAAGCCTCCCAGCCATCGATCCTCTAACTAACCGGATACGAATCCTACCGATCTTGTAACAAACAGATTCAGATCTCAACGGTCTTCGGACCCACGATGCTCCCAAACAACCAGGTGATCCTCTATAAATACCACAGCTTCAGACCCCCTCATGTACGCCATCTCCCGTGCACACACTTGCTCACTCTCTCTCTCTCTCTCTCTCTCTCTCTCCGCCTTGCTTCCGCCATTAGCGCTCTGCTCGGAGCCTCTAGAGGAACTCTTCGGCGAGAGCCTTCTCCTCATTTCTGTTGACTGTCGATCTCTACTGACTTCAGCATCGGAGGGTCTTCCGCAGAGGGCCACCCCCAATGCCTCTCGCGTAAGGACTGTCTTGCAGGTCCACCCAGGAGGAAGCCCATCTCGAAGCCCCGTCGCGCCCGAGTCGAATGACGGATTTCAGCAGCAACAGATTGGCGCTAGAGGAAGGGCCCTCAAGTCCCTAAAAACTTGTGATCCAGGAGACAAGGATCTCAGTCTGCAAGAGAATTCCTCACATGGCCAACCAAAGAAAGGCCACCTCCAAAGCCTGAGATCAGGTCGCCTCTCAAAGGCCTGATCCAGTGAGCAATGTCACACCGCCACCACCACTAGTCGAGACTCCGTCACCGCCGGCGGCCCCGGTGACCCAGGACCAGTTTGCTTTACTGGTCCAGCAAGTCCAGGCTCTAGCCCACCTGATTCAGGAGCGCCCCGAAGCCCCCCATCCCGTTGCTTATACCTCTCACTCTCCCGAGGAAGATGCAGCCCCCACTCATCCGGCGATCTCTTCTTCCAGTCCGCACGGGGTTGCGGACCCCCCTCGCTGTCCCAGGGAAGCTGAGCCAGTTCTCCAGCGAGCCCGCAGCAAAGATCTTCCTAGATCTCGGCGGGCCCGATCTCTCTCCCCGATGTACTCTCGTCATGATTCAATACCGTCTCAGTATCCTCCTCGTCCTGCCCCTTCTGCTCTCCATGACGAGGAGATCCGCCGCCAACTCCAAGAAATGCATCAAGAGCTTGACGCTGCCAAACAGGCCCATCCGCTTCAGAACAAAACGAAGCAGGGCATCCCTTTTTCTAAGAATATCATGGAGGAAGTGATTCCCTTCCACATCAAGCTGCCTGCCATCGAGCTTTATCATGGCTCCTCCGACCCGACGATCATCTCAGCAGCTTCCGATCAATAATGATGTTCCACGGAGCATCAGACGCGGTCCTCTGCCATGCTTTACCTTCCACCCTTAGAGGATTTGCCCGAACCTGGTTCAATGCCTTGAAACCAGGTTCCATTAATTCTTTTGACGAGCTGAGCTGCCTATTCATCAGCCAGATCGTTAGTAGCCGCCGCCACCGACGGAGATCTGACTCCCTCTCTGAAGTTAAGCAGAGAGAAGGGGAGTTCCTGAAAAGTACCTCGGTCGTTTTAATACGGCCATGCTAGAAGTGGACCACCATAATCATGAGGTGGCCATGTCCGCCCTAGCTGGCGAAGTATTGAAGGAGAGTGACTTCTACTTGGCGCTAGAGGTCAGCTACCTTCCAAACCTCTTTGACATTATGGCCCTGGCTAACAAATATGCTAGAGTCGAAGAGTCGCGGAGAGCCGTCCGAGATGAACTAACGAAGAAGAAGGAGCCCAAGGGCCCGATAGGCACCGACCCGCCCACCGGCCAAGTCCACCTCATCGCCAGAGGAATCCCCAGCCGCCGCCGAGGAACCATTCCCGGAGCCCGTCTAGGAGGTTCCACCGGTTCACTCCGCTCACTGCCCCAAGAGCGGAGATCCTCATGGAAATTGAGCGCCAGCTCCCTCGACCTCCTCCTCTTAGAGGGAATGCGGCCCGTAGAGATCCCGCCAAATATTGCCGTTACCACCGCGACCATGGCCACGACACTAAAGAGTGCTGGCAGCTAAAGAATGAGATCGAAAGACTCATCCAGCACGGTAGGCTGGATCGGTTTAGAGGAGCTCCCGAGCTAAGAAATGGGGGTGATCGCCGGCCTGAGCCCAGCAGCAACCTCCTCCACCTCCAAACCCCCCGGTTGCTGGCCACATTAATGCGATCGAGGCGGTCGGTGGTCCTTCAGGCGAGAGGGACGATGAAGAAGGTCCGGCATCGAAGAAAGCACTACCTGATGAGATCTCTTTCTCCAATGACGACTTCCAGGGGATACAGTTCCCGCATGATGTGCATTAGTTGTATCTCTAAATTTGAACAACTATGATGTAAGCCGAATTCTAATTGATAGTGGAAGCTCCGTCAATGTTTTGTACCTTGATGTGTTTTTGAAGATGAAGCTCCTCATGGAAAGTCTCCGAGCCGTGGACTCCACCCTAATGGGGTTCACCGGCGACATCATCGTTTCGGAGGGGATCATCACCTTGGCGGTCCATGCGGGGACCTGGCCCCACGTGGCCACCGTGTATGCAGACTTCCTGGTGACCAAGCTTCGGTCGCCCTCATTACTGATAGAGGTATATATTGTTACCGAGTCATGCCCTTCGGCTTAAAGGATGCTGGGGCAACCTATCAAAGGCTGGTCAATAAAGTCTTTAAAGAACAAATAGATCAAATATGGAGGTTTACATCGATGATATGCTGGTTAAAAGCAAAGAAGCATCTCAGCACATCGATGATCTCACAGAAAGCTTCGCAACACTTCAAAAATATCACATGAAGCTAAATCCAACCAAGTATGCCTTCAGAGTCAACTCTGAAAAGTTTTTGGGCTTCATGGTTTCTCAACGGGGTATCGAGGTAAACCCCCAGAAGATTCAAGCTCTTCAGAAAATGATGCCCCCTAGGTCGATTAAAGAGGTGCAGCGCCTTACGGAAAGGATAGTGGCTCTCAACCATTTCATTGCCTGGTCTACAGAGAAGTGTCTATCTTTTTTCAAGGTACTTCGATCGGCTAAGAACTTTCAGTGAACACCGGATTGTCAGAAATCCTTCGAGGACCTTAAAAGGTACCTCGATTCACCACCACTCCTCAGTAACCTAAAGCTTGGGAAAATCCTATATCTGTACCTGGCAGTCTCGAAGAATACTGTCGGATCCATGTTGATCCGAAAAGAGAACAAACTTCGTGATATCAAAATAAGGTATACATAAATTGAAAAGATGGTATTGACCTTAATAACATCAGCCCATAAGCTATGCCTTACTTCCAAGCGCATGATGTGGTGGTCCTAACTGACCAACCAATCAAGTTAGTTCTTCATCGCTCAGAAGTGTCAAGGAGAATGGCAAAGTGGGTTGTCGAGCTAAGCGAGCATGACATCCAGTAACAGCCTTGCCCCGCTATCAAGGCACAAGTTCTAGCAGATTTTCTTCTTGAGTGTACAATACCGGAGGATGGTTCAACCACAGAGATCTCTGAGCAACCAAAGTCTAAAGCTTTATGGCTGCTCCATATAGATGGGTCCTCCAACATAAATGGTTTTGGAGCGGGCTTAGTCTTCACCAGCCCAGAAGGAGCAACGTTTGAATACAACATCCGTTTCTTCTTTACGGTCTACAATAATGAAGTCAAGTATAAGACTATGCTCACCGGGCTCCGAATCGCCAGCAATCTAAAAGTGAGGAAGGTGAACGTCTAGACCGATTCCCAGTTGGTTGTTGGCCACGTGCGAGGAGAGTTCAAAGCTTGGGAACAGAACATGGTTCGGTACCTTCAAAAGGTATGCGACCTATCATCTAACTTCTTCAATCTTGAAGTTATCCAAGTTTCAAGAACCGAAAATACACGCACCGACCTTCTCTCCCAGCTGGCCACCACGGACTCCATGGATCTTGAGCGAAAGTTCCATTTGGAGGTCCTCGAGAAGCCCAGCATTGCAGATGCCAACCAAGTAATGCAGATCGAAGCCGAGTCATCTTGGATCGACCCATTTCTTAGATTCCTCAAAGATGGATCTCTTTCGGCGGACAAAAAGGAGGCAAGAAAACTAAAGATGCAAACGTCTCATTATGTTCTGCTTAACGATCAGTTGTATAAGCGCTCCTTCTCCATGCCGCTTCTCAAATGTCTTCGGCCATCAGAGGCCAATTATGCTTTATGAGAGGTTCATGAAAGTATCCGCGGTAACCATCTAGGTGGCCGAGTCTTATGTCATAAGGTGCTATGCCAAGGGTACTACTGGCCGACCATGCAGAAGGACTTCGACAATTTTGTTCGAGCCTATGATTCATGCCAGCGGCACTCCAATATCCAAAGGCTCCTTTTTGCTTATCTAATGCCGATATCATCTGCTTGGCCTTTTTCTAAATGGGGAATGGATATTCTCAGCCCCTTTCCATCCGCTACTAGGCAAAGAAAATTCTTGTTTGTGGCAATCGATTACTTCACTAAGTGGGTCGAAGCCGAGGTGGTTGCTCAGATAACTAAAGCTCGAGCCAAGGATTTCGTATGGAGATCTATTATCTATCGGTTTGATCTTTTACACACCATAATCATTGACAATGGCCAATAGTTTGACAACTCAAGATTCCAAAAATTTTGTGAAGACCATGGCATCAACCATCGGCTCACCTCAATCGGCCACCCTCAAGCCAACGGTGAAGGGGAGGTTACGAATCAGACCTTGCTACAAGGAATCAAGTACCGGCTTAATAGGGCATGAGATAGATGGGCAAATAAGCTTCATCATGTCCTATGAGGCTACTGAACCACCCAAGGGATCCTCACTGGCGAAACTCCATTCAGGATAGCCTTTGATACTAAAGTCGTCATCCCTGTAGAGGTGGGGTTACCTACGCCATGGTTCAAGAGTTACTCAGAGGAGTTGAATGACGAGCTACTCTGAGCCAACCTCGACTTGATAGAAGAAGTCAGGGAAAAGGCTCGGATCTGAATGGATGCCTATCAACAACGAGTAGCCCGGTATCATTCCTTCCGAGTTAAAGGAAAGCCGTTCCTTTCCGGTGACCTGATGCTTCGCAAAATGTCAATTTTCAAACCGTTGGAGCAAGAAAAGCTATCCCCAAACTGGAAAGGCCCCTATCAAGTTGCAGAAGTCATCAAATTAGGTACCTACAAGCTCCAAGATCTAGATGAAAGAGCTATCCCATGGATGTGGAATGCGGACAGCCTTTGGATATATCATCAGTAAGGTATATCTAAACCGAGCTATTTCGCTCGTTGTAATGAAACTTTACTCTTGAGTTTAAACATCTTCATTTTGATCATTTCCTCCAAGTTACTATTGAAAGACATGTCTCACCTAATTATCGACCTATGGGTCCCTTTCTCCATATCTCGATATGGTCGAGCAATTATCTTCGTACCTTAACAAGGCCAAGTAAAATTAATTTCGTACCTCGGCATGACTGAGCAACTATTTTCATACCTTGGTAGGGCCAAGTAATTTTTTTTCATACCTTGGCATGATCGAGCAACTTTCTTCGTATCTCGGCATGATCGAGCAATTATCTTCGTACCTTGGCAGGGTCAAGTAAAATTTTTTTCGTACCTCAATAAGGCCGAGCAACTATCTCCGTACCTTGGTAGGGCCAAGTAAATTTTTTTTTGTACCTCAGTATGGCGGAGCAATTATCTCCATACTTTAGCAGGGCCAAGTTAAATTCTCTCCATACCTTAGCACGGTCGAGAAACTTTCTTCGTACCTTAGCAAGACCAAGTAAAACTCTCTTCATACCTTGGCACGGTCGAGCAACTTTCTTGTACCTTGGCAGGGCCAAGTAAAACTCTCTCCATACCTAGGCACGCCGAGCAAGTTCCTCCGTACCTCAGCATGGCCAAGAAACTTTCTTCGTACCTTAGCAGGACCAAGTAAAACTCTCTCCATACCTCGATGGCCGAGCAACTTTCTTGTACCTTGGTAGGGCCAAGTAAAACTTTCTCATACCTCGTTATGCCAAGCAACTTTTCTGTACCTTGATATGGCCGAGCAATCTCCTTCGTACCTTGGCAGGCCCAGGTAAATTTCTCTAGTTTTGGCATGATCGAACATCCTATGAATAATTGCATAACTAACCGAGTTTGCTTATGACCTGGTAAAGGCTAAGCGCCTATTATACTAAACCTTGGCAAAGCTAACCGGGGATCTCCAAACCTCGGTACGTCCAAGTGCTCTATAAATGTTTAGTACTCCTCTCTCCAAGATTTGGTACGATCGAACATCCTATAAACATTGATAAGGCTGAGTGAGACTGCCTAAAAGTTGGCAGACACTAAATTCTTATTTCTCCTAAATGTTCTACGAGGTTTGACAAATCGACAATATTTATTCAAGACTTGGGAAAAACCAAGTGTTCATTTTTCTAAGCTGATCAGATATTTCAATATCTCGGCAAGTCTGAGTTTCTCCTGTACCTTGGTCAAATCGAAAAAGTTAGGCTCGGCATGCTTAAGTATAGTTTATACCTCAATGAGGCCAAAAGAACTGACAAGTCGTGATAAAGCGACAGAAACTCAGCAAAAGGAGCAAACAATCGAAGAGTGAGTAATTTAAGAAAAAAAAAATCATTCACTTCAAAATATTTCATTACAAGGAATTATAGCTTATTACAATCATTACAAGTGCGTTACAACACAGAAGATGTAAAAAAAAATTACATGAATAAAGTCTGCTTGCAGTATCGCAGCAGTGATGCTTCGACTTTGGAAGAACATGAAGATCGCCTTCAAACTATGTTGGGCGGCAAGCTTCGGAACTTAGGGCAAAGATATGGAAAGAAGCTTAAGTCGAAGAAACATACCTTGAGCTTCCCATGCTTTAAGAAGACACCTGATGGATCTTCAGCATCTCTTTGGTGAATCAGCAGCAATTGATGCTGACAATGAAAAACCTAAGGAAGTAGGAGGTCAAACAAGAATGCCTTTTTTGCACCTCCTGTATGACCTCTATAGTTTCCTCCCTTCTTCTTCTCTTATTCTCCACATTTATATTCCGAGAAGAAGATTTTGGGGCCATCTCAGTGGTGCCTTGCTTGTGCTTTGTGAGATCCGTGGGTTTGCTCCCTAATGCCTTAGGACTGGCTTGCTTTTCACCAACTTCTTCATCCAAACCATCAACCCAAGCCGAATCTCGAAGAGAAAGGCCAACTCCTCGGCCTCTGATTTTGACATGGATTAAGCTCTTACAAGCTCTTTCACACTCAAAGGAAAGGAATTTTTTAGCTGTGCTCAGTGCTCCCTTTCCCCCAATTTTTAGCCATGGAACAGGGTACGATCGCTATCAATGAGGAGAGAGCCCTAAGATTTGAAGCACATCGATCGCCGTGTTCCAATCCTCGTTGGGCCACGTGTCTCTCATCTGCTCTTTTTCGGGTGGAAGCCGAGAAGTTTCTCATGCCGATGAGATGAGTGCTTCCCGAGCCAAAAGGTTGGCCATGTCTCATCCTCTCAGCTGCTCCCACCGGATACACGAAGAGTCTCCCCTCACATCGTGACTAAGTAAGGAATCCTCCCTCGATCTCAACCCTAGTGGCTTAAATGCAAGAAGTCATTTTGGTTTCCAAAGTACGTATAAATGCCAAAGATAGGCTAGGGAGGGGCACATGACGCAAACCAATTGATTACTTGACATATGCACATATGCGGACAGTGAAGCTCATCTCGGGAATAGGGCCTATTAATTGCTGAGCAAAGGCCTTGGAAAAATGAGATATCAACAAAGCTCAAAAAAATTGAACTATTGGTGAGCCTCGGTAAATCCGAGCAATCTCTCTAACCTTGGAAGGGGCAAGCTCCCCTACTTCGGCAAAGCCAAATTATCGACAAGCTTCGATAAGGCGAGTTATATCTATGCCTCGGTAAACTCGAATGAGGCTTTCCTAATCTTGGCAAAACCAAACTACCTACGCAATTTGACAAAAATAGAATTTGAATGGCTAAACTCGCTAGATTGCAGAATACTCCAAGGGAACAACTAAGTCGATAATACTCACATGGCAAAGGACACAAGTAATTGCAAAAGAATAGAGCTTCATTCTTGAAAGTCGACACTACAAAGATGATACAAATGTTCAAAAAAACTTTTCTCATTACATAAATGAAAAGTACAAGAAAACTCCTAAGTCTTAGGCTCGATCGCAGGAGCAACTTTGGGAATATCCAAGGGAGGCTGGTTTGACTGGCCCACTTCAAAGGTAGCTGACAGCGGAGCTTCGATCCCTTCGGCACCAAGCTACGAAACTTCTCCTTCTTGAATAGCTGACGATGGACCCTTAACTATATTCATGACCGAAGCTACTTCGAAGTCAATATTCAGAATATCTTCATACTCGGCTTCGGCAGACGATTGAACTACCAATGATTCGGCCACCAGTACGAGCGCAATAATTCTTAGCTTCTAAAAAGGAGAGGTCCAAATCCAGGTATTCTGAGATACTGTTGATCACGCTTCCTCTCCCCCGACCCGGTATGCCTCCTCACAAGCTGTCATTCACTCTTCTATGAACTAGGCAAAATTTTTGTACCCCTCCACTGCCGAGGACGGTCTGCTTGTTAGCTTCAACCACTTGGTCGCATAGCTCAGAACACTTTCGCGACTCGAAGCCAGCTCCCCACTCAAAGTTCTTATCTTGTCGTTAGCTTCAGTCTTGATATTCTTTATCTGAAAAACAAAATCGACCGAACCAACAAAGTTAGAAGAGAAGTAACAATGAAATAAAGAAAAAGAGCTTGCTGAGTCATACCTCTTCATCCCACCGAGCAATTTCCGCTTTCATTCGCTCAATCTACTCATGAGCCTTTGTCTTATCCTTCTTATATCAATGTACCCTTCTCATGGTGTCATCATGCTTCAACCATCTATCCTCAACCTCTTTCTGAGCCTGAGCCAGGTCAACCATAAGCCTGGTAAGTTGCTTATTCAAACTCTCTTTTTCTCAAGCAAATTGTTTATTGGCCGACTCACAAGCTTTCTTAAGCTTGTAACTTCTGCCCGAAGTCTTGATACCTCTTCCTAGGCAATCTTTCCGGTTTTAGCCACCCGGTCAAGTAGACTTGGGTCGCAACCAGAGCCTTAGAAGTTTCATCAACCAACGCTGCTTTCTCCCAAAGGTTGGCAACCTCCTTCCTATCTTTCAACCGGACAAATTAAAAGAAAAGGATGCCTTGTCATTTTTACTTACCCGGAAAGCATAAGCAGTCATGATCCTCGTAAGAGAAAAATGACTGAGCTCGGGTAAAAGCTCCATGTCCCTCGGCAAGCCCGATAGCTCAAGTGCTACCGAGATGAGATCTTCTTCAATGGGCTTTACTGGCGAAGAACCCTCTACTCCGCTAAGAATAGACCGAATCAAAGCAGCCAACACTTCCTCAGTCTCAGGGTTAGGAAGCAGTGAACTAAGAGCTTCGGCCAAAGGAATCTCGGCCTAAGGAATTTCAGCCTAAGGAACCTCGGCTGATTAGCTTCCTCGGCCAAGGACTCTCTCTGATCCGTGATTGTTTGTCCAACCTCTCTCGGTTCTTCAGGGGAGAACTCTTCAACAGGAGGCTCCTCCTGCGCTTCAGTGACTCTCTCAACCTCCCTTGTCTCTTCAGCAAGAGACTCTTGAGCTGAAGGTACCTCCAGACCTTCAGTCCCTTCAGGAAGAAGTTCTTTATCGCTGGGAGGAAGAATCACGTGACTGGTTGGTGGCATCCCATCGGAGTCATCTAGCACCACTATTATTTTCGAGTTGGGAGCTTTGTTGACTTCCTCTCCCAAACTCTCTTCGACCACCGGCCTCTCCTCCAGTGGGACCAACCTTTCTCTCTCCCTCTCCATCGGCACCTCCTTTTATCTTCTTGTCGGTGTAGGAGATTGCTGACCGATCTTATTTTCTTCACCATCCTTGAACTCGATTAAGGGAGATGAGGTTTCTTCTTAGGCTTGTGCCCTTCCTCAGAACCGCACTTTCTAATGCGCTTGCCAACCTCTCCCTTAACTAAGCTACAAGCCTCGACCTCTCAGCTGCGAACACAGTGAATGAGAATTTGGTCAATTGAAGACCGCCACAATCCATTCAGCAGAAGATAAAAATGAAACTTACATCATAGGTCAACAAGGCTAAGCCCAGCATTGTAGAGAGCATCATCAGCCAAGAAAACGTTGATCGATAGCACTTTACTGCTGTGAAGAACACTGAGGTCTTCTTCCTTCCGCAATGTCAGCATTGGGCGCTTGTTCAGATCCGCAAGATAGTTTTCCCATACTTGGAGGAAGTCGAACCCATCTTCCCATTCAGCAAAGAAGAATCTAGACTTTCATCCCTTTATAGGGGATGGAATGCCTAATATCCTCTTGAAAGACCTATGGAGTCCGATAAAGAGCCACTCAGAGTTCTTCAGGAAGATAAGGCTATAGCAAGGGGAACTATCGCCATCACCCCTACAAGAGAGCACATGGAGATGAACCCAATGACATGGTGCCAATTGTTTGGAGCCACAATCATCGGATAAATGCCATAGAACTTCATTATCTCCTTCACCAATGGATGAAGAGGAAATCAAAGACCTGCCTGTAGACATTCTTCATAGAAGAAGGCTTTGGACTCCAACTACTCTATAACCTTCTGCTCAGGCTCCGGCATCTGTAGCCTGATGTCCTAAGAAAGCCAATGCTTTCGACGAATCTTCCCCAAATCCTCCAAAGTCATCGTCGAAGTGAAATCGCCTAGGCACTCCATGTTTCTAGGATGAGCAAAGGAGGTTCTAACCACACAGTTTCTAACCAGGAGTGTAAGACTTCTAAAGGAAAAAACAGGAAGAAGGCATAATGGAGAAGGTGCCACCCGGCTTTTAAACTACCTCAATAGAAGGACGAGATATCGCCGGCAAGAATCCCCAAGCTTCTAGGCCTTTAGTCTGGATGCTGTAAGTGCAGGAGTTTGCCGCATGTCATTTCGCCAACCGTCATTCGCAGAGAATGAAGGGTTCTTCCTTGTCTGCCTAAAAGAAATGATGAAGCGACGACCTGGCATTTATAAGGCCATCATGACGTGCCTCTATGGGTTTGAATCCATTCAATCAAATCAAGCAGTCTAGAACTCTAATCCCTATACCTGAACCTACGCTTTGAACTAGGAAGTGAAGGGCATGTGATGCAGGGTAAAATTGTCACCGTATTGACATTAGTGCACATAAAAAAAGGCAAGGGTCATTTTTGATTTCTAACCCGCTAACCGCCATGTTTGAAAAAAAACAAATTGCCCTATGCCTCGGCAAGACCGAATGCCTTGGTAAAACCGAGCTATCCCTATGCCTTGGCAAGATCGAGCCATCTTCATAGCTCGGCAGGACCGAGGACCCTTCCTTCGGCTCAATCGCCCTTTTCGCCCTATGTTACACCAAATGTTTCAGAGGGAGAACCGCCTTAATCACACAAATCATAAAGTAACCTTTTTAAAATGGAAATAAGGAGCCAAACATAACCCTATGACCACAATCAACAAAATTTCGAAACCCTAATGAGGCCGATCAACTGGCGGGATTCCCCATCGCATCGACTCCCAACACCCTAAAATGAAAGTGGAAACCAAATATAGCCTAACGTCCGTGAATAACTGAATCTTGAGTTCTTGATGAGGCGCCCATCGGCCCCTCTAACCATCGATCCTCATAACTAACAGGATATGAATCATACCGGTCACCATTAATCTCTATAACTAACCAGATTCGAATCACACCGGCTTTCAACTTCCTAAGATACATCCAAAAATCAGGTAACAACCTACCATCCTGGTAGTCTATAAATACTGAGTTCTAGGAGCTCCTCAGGTACAGAATCTAAGCTCAAAAAACTCTAGCAAAAGCCATTACTCTTGGGAGGTCATCTTTGAGATAACCTTTTGCTGGAACCTTCTCCTCTCGTCTGATTGCCAAGAGTTTCTACTGACTTGGATATCAGAGGGTCCTTGGCAGAGACCATCCCCTGTGCTTTCTGCGCAAAGACTATCTTGCAAGTTCATTCGGATGAAAGAACGCTATCCGAATCCCGACATGCACCATTCCCAAGCCGAAGAATGAAATTTTTACAGCAACAATATATTCAAAATCAGGTGTACTTTGAGAATTGTATCTAAAATCATAACTTTTAAATAGAAGTGAAAATTGACATCCAACCCTTCAAAGGATCGGACTTTAACACCTGACCCCTATTTACTTTCCATTAAACACCCTATCCCAATTGATAGGCTTTTTAAAATTTAATCCCTCACATTGATATTTGGCTACGAAAAAGACTTTGTACATCATATCTGGTGTAGCAAATCCAACATGGGCTGCACTGCTTCTTTTTATTGGTCCACATGCATACGACATCTATTAAAAAATGTTAAGACAGCTTTACGATATCTCGACGAAAAAAAATTATGACATCCCAGTTTTAAATTACAACACTATAGTTATAAAATTACGACACCCGTTCAAAAAGCCAAAAAAAATGCGATACCCCAGTTATAAATTTACGACACTGTAGTTATAAAATTATGACACACATTCAGAAAATATGTCTGTACATAAATTTTTTTAAAAAGATGACACCCCAGTTGTAAAATTATGATATCGTAGTTATAAAATTAAGACACTCATTAAGAAAGCCAAAAAAATTTATGATATCCTAGTTGTAAATTTATGACATCGTAGTTATAAAATTACGATACTTACTCAAAAAATATGTTTGTACACAAATTTTAAAAAAATGCACGTCATGTCAAAATTTACAATGACACTCTAGTTGTAAACTTACGACACATAGTTATAAAATTAAGACACCCATTTAGAAAGCCAAAAAAAATTACGACATTCCAGTTATAAATTTATAACACCGTAATTATAAAATTACAATACCCATTCAGAAAACGTGCACATTAGCCTGTACACAAATTTCAAAAAAAAACTGAACATATATTAATGCACATCACATCAAAATTTAAGATGGTATTCTTGCCCCATCGTATCAAGCCATGTAGGATTCATGTGAACTAATAAAAAGAAGCGATGCACTCTATGTAGATTTGTTGCACCGAAGGCAGTGTACAAAGACTTTTTCATTTGGCTACAAGATCATAAGTGTGGTTGGCCCGCATGGTCTAATCCTTAAAGTTTGGTCCACCAAGGAACCAAGCATCAAGTTGCTCAAAATAGAATCCTAATATACCTCCACCAAAATGATATTATCCATTTTTTTTGGTACAAACGGGTGATCACACTGATCTAGTGCGAGTCAGCCAAGATAGATCAGAAAATAAAATATATTTAAGTACAAAAGGATAGAGGTTTCCCTACTTCCAAATCTAAACCCTAGAATGATAATCCACCGAGGCCATGATCCAGTCAGCCGTTGAGTTGGCTTTCCGGTAGACATGATGGATGTGAACTCTGTGAGCTTCCCGAAGGATGGCCGAATGTCATGTAGCAATGGGTTGACTGCAACATGGTCGCCGCATTCCAGCTGAAGCCATCGGATAACGGTAAGAGAATCCCCCTCAATGAGGAGACTGTGAGCACGAAGGATCCGAATGGCGTAGGAGATACCTGCCTAGGCTGCATACAGCTCAGCCAGTGGAACGGAACAATCCAAAAGGCCTAGGCCACCAGCAACCAGCATAGCATCATTAATCCCACGGATTATAAAAGCTGAGCCAACAAGTCTGCCCCTGACACTACCATCAAAGTTGATTTTAACAAACCCTAGGGATGGGGGCTCCCAAAAGATGAAATCGTATGCCAGTTCGCTGCCAAAGCAGCAAAGGAGCCCCAGTGGCCAGGACTATCAAATCAGTAGCAGAGCGATGGTATGTGTATTCCATGGATAAGGAGATAGCTTTTCTAGCAAGTCCTGTGCGGAGATACATGATCATCAGTGAAAACAAATAAGTTCCGCGATATCCAGACATGATATGTTGTGTAAGCCCAGGTGGCGGCTTGCTACTGGGTACCCATCGAATATGACACAGGAAACCCGCTTGCCGAGAAACAGTGCAATCCTTTCCAAGGTGATAGCCAATAATCTGCCAAATCTGTCTAACTCTGGGGCAGGTAAAAATAGCATGATCAGTAGTTTCCTCCTGTCCGCACACTGGGCAAGTAGGCTGGATAGATAGCCCACTTCTGGAGAGCATGGAGCATGTGAAAAGACAATTCCATGAAAACTTTCACATAAAAAGCTGAATCATGGGGTGGATGAGAAGCCGCCAAATCCATGCCGCATCCATCATATGTGTGCCTGTGACCTATAAATCTTCATAAGATCC
>UESW01004106.1:1235913-1285418 GCA_900491605.1 Calamus simplicifolius | reverse complement strand
CTCCTTCTGTACGTGCCAACATTCCAAGTCTCCAGGAGAAATCCTGGCCGCCACCTTTGTCTTCCAATAGTGGACGCCCAAGAGCCCTTAGCCGCCCTCCCCTTTTCTCTACTCCTTTCTTGTCTCTTTGCCTCTATTCTAAATTTTTTTTATTATTCTTTAATCCTTGTATGGTGATCTTGCAGATCCCTCAGTATCCACGAATCCAGGATTCAAGGTGATCGTCATCCAGGTCAGCGGATACTTGGCCGCAGATCCGTGGGCTCAAGGCTTGGTCATATAGGACACATCCGCCAAGCAGAGCAACCCCTTCAACACTTTAATCTTCCCCCTCTTGCCAGGTATACCCGTCTAATCTACTAGTAACTTTATTGTAAGAGAGCCAGCCCTACCAAGGTTTCTTAGCCTCGACAATACTTCTTTATTTTTTTAGAAACTGTTTCGCATGCAGATTTGCTGTGAATTTTTCTGAATCCCTCTTAGGCTATTATTTTGGGAGAATAATCAATTGCAATCATTAAATATTAAAAAAAATTATGTACATGCGAATCGGTCCTGCATCAATAAGAATTGTTCACATCATGTCACTATGATTACAGAAGAGATATATTTAGGATGATCAACAATTATGCACTAAGAAAACTCAACTCAACTCATCTAAGCCTTTTCCCAACTACAAATTATGCACTAAGAAAGCTTCTAGGAAATCAAGAGAATGATTCATTGCATGTATGCATGCATGCATGTATGAACAAAAATAAAAATAAATCAACCAATAAATGGAGGAACATTCAACATCACACAAGCAATGTTGACTAAATCTCCTTACAAATAAGAAAACAATCACAAAGCATAGTGACTAGTGAAATATATGCAACATCTCATGAATAGCATTTATTAATCTTTTAAAAAAATTTCATAGAGACAAATGTGATTTTCTGTCTTTCCATCTTATGTGCCCATAAGCTAATAATAACCTTAAGAAAACACACTTGTTGCTCCTACATTGGCCATACTATAATGCTTCGATACAATAACTAACTAAGATATAGAATTCAAAATGATACATACATGTTTCTTTACAGGCCTGTTCAGAGTGCTGGAGGTTGACCAGCCTGCAGGTCAAGTGCAAGCATGGCCCACTCTAGATGTCTAGAAGCCGATAGTTCAAAACAACATTGCAAGTCAAGCTGCAGTTGGCTTATAGGTGAGGTCTGATAACCTGCAAGCTGCAGCTCAACGAATGGCCAAAGTAACCATGGAATAAGGTGCAGGACTTGAGCCCTAGCCTCCCTCCCCCCTCCTCCTTTGACCTCCTCCCTTTGCGACTTCCTCCCTGTCTGACTTTGTCCCTCCTCTATAACTAGAATGTTGAACCTCCTATAACTCAAGATACAATGCCACTTGAGCTGAAATGTTCCATTCAGGCACTAAGGCATTGTTTGGATCTTTGGAGAGGAAGCAAGGGGAGAGTAAAAAGAAGGAAAGAGATGAAAGGGAAAGAAAGGAAAAGGAAGGATTGTTCTTCCTCTCTTGTTTGGAAAGGATGGAAGGAAAAGAAAGGTAATATCAATAATCTTGTTTGGATGGAGGGGAAAGAAAAGAAGGAAAAGAGTTATGTGACAATTATATCCCTTTAGAATAAGAATGAATCGGAAGAATGAAAGAATGAAGAATAAAAAATAAAAGGAAAATTTTGGTCTTCCAAGAACGTATGACTTAAAACTTTTTTTCCTCCCTCAGCTCTTACCTTCCGATTTGGGGGTTAACAAATTTATGCTCGTTGAGGGAGAAAGAAGGGGAATCAGTTACTCCCATTCCCTTCCTCCTCTTTTTTTCACCCTCCTCCCAAACAAGGTAACTTATGATCTTTCTCCTCCTTTTTCTTCTCCTTCCCTCCATTCCCTCCCATCCAAACAGACCCTAAAGGTCTCTCATATAGCTCTAGTTGATCTCTAAACCAAAAAACTATTTTCCATATCAAGCAATTTGTGAAAAAACACCAAATACAACACCATCTTTGAAACCTTTCTTACCACACCATATCCACCAGTTTCTAATGGACTACCTCACAAATGCTTCCAAAGCCCCTGAGAGTGGTCCCTTCCTACATAAGAACAAAGAGAATGAGTAAATGATCTTTTTTTAACCCAATCTTTATGCTCGTTTCTCTACAAAGGCCTAAAAATTTGCCAAGTACTATAGAAAACCAAGAAAAAATCTTTAAAGATTCAAAGCATCATTGAAATACCTCTCTACGATATCGTGCAAGTTATAATCATGATTTGATAAAATTTTCATTTGAGAGAAAGGTTACATCTAAAATATAATCGCAAGTTTTTATATCGCACATCCAATCATGCTTGGTTCTAGCTCAATTGCCACAACTCAATATTGGTGAATCCATCTTACTACATGTATAGATTAAATGATAATCTCTCTTGATCGTCCATAACAGCATCTGCACGAGTTATAAAGTCAATACATCATGGATTGCATTAAATAACTTCACTTGATCCACAACTATAAACTAAAGTTGTCAAAATAGGGTTCGCATATATATTTGTGGTATTGACCTCTTCAGAGATATCAAGTTTGATGATTACCATGAAAACTAGCATAAGTTATAACAACTTTAAGAAGTGTTACCATAGATGAAGTTTTAACAGACTGAGGGCTAGGGCTATATCACAAAGTGCTTGCAGATGTCTACATAAATAATAGGAATAAAAAATCTAATTAACACTCTGTCAGACCTAGAGATATGAGGAACCTCATGTGTCAAAAAGTATAAGACCATACACTATGGGCCAGTATCAAGTCATGACAATGCAAGACAGATCAATAAGCAATGGTCCAATTGTACCATTCTAAAACCCAACTGAATTGGCCTAGACCAATTGTTGTTTATTTGAGATGCTTTAGGATCTCATAAACTAGCATTTTGGATCCAATGACATGCAATCCATTTGCACTAATGACAATGTTGGCTAAAATAAACAACTTTCTTCCTTCCTTCTTATAGCACCAATTTACTTTTATTTTTTAAAAAATAAAAAATTATAAAGTTAAAAAAATGTACCATAGAAAAAGAAAATTATGAGTTCTTAAAAGTTAAATAACAAATGTATGCATATTATATATTATATTATTATATGTTATAACTAACACATACAAGACATACATATATTACATATACCTTCAAACTTAGAGTTGTCTCCCCTTTCAAGAAAGCACCTCAGTTCAGTAAACAGAGCGAACCTAACAATTATAGAAGTTAAATGCTTAACACTCTTTTGCATGCTTATCACATAATTTGCATAAGCACATGTATGGCCTCCTATTCTTGAAGAGATAATAAAATAGATAATAGTAAAAAGAAACTAAAGTTTTTCTTTAATGGCTTTTCAGTTTCTCTTACTATTGTTTATAAGAGAAATTAGTCATTAAAAAAATGAAAGTAAAACAAAATATAGTGATTAACAAGAGGTAACACCACTTCCAACATAGACAGGTAATTAATGACTGACAAGAGAAGGAAAAATCTTTATACCTTGCATAGAAGTCATGTATAAGCTCCCTTACTTCAGGCACCAGCTCTAAGAAATTTCTAAAGTTAATATTGTCAATGACTTTGTTCTGGTGATAATAAAGCAGCTAGTTAGACTTTGATGAAGCAATGCAAGCTGAAGTAAATAAAGAAAAAAGTTATTGCAAATAGAAAGAAGCAAACAGAAAATAGATGCCTTCAGTTCTGTTCGGTCAAAAGATGCAAGTGCACAAAGTCCACCATATGTAGCAACATCTTGGGGTGCTATCACCTCTGTATAGTTGTTCCCTAGTTCAGGTGAAGTTTCCAGAAACTGCAGAAACCACCAGAGTTGAAAACAATCCTAGTTAAATATTTTATATATTTACCAAAGGAGCAATAAATTGCCCTCTCAACTTGTAGTGGCAGAACATTAAGATTTATAAATAGCTAAACATAAGCCATGACGTAGACTGTGAAAAAACTGTTGAATTTTAAAGTCAAAACCTGCTTCTACGGATGCTAGAAAGGGTTTCCAATATTGACCAGATATGTCAGGATAATTACAAGTTCATGTTTCTGTAATCATATTATAGGAACATGTGCAATAAATATAGCTCTTGAATGAAAATAACAGAGAATTTGTCCATAAATATGATGGCTTCACATGAAACAGTTTTCTGTTAATGAAAAGGGGATATTTCCCCATAGGATTCCTTACTCTACATTTACCAAGCATTAAATCTCTGGATTTTTCTTTCAGCTTAAAACTGAACACCAAAAGACTAAATCACCAGTCCTAATTGATGTTATGAAAATTTGTAAGCAGTTATGAAGTTCATCCAATGAAAGATGATTTTTGTTTTGTCTGATACTACTAAGTAGCATTTACATTAACCGCTACGTATTGTTGATAACTTTTCTATATTCATTCCATATATTTTTAAGTAGCCATGTGAATTTAGGATGTATTTTATTTTATCTTTAGTATTATATACAAATTATTGCTAAATCCACCATGTCATTTTTACACATGCTCTTCCATTAAGATCATCACTTGTGTAGGCATAGAACAGAAGCTCAGGCACCTATGGTACAAATATCTCATGCACACTATATTTCCAAACATGAAATAAACGTCCTGAATTGCACTGACTTAAAATAGCTCGCTTTACTAGTATAACAAATGGAGCTTACAATGGCAAAAAAATACTAGAGATGAAAGGATTGCAAAAGACTGACCTTGCGAGCAGCAAGTTTATACTTCTTTGCCTCCAAGTAAGCCAATCCTGCAGCACAACGTAGTTTTGCAACCGTGATAGGTTCTAGTGACTCTGGTGTTTGTTCTGCTTTACTAACATAATTTGACACATGCATGAACTGGCCCAACTCGATGCTGACCAGAATAACATTCAAACACATCTGAACAATGTGCTTTGATGTAGTGCAATAATCACGAGTACGGACATAATTCTTAAAGGCATCCCCAAGCTGACCATGAGCATAATAGAAATCTCCAAAATCATTGTAACCCATTCTAATGCTCTCTTTGATCAAATTTGTCTGCAAATTGAAGTTCAGGTTGAAGTTTACAGTGGCAATTGCAAGTAAAAGAAGAACAAAAAAAATCAAGATATATCCTTTTGCTCCTAAGTTTATGCTAGTCATCGAAATAATCCTAATGAAACTCTAACTGTATCAGGGGACAAAACACATTGCACGTAATCAACATTCAGAAACAAGAATTCGAAATCTACAAAGAGCAGACAATTAAAATTCAAAAAGAAAAGAAAATAGGCAATCTCCTTTGGTCTCTACATTGAATGTCGCCAACTTAACACCACCCACGCGCCCAAGAAAAAAGAGTATATATAAAAAAAAGAGTAAGAATCTCTTCATCAAGGGGGAAAATGTTTCACATCATTCTGCCACCAGGATTTAGAAGCAAGCATTTTCAAATCTCTAGAGTGAAGATTTTTGCTAGGTTTTTTCAAGAAACATGACATCAAGAAGAAGAGGAGAAAGAAATGGAGGAAGGGTACCCTATAGCCATTGAGTTCGTTATCGAGCTTGTCCTTGCGCTGCTCGGCACGGCGGTCGACGGCGTCCGCCCAGACCTGGTCGAGGGCGTATTGGGGCCCGAGGCGGCCGGCGATCTTGGCGGCCACTTCGCGGTAGAGGTGGGAATCCTCCCCCTTCTTGATCTCGTCGTAGGCGAGGCGGAGGGCCTCAAGCTGCATGCCCTCGTTCCCGCATCGGTCCGCGATGAAAAGCAACCGCATCACCTTGGTCCGGCCGGTGTACAGCGAAGCGTAAGTCTCCACGTCCATCTGCTCACCGCCCATCGCCGCCTTGGTCCCTCGCTGCTGCTGCTGGCCATCGTCGCCGCCATTCAAGAACATAGCCCCGTCGCTCATCGGCCCCGCCGGCCCCTCCTCTCGCCGTCCATCTCCGCCGTCGCTTCCTTCCTCGAGATTCGAACCTGTGACGGATCTCCGCCACGATTTCAGACAACCCTAGCAGAATCGCAACCAGGGCCGGAGAGGTCTCCTTGCTGGCGCGTTTCTTTTGTTTGCGTCGCCGACTTTAAAAAGGTTGGGCCAGTCGTAGCTTTGGGTGTATTTTACTCATATACTTACCCCTACGAACCCATCCACCTAGACCGGCCGGTCTGATCTCGCTTAGTTTTCCAACTATGCTTCAAATGCAATATAGTGGAATAACAAATTATAGTTAAAAAATCTAATAAATAAATTTATATTAATATTAAATAAAAATCTTTAATAAAACTCTCATCATTAATAAAATGTCTAATAATATGTTTCAAAAAAGAAATAGAACAAAATTATGATTATATAATTGATTTTTTTTAAGTGTGTGTTTTTCGAGTGCCCCTTAATAACAAAATTTTGTATTTCACAGTATTTCATTCAATATTATTATTATTGGTATTAGTAGGAGTAAAGAATACTATACAAGTTTTGCTTTTGTATAAAAGCTTTTACATGGACGTATCCACATGATGAATGAAGGACTTCCACTTATTAGGGCTTGATTTTAAATATATAATAATAGTTAGATTTTATGATTTCTATGGTTCTCTTATTAATTTTTAATAAATTTCTATGAAAAATTTAAAAGCAATATAAACATAATGGCTAATATTCTGTACATCAGGGCACATGAAATAAAGAATTAAAGTATACATAAGCATTTAAATTATCATTCATTATATATATATATATATATATATATATATATATAGTTCCACATAGCATATAAAAGCAAAGCAAGATTTGAATCTTAGATTTTGTTATATGTAACAAATGTAATACATAATAGATAATAGATATTTAAGATGTAAATAGGTAATTAAAAGAGTTTCTTTTCTCGAAATAACAATAGTAGTAGTAGTAATAATATTTTGATGCTTACAAAAAATATATGATTTATGTGCAGCTTAAAATCTAAGGAAGGCAATCTTTGATTTATTATTCGCCTAAGGTATTGTTGCTGACTTTCTAGCCTCAACATAGTTACATAGATTAAGCATTTTTTATGAATGTACATATTTGAAAAGAGTGAAGAATTTATATATTCTTCTTGAATTAACCATGCACTCCTCTTTCCCTTTGGCCATGATTGAAAAGTGTTTATGAAATTAGCTTTGTATTTGTAGCAAATGCAATGATTATAAAAATTATTCGACTAAGAGGCAGGTTTTATATACCTCAAAGTTGATTATTGAGTAATCCAAAGTAACAAAAGCAAAGCATCCAAGGAAGAAGGGAACAATGCTAGCATATAATATTAGTATTTCTAGCAGACTTATTCAATAAGCCATGTAGACTAGAAGGCACTTTAACACAAGCAAAACTTATGCAGCTCATTGTATTGCCTAAATCAATTCTAGTATATAATGTGAGTAAATATAGAAAAAAAGGAAATAATATACATATATGCTTGAGAATTATTTTTTTTCTCATTCTTAGATTGCTATCTAGCGTCCCTTGAAAAGAGAGATATTGGAAGGCAAAATAAGCAATGAACATCCAAAAAGCCCCTTCTTCATATTTTTCTTCTTCTCCTCCTCTCCTCCTTCTTCTTCTTCTTTTTTTGTAATAGAAATCATTAAACAAATAAAATTATGAGTAAAAGTAATACAACTAAGAAATAACTTTAAAGATTCTCTTGTTGCTTTCCTAATGAAAAGGTAAGAAAGCACTTCTTCCCTAGAAATTATAGGATTGTTTTGGTGCATTCACTTGATATGGTTCTCTGACGTACCCTAATATACTCTACTTATTCACCTATATCGGTTTGATGATCGATTTATTGAGAGGATTGTTCTTTCAATTTAATTTTTTTTCCTAAAAGTTTCAACCGTTATGACAATAATCATAACCTACTATAAAGACCATAGCACAATGATACATTCTGTTCTCTTATGATCTTACTCTAACTAGGGACTAGCCCATCGTATGAAAGAGATAAAATCTATCCCTAATTGTGAACATAACACTATCCAAATTAGCAATCATGAATCTTTGTTTGATAATTGAATTGGGACAATTGCTATCCAATATTTGAATTGAAAGAAGGTACATGCTTAAGCTAGAATTCTTGTGAATGATTATACTATGAAGCACTACAAGCAAAATAAAATCCATGACTAACTAGTAATTTCACAAATGACCCTTGCAATAAATATTTTGACTCATGAAATAAAGGAAGCATACATTAAATAAGGTATCATTTTAAACAGAGATACCACAAACACCAAATAAAGGAGGCATTTGAAGCAACGAGTTCATGGCTAGCAGCCAACTTTTTCACAAGATTCTTCCACCACATATGCTATTGGCATGTGTTTAAAGGGCAATGAGTGTCCAAAGAAAGTGCAAATTTCATCAAGGTCAAACATGGGCAGGAGTCTAAATCAATCCAAAGAAAAAACAATCAAGTATAGTGCTTGAAGTTAGTCATGCCTCAGTTTAATTAACGTTAATCCACATTTACTTTCTGAGATTTGATTAAAATGATCAGACTGCACCAATTGGAGAGTTGGGTTTGAGCAAAATAGAAGCTCACATTTTTTATTGCAGACCATCACTTAAGTTACACTTCCACAACCCTATGAGAAAAAATTTTGTACAAAGGTTTGGATCCTCTGCTCAGAGAGAGAGAGAGAGAGAGAGATCGGAAGTCTTTACTCAAAATCAAGTTCCTGATCTAAGGAAGAAAATCTTGGTGGTGGTTTCAAAACGAGAGAAGCTAAAGGAAGTGGCTACTTACTTCTGACCACAGTCCAAGTCTGGTAACTTGTGCTCCTTTTGAATAAAACACTAAAACAATGATGACTGATGTATGTTCCTCATGTTTTATAGTCAAAGGGTAATTTTATTCCTTCCCCCATAATTTATTATGACTTTTAGACGAGGCCTTTGAGATATAATTTAATTTCATCTACTACTAATTAACTTTCACTTGAATTTTTAGAACTACATAATTTCGGTCTTCTAATAAGTTAATTAAACCAGCAAGTGAGCTTGAATATTATACATGTTGTTTGTATCTCTCAAAATTCTTTTCGCATATAGGATTCTTTTCTCTCTAAGGAAGGGCGGATTCATAATCTCTCCAAGCCTCTCTTGATCAAAGGTCTTGACTCTAGGGCCTCAAGAATAGTTTTTCTTATTTCCAAAGGATCATAGGTCTTCTCTTGTCTCCTTAACCATTCTGATTGATAAATACCACCGGTATAGTCCAGTTTTTGTATTAAAAGAAAAACAAACTTGTATACTTTGCTGATAAATACCAATAAGCTTGTCAGAACTTATACTATTTTAAACCCTTCATCTATTTAGGCCAATGACATCATTGCTATAGAAGCATGTGTATTGCATAGAATATTATTTGATTATTAAATAAAAATATTTTTATAAATTAACAAATTATTTGAAATATATTAATTTACTTATTAAAATAATAAATCTTCTATATAGCTGTTTTTACCATCAAATGGTTATTATATGCAATGTAAGTACTCTCATAATAACAACAACATTGATATAAATGGATAAAGAGTTTAAAATGATATAGATTATAAATTGAAGGATTTTTTTGATATTTTATTAAGTGTAAAATTTAGGTTGCAATTTTTCTAAAATTAAGGATTAAATTATAATGATTTCTTTTTGATGGAGTAGGCAATTTTTTTTTTTTAATAGAGAAAGAGGGAAGCTTCGCATTATTTTGGGAAGTAGCTAGTAGGATGTGATGGCATTGTATTGGTAATCATATTCCACTAAGTGTGTCCAACGAGAAGATTTGCTAACCCCTCTGTTTAAAAGTTAAAAATCAGGTATAAAACTAACCAACCCCTGTTTCATGTTCATTAATTCAATCAGCAAACTTTTCCACATTCTCTTGTATATATTTCTGTAAACTTAGTACAAGAGGGATTGGCAGCTGTCAATTGAGAGACTGGCACTATAGCACTGCATGAAGACCATCTCCTATTACGAGCGTTCTGACTCAGGAGCCGAGCAACTTTCAGCGACGTCAAGTTTTAGGGAGGAGTTCGATGTGATATCCATCCGGAAATCGTAAACCAGGTGTTCGAACTGTGTTCCCTCCTCTGATAGCTCTCCACCTGCCCAAAAACAGAAACATAGAAAAATAAATCACAATATACTCTTGCTAATTAGTTAAAACTAGATATTAATTCCTAAGTTCTAAGCTGCATTAAGGAAGCAATACTTGTATTTAGTAACCAAGCAATGGAGGAAAATGGCCATCTGAAGCTTGGTGAAGTCAGCTCCTACACAGAATCTTAAACCCCCTCCGAGGGCCATGAAATGTTTCGACCCACCACTGAGTTCCAGCTTGTCCTGTATGCCAAAATTTAATTTATCAGAAGGCATTGCATGATCAGTGATGAAAGCTAAGAAGGGTTCAGAGGTCTCCACATGCATGGGTTTATGAAGAGTAGGCCCAGAGCAGAGTTAATCATCGATCACTTAAACTTATTAGCAAGATAGCTTGCACCAATCAGACAGTCTGATTTTTTTCAAGCACATATTGATAACCGGCTAGCTCTTCAATGGATCAAACTACAAGATCTAATTTTTGTTGACCAATAATGTAATACTTGATCTACTATATTATTTTTTTAAATTATCGATCCTTTTGCTCTCAGTAGATATAGGATAATTATGTACATACTTATCTTTATTGTATATATATGCAATGTGAATATAACTATGTGTAATGTAAGAGAAATCACATATTAGAGAAACTTTATAAGATGGATCAGTTTGAATAGTTTCAGTCAGCAAAATAATTTTTCTAATAGTAGGGTTGATGGAAGGATGGCTTAGCAATTTTTTTTCCCGTTAAAGGCTATGGCATTAAACTATACAAGAAGGATAAATTTATTTAGCACAAGTATTAAGTAATTTTAAATCCTATTGGTCTTTGTTAAATACAATTCTCAGTCAACCAAGCTGAAAATGGTATTCAGCAGTAAAATAAATAGTACTAACCATGATACGACAAACCAGGTCATCTATAGGATTTTTTTTTTTTTTCTTTTTCTTAATACAAATCTTGATGTTTCTTTTGAACTACCAGAGATTGATAAAGATTTAATCACTGCAATATCAGGCAATAACTTTGGAGCCATAGTCTAATCTACCATTTAACCTTGAATGCGAGCATCTTAATTATATGTGAGGAGACTCCAATTGCTTATGAATGCTCATTGTTATGATCGCATCTGTATTTTGAGCTCGTGGCTCTGCTCTCGTATGTGATTGCCTAATCTATGAACCATGGGATGGATTAAGTCCATCCAGCAATGACTTCTTTTTGCTTCCTTATTTGAGAAGAATATAAGCACTCATCCTGCATGGCCAAATGTTACGTGATACTAACCTTCCACCTCCAAGGATTGAAGGTGAGCGGATCGTCATATATCTCTGGATTCAAGTGCACGGCTGGAGGACAGACCATCACTCCCCATCCTCTTGGAATAGTAAATCCTGTGCCAAACGCAAGTTGCACAAGTGGCATGCGAGTCTTTGAAGGCCAATGCGAAAAAAAAAAGTCTTGACTCGTTTACCAACAACATACCTTTTATCTCAATATCTTGCATAGCTTTCCTAAAGATTCCTGGTACAATGTTTGCCAACCTTACCGTTTCATTAATAACCTTCAAAACAGGCAGATATGACACGCATATCAGTGCACAGATAACCAGCATTGCGACTTGCGCTAATAATTAACACAGAAAAGGAAGAGGTGCAATTCATTTGTTTGTTGATTAGAGTATTCAAGTATAATTATTAACATTTAACTAAACCTAGGAGTAATTAAGTGCAACATGTTTCACGAGATTGAGCGGAATCACGAGAGTTTGAAGGGTGAACGACAATTTGAGGTAGAAAATTCTTTTCAGAAGTTTGCTTTTAAGGCAACTTGCATGTAGTAAGAGATACGAAAAGATTTAGACATAAACAAGAGACTAAATGTACGCTGAGGTGCCAATATAATCATATGAAGGTATCTTTTGAAACTTGGGCTGTGATCTAGTGGTTGCATGCCTTCATAT
This sequence comes from Calamus simplicifolius, assembly GCA_900491605.1. Classification (NCBI taxonomy): domain Eukaryota; kingdom Viridiplantae; phylum Streptophyta; class Magnoliopsida; order Arecales; family Arecaceae; genus Calamus; species Calamus simplicifolius. Next base: position 1,273,275 of record UESW01004106.1, on the reverse strand, counting down.
GAAAGAAGATTCTGGGCTTGAGCCTTAGATGGTGTTATTTATTTGACCCAGGTAAAATAAAAGGTACTGAACATCCAGTCCAATATGGCGGTCGATTGTTACTCTTAAAAAATGAAAGGAGGAAAAAAAAAAAAAAAGAAAGAAAGAAAGAAGGAGGGGGGAGGAGGATGACTGGATGAAGAAAAGAAGAACAAAAAGTAGGAAAAAGGAACGAAAAGGTGTCATTCTGTTAAGCACTAACTCGACGTACCTGAAATGTGAAGCTCATGGATTTGTACTCTTTCCATGTGATTCCAGAATCCAGATTCTTCCTTTTCTTGAGAATTGCTTCATGCTCCGCCTGGTAAAGCCCACATCTTTTATGATTTTTTCCAATTGACACGTTTCATGAATAAAAAATCCTTAAATTGTTGCGAGCTCTAATAGAAAATTACCGTCAACTCCTCTAGTACTCTAGGATGGTCAGTGAGAAGTTTCATAGCTACTGTGAGAGCCAAGGATGTAGTTTCAAAACTTGCAAAGAGAAGCACAAACATCAAATCTAGAGCAATCGTCTCGGTTATGACGGATCTTTCTTTCTTTAGTTCTTCGATAAGATGGTCAAAAAAATCCATGCATGGCCTTCTTGGTGAGTTCTGCCTCTCCTTTAGCATATTCTTAAGCACTTTCATTGCATTCTTCCGTCCCTGAACAATTTAAAAGAGTTACTAGTAATCGCCAAAAACCAACATAAATCCAATATCAGCAATGCATGCATTTGAGAAACAATATAAAAAAGCATCAGTTTCTTGCTGAGATACCTGCAAACATTGGTGATAAGCGGTTCCTGGAATGTTTACTGGAAATGAAATTAGTCCACGAATGAATGCAACAAAATTTTTCCTCAAATTTTTCGATGAGCGGGAGGGGTCAAAACTGATCAACTTCTTGGCAGTGAGATCGAATATCATCTGCGTAAAAATAATAAGGGGAAAAGTTTATAAATGAATACAAAATCTAAGAACAAAGCTGAAGTAGGACAGTTTCAGCGTACTAAATTGACCTTTGATATGGCTTCTTTCAATTCCACACTCGGCTGGCCTGACCATGAGCTAAGACTAGTCCATGCTGAATTCTCCACGTCATGGAGCAGATTCTCTTTTAAGTTTTCAGGCCCATAGAGCCTAAGAACCAAGCTCTTAAGGTACTTGTAAAAAAACCCATGCAGTGAACCCACATTGTCACGGCCAAAGATCTCTGTGAAGGTGTCCGGGTACCAGCTCTGAAATAACTTTCCTTCTTGTTGGAATACAAAGTGATTGAAATCTGGGTCGGTCGACACCACTAAAGGCCGCCCAACCAAGCTGGTCTTAAATATTGGTCCATATCTGAAATGCATTGAGAAAAAGAACACTGATAAGGTCATGAATCATGCGATAGTAAACTAGAGATGATATTATTAGAGTTCATGATGAAATGAGGGTTGCCTCTTCATTCTCTCCTTGACAAAGGGAGAGACGTCTGATGTAGTGTTTGGCGTGAAGAACTGAAGGGTCTCTCCAACCAATGGCAGGCCCATGGAGCCAGGGGGCAGTCTTCCATTGCATCTGGGATTCCTCCATCTGTAAACCCATTGAATAAGCCATATGATGAGGAGAATTCCACTGCACATGGCTGCAAAAGCCATCAAATTTATACGTTTAGCAAGTCAAAAAGCAGCTATTCGTATAGTTTTATGGAAGCAGTAGTGGGAGAGAGGGGGGAGAGGACGGGAAGTATCGGATGTGGGTGCACTGTCAAGATAGGAGGAGGAGGAGAGGTGGCTTAAAGTTTGAGTTGCAGAGCATGAGAGAGTTGCTTAAGTAGACAAGCCTACAGCTGGAACGTACAATATTAAAATAGAAACAAGGCTACCCCGCCGCTGTTTATTGTTTGGTATGGCTGCTGAGAGAGCTGGAGGGGTAGTTGGAGACAAGAAAATGGAAGACAATGCATTGNTTTCTCTTACTATTGTTTATAAGAGAAATTAGTCATTAAAAAAATGAAAGTAAAACAAAATATAGTGATTAACAAGAGGTAACACCACTTCCAACATAGACAGGTAAGTAATGACTGACAAGAAAAGGAAAAATCTTTATACCTTGCATAGAAGTCATGTATAAGCTCCCTTACTTCAGGCACCAGCTCTAAGAAATTTCTAAAGTTAATATTGTCAATGACTTTGTTCTGGTGATAATAAAGCAGCTAGTTAGACTTTGATGAAGCAATGCAAGCTGAAGTAAATAAAGAAAAAAGTTATTGCAAATAGAAAGAAGCAAACAGAAAATAGATGCCTTCAGTTCTGTTCGGTCAAAAGATGCAAGTGCACAAAGTCCACCATATGTAGCAACATCTTGGGGTGCTATCACCTCTGTATAGTTGTTCCCTAGTTCAGGTGAAGTTTCCAGAAACTGCAGAAACCACCAGAGTTGAAAACAATCCTAGTTAAATATTTTATATATTTACCAAAGGAGCAATAAATTGCCCTCTCAACTTGTAGTGGCAGAACATTAAGATTTATAAATAGCTAAACATAAGCCATGACGTAGACTGTGAAAAAACTGTTGAATTTTAAAGTCAAGAACCTGCTTCTACGGATGCTAGAAAGGGTTTCCAATATTGACCAGATATGTCAGGATAATTACAAGTTCATGTTTCTGTAATCATATTATAGGAACATGTGCAATAAATATAGCTCTTGAATGAAAATAACAGAGAATTTGTCCATAAATATGATGGCTTCACATGAAACAGTTTTCTGTTAATGAAAAGGGGATATTTCCCCATAGGATTCCTTACTCTACATTTACCAAGCATTAAATCTCTGGATTTTTCTTTCAGCTTAAAACTGAACACCAAAAGACTAAATCACCAGTCCTAATTGATGTTATGAAAATTTGTAAGCAGTTATGAAGTTCATCCAATGAAAGATGATTTTTGTTTTGTCTGATACTACTAAGTAGCATTTACATTAACCCGCTACGTATTGTTGATAACTTTTCTATATTCATTCCATATATTTTTAAGTAGCCATGTGAATTTAGGATGTATTTTATTTTATCTTTAGTATTATATACAAATTATTGCTAAATCCACCATGTCATTTTTACACATGCTCTTCCATTAAGATCATCACTTGTGTAGGCATAGAACAGAAGCTCAGGCACCTATGGTACAAATATCTCATGCACACTATATTTCCAAACATGAAATAAACGTCCTGAATTGCACTGACTTAAAATAGCTCGCTTTACTAGTATAACAAATGGAGCTTACAATGGCAAAAAAATACTAGAGATGAAAGGATTGCAAAAGACTGACCTTGCGAGCAGCAAGTTTATACTTCTTTGCCTCCAAGTAAGCCAATCCTGCAGCACAACGTAGTTTTGCAACCGTGATAGGTTCTAGTGACTCTGGTGTTTGTTCTGCTTTACTAACATAATTTGACACATGCATGAACTGGCCCAACTCGATGCTGACCAGAATAACATTCAAACACATCTGAACAATGTGCTTTGATGTAGTGCAATAATCACGAGTACGGACATAATTCTTAAAGGCATCCCCAAGCTGACCATGAGCATAATAGAAATCTCCAAAATCATTGTAACCCATTCTAATGCTCTCTTTGATCAAATTTGTCTGCAAATTGAAGTTCAGGTTGAAGTTAACAGTGGCAATTGCAAGTAAAAGAAGAACAAAAAAAATCAAGATATATCCTTTTGCTCCTAAGTTTATGCTAGTCATCGAAATAATCCTAATGAAACTCTAACTGTATCAGGGGACAAAACACATTGCACGTAATCAACAATCAGAAACAAGAATTCGAAATCTACAAAGAGCAGACAATTAAAATTCAAAAAGAAAAGAAAATAGGCAATCTCCTTTGGTCTCTACATTGCATGTCGCCAACTTAACACCACCCACGCGCCCAAGAAAAAAGAGTATATATAAAAAAAAGAGTAAGAATCTCTTCATCAAGGGGGAAAATGTTTCACATCATTCTGCCACCAGGATTTAGAAGCAAGCATTTTCAAATCTCTAGAGTGAAGATTTTTGCTAGGTTTTTTCAAGAAACATGACATCAAGAAGAAGAGGAGAAAGAAATGGAGGAAGGGTACCCTATAGCCATTGAGTTCGTTATCGAGCTTGTCCTTGCGCTGCTCGGCACGGCGGTCGACGGCGTCCGCCCAGACCTGGTCGAGGGCGTATTGGGGCCCGAGGCGGCCGGCGATCTTGGCGGCCACTTCGCGGTAGAGGTGGGAATCCTCCCCCTTCTTGATCTCGTCGTAGGCGAGGCGGAGGGCCTCAAGCTGCATGCCCTCGTTCCCGCATCGGTCCGCGATGAAAAGCAACCGCATCACCTTGGTCCGGCCGGTGTACAGCGAAGCGTAAGTCTCCACGTCCATCTGCTCGCCGCCCATCGCCGCCTTGGTCCCTCGCTGCTGCTGCTGGCCATCGTCGCCGCCATTCAAGAACATCGCCCCGTCGCTCATCGGCCCCGCCGGCCCCTCCTCTTCGCCGTCCATCTCCGCCGTCGCTTCCTTCCTCGAGATTCGAACCTGTGACGGATCTCCGCCACGATTTCAGACAACCCTAGCAGAATCGCAACCAGGGGCCGGAGAGGTCTCCTTGCTGGCGCGTTTCTTTTGTTTGCGTCGCCGACTTTAAAAAGGTTGGGCCAGTCGTAGCTTTGGGTGTATTTTACTTATATACTTACCCCTACGAACCCATCCACCTAGACCGGCCGGTCTGATCTCGCTTAGTTTTCCAACTATGCTTCAAATGCAATATAGTGGAATAACAAATTATATTAAAAAAACTCTAATAAATAAATTTATATTAATATTAAATAAAAATTTAATAAAACTCTCATCATTAATAAAATGTCTAATAATATGTTTCAAAAAAGAAATAGAACAAAATTATGATTATATAATTGATTTTTTTTAGTGTGTGTTTTTCGAGTGCCCCTTAATAACAAAATTTTGTATTTCACAGTATTTCATTCAATATTATTATTATTGGTATTAGTAGGAGTAAAGAATACTATACAAGTTTTGCTTTTGTATAAAAGCTTTTACATGGACGTATCCACATGATGAATGAAGACTTCCACTTATTAGGGCTTGATTTTAAATATATAATAATAGTTAGATTTTATGATTTCTATGGTTCTCTTATTAATTTTTAATAAATTTTATGAAAAATTTAAAAGCAATATAAACATAATGGCTAATATTCTGTACATCAGGGCACATGAAATAAAGAATTAAAGTATACATAACATTTAAATTATCATTATATATATATATATATATATATATATATATATATAGTTCCACATAGCATATAGAAAGCAAAGCAAGATTTGAATCTTAGATTTTGTTATATGTAACAAATGTAATACATAATAGATAATAGATATTTAAGATGTAAATAGGTAATTAAAAGAGTTTTTTCTCGAAATAACAATAGTAGTAGTAGTAATAATATTTTGATGCTTACAAAAAATATAATTTATGTGCAGCTTAAAATCTAAGGAAGGCAATCTTTGATTTATTATTCGCCTAAGGTATTGTTGCTGACTTTCTAGCCTCAACATAGTACATAGATTAAGCATTTTTTATGAATGTACATATTTGAAAAGAGAAGAATTTATATATTCTTCTTGAATTAACCATGCACTCCTCTTTCCCTTTGGCCATGATTGAAAAGTGTTTATGAAATTAGCTTTGTTTGTAGCAAATGCAATGATTATAAAAATTATTCGACTAAAGAGGCAGGTTTTATATACCTCAAAGTTGATTATTGAGTAATCCAAAGTAACAAAAGCAAAGCATCCAAGGAAGAAGGGAACAATGCTAGCATATAATATTAGTATTTCTAAGCAGACTTATTCAATAAGCCATGTAGACTAGAAGGCACTTTAACACAAGCAAAACTTATGCAGCTCATTGTATTGCCTAAATCAATTCTAGTATATAATGTGAGTAAATATAGAAAAAAGGAAATAATATACATATATGCTTGAGAATTATTTTTTTTCTCTTCTTAGATTGCTATCTAGCGTCCCTTGAAAAGAGAGATATTGGAAGGCAAAATAAGCAATGAACATCAAAAAGCCCCTTCTTCATATTTTTCTTCTTCTCCTCCTCCTCCTCCTTCTTCTTCTTCTTTTTTGTAATAGAAATCATTAAACAAATAAAATTTATGAGTAAAAGTAATACAACTAAGAAATAACTTTGAAAGATTCTCTTGTTGCTTTCCTAATGAAAAGGTAAGAAAGCACTTCTTCCCTAGAAATTATAGGATTGTTTTGGTGCATTCACTTGATATGGTTCTCTTGACGTACCCTAATATATTCTACTTATTCACCTATATCGGTTTGATGATCGATTTATTGAGAGGATTGTTCTTTCAATTTAATTTTTTTTCCTAAAAGTTTCAACCGTTATGACAATAATCATAACCTACTATAAAGACCATAGCACAATGATACATTATGTTCTCTTATGATCTCTACTCTAACTAGGGACTAGCCCATCGTATGAAAGAGATAAAATCTATCCCTAATTGTGAACATAACACTATCCAAATTAGCAATCATGAATCTTTGTTTGATAATTGAATTGGGACAATTGCTATCCAATATTTGAATTGAAAGAAGGTACATGCTTAAGCTAGAATTCTGTGAATGATTATACTATGAAGCACTACAAGCAAAATAAAATCCATGACTAACTAGTAATTTCACAAATGACCCTTGCAATAAATATTTTAGACTCATGAAATAAAGGAAGCATACATTAAATAAGGTATCATTTTAAACAGAGATACCACAAACACCAAATAAAGGAGGCATTTGAAGCAACGAGTCATGGCTAGCAGCCAACTTTTTCACAAGATTCTTCCACCACATATGCTATTGGCATGTGTTTAAAGGGCAATGAGTGTCCAAAGAAAGTGCAAATTTCATCAAGGTCAAACATGGGCAGAGTCTAAATAATCCAAAGAAAAAACAATCAAGTATAGTGCTTGAAGTTAGTCATGCCTCAGTTTAATTAACGTTAATCCACATTTACTTTCTGAGATTTGATTAAAATGATCAGACTGCACCAATTGGAGAGTTGGGTTTGAGCAAAATAGAAGCTCACATTTTTATTGCAGACCATCACTTAAGTTACACTTCCACAACCCTATGAGAAAAAATTTTGTACAAAGGTTTGGATCTCTGCTCAGAGAGAGAGAGAGAGAGAGATCGGAAGTCTTTACTCAAAATCAAGTTCCTGATCTAAGGAAGAAAATCTTGGTGGTGGTTTCAAAACGAGAGAAGCTAAAGGAAGTGGCTACTTACTTCTGACCACAGTCCAAGTCTGGTAACCTTGTGCATCCTTTTGAATAAAACACTAAAACAATGATGACTGATGCTATGTTCCTCATGTTTTATAGTCAAAGGGTAATTTTATTCCTTCCCCCATAATTTATTATGACTTTTAGACGAGGCCTTTGAGATATAATTTAATTTCATCTACTACTAATTAACTTTCACTTGAATTTTTAGAACTACATAATTTCGGTCTTCTAATAAGTTAATTAAACCAGCAAGTGAGCTTGAATATTATACATGTTGTTTGTATCTCTCAAAATTCTTTTCGCATATAGGATTCTTTTCTCTCTAAGGAAGGGCGGATTCATAATCTCTCCAAGCCTCTCTTGATCAAAGGTCTTGACTCTAGGGCCTCAAGAATAGTTTTTCTTATTTCCAAAGGATCATAGGTCTTCTCTTGTCTCCTTAACCATTCTGATTGATAAATACCACCGGTATAGTCCAGTTTTTGTATTAAAAGAAAAACAAACTTGTATACTTTGCTGATAAATACCAATAAGCTTGTCAGAACTTATACTATTTTAAACCCTTCATCTATTTAGGCCAATGACATCATTGCTATAGAAGCATGTGTATTGCATAGAATATTATTTGATTATTAAATAAAAATATTTTTATAAATTAACAAATATTTGAAATATATTAATTTACTTATTAAAATAATAAATCTTCTATATAGCTGTTTTTACCATCAAATGGTTATTATATGCAATGTAGTACTCTCGTAATAACAACAACACATTGATATAAATAGTTTAAAATGATATAGATTATAAATTGAAGGATTTTTTTGATATTTTATTAAGTAAATTTAGGTTGCAATTTTTCTAAAATTAAGGATTTAAATTATAATGATTTCTTTTTGATGGAGTAGGCAATTTTTTTTTTTTAATAGAGAAAGAGGGAAGCTTCGCATTATTTTGGGAAGTAGCTAGTAGGATGTGATGGCATTGTATTGGTAATCATATTCCACTAAGTGTGTCCAACGAGAAGGTTTGCTAACCCCTCTGTTTAAAAGTTAAAAATCAGGTATAAAACTAACCAACCCCTGTTTCATGTTCATTAATTCAATCAGCAAACTTTTCCACATTCTCTTGTATATATTTCTGTAAACTTAGTACAAGAGGGATTGGCAGCTGTCAATTGAGAGACTGGCACTATAGCACTGCATGAAGACCATCTCCTATTACGAGCGTTCTGACTCAGGAGCCGAGCAACTTTCAGCGACGTCAAGTTTTAGGGAGGAGTTCGATGTGATATCCATCCGGAAATCGTAAACCAGGTGTTCGAACTGTGTTCCCTCCTCTGATAGCTCTCCACCTGCCCAAAAACAGAAACATAGAAAAATAAATCACAATATACTCTTGCTAATTAGTTAAAACTAGATATTAATTCCTAAGTTCTAAGCTGCATTAAGGAAGCAATACTTGTATTTAGTAACCAAGCAATGGAGGAAAATGGCCATCTGAAGCTTGGTGAAGTCAGCTCCTACACAGAATCTTAAACCCCCTCCGAGGGCCATGAAATGTTTCGACCCACCACTGAGTTCCAGCTTGTCCTGTATGCCAAAATTTAATTTATCAGAAGGCATTGCATGATCAGTGATGAAAGCTAAGAAGGGTTCAGAGGTCTCCACATGCATGGGTTTATGAAGAGTAGGCCCAGAGCAGAGTTAATCATCGATCACTTAAACTTATTAGCAAGATAGCTTGCACCAATCAGACAGTCTGATTTTTTTCAAGCACATATTGATAACCGGCTAGCTCTTCAATGGATCAAACTACAAGATCTAATTTTTGTTGACCAATAATGTAATACTTGATCTACTATATTATTTTTTTAAATTATCGATCCTTTTGCTCTCAGTAGATATAGGATAATTATGTACATACTTATCTTTATTGTATATATATGCAATGTGAATATAACTATGTGTAATGTAAGAGAAATCACATATTAGAGAAACTTTATAAGATGGATCAGTTTGAATAGTTTCAGTCAGCAAAATAATTTTTCTAATAGTAGGGTTGATGGAAGGATGGCTTAGCAATTTTTTTTCCCGTTAAAGGCTATGGCATTAAACTATACAAGAAGGATAAATTTATTTAGCACAAGTATTAAGTAATTTTAAATCCTATTGGTCTTTGTTAAATACAATTCTCAGTCAACCAAGCTGAAAATGGTATTCAGCAGTAAAATAAATAGTACTAACCATGATACGACAAACCAGGTCATCTATAGGATTTTTTTTTTTTTCTTTTTCTTAATACAAATCTTGATGTTTCTTTTGAACTACCAGAGATTGATAAAGATTTAATCACTGCAATATCAGGCAATAACTTTGGAGCCATAGTCTAATCTACCATTTAACCTTGAATGCGAGCATCTTAATTATATGTGAGGAGACTCCAATTGCTTATGAATGCTCATTGTTATGATCGCATCTGTATTTTGAGCTCGTGGCTCTGCTCTCGTATGTGATTGCCTAATCTATGAACCATGGGATGGATTAAGTCCATCCAGCAATGACTTCTTTTTGCTTCCTTATTTGAGAAGAATATAAGCACTCATCCTGCATGGCCAAATGTTACGTGATACTAACCTTCCACCTCCAAGGATTGAAGGTGAGCGGATCGTCATATATCTCTGGATTCAAGTGCACGGCTGGAGGACAGACCATCACTCCCCATCCTCTTGGAATAGTAAATCCTGTGCCAAACGCAAGTTGCACAAGTGGCATGCGAGTCTTTGAAGGCCAATGCGAAAAAAAAAAGTCTTGACTCGTTTACCAACAACATACCTTTTATCTCAATATCTTGCATAGCTTTCCTAAAGATTCCTGGTACAATGTTTGCCAACCTTACCGTTTCATTAATAACCTTCAAAACAGGCAGATATGACACGCATATCAGTGCACAGATAACCAGCATTGCGACTTGCGCTAATAATTAACACAGAAAAGGAAGAGGTGCAATTCATTTGTTTGTTGATTAGAGTATTCAAGTATAATTATTAACATTTAACTAAACCTAGGAGTAATTAAGTGCAACATGTTTCACGAGATTGAGCGGAATCACGAGAGTTTGAAGGGTGAACGACAATTTGAGGTAGAAAATTCTTTTCAGAAGTTTGCTTTTAAGGCAACTTGCATGTAGTAAGAGATACGAAAAGATTTAGACATAAACAAGAGACTAAATGTACGCTGAGGTGCCAATATAATCATATGAAGGTATCTTTTGAAACTTGGGCTGTGATCTAGTGGTTGCATGCCTTCATATGAAAGAAGATTCTGGGCTTGAGCCTTAGATGGTGTTATTTATTGACCCAGGTAAAATAAAAGGTACTGAACATCCAGTCCAATATGGCGGTCGATTGTTACTCTTAAAAAATGAAAGGAGGAAAAAAAAAAAAAAAAAGAAAGAAAGAAAGGAGGGGGGAGGAGGATGACTGGATGAAGAAAAGAAGAACAAAAAGTAGGAAAAAGGAACGAAAAGGTGTCTCATTCTGTTAAGCACTAACTCGACGTACCTGAAATGTGAAGCTCATGGATTTGTACTCTTTCCATGTGATTCCAGAATCCAGATTCTTCCTTTTCTTGAGAATTGCTTCATGCTCCGCCTGGTAAAGCCCACATCTTTTATGATTTTTTCCAATTGACACGTTTCATGAATAAAAAATCCTTAAATTGTTGCGAGCTCTAATAGAAAATTACCGTCAACTCCTCTAGTACTCTAGGATGGTCAGTGAGAAGTTTCATAGCTACTGTGAGAGCCAAGGATGTAGTTTCAAAACTTGCAAAGAGAAGCACAAACATCAAATCTAGAGCAATCGTCTCGGTTATGACGGATCTTTCTTTCTTTAGTTCTTCGATAAGATGGTCAAAAAAATCCATGCATGGCCTTCTTGGTGAGTTCTGCCTCTCCTTTAGCATATTCTTAAGCACTTTCATTGCATTCTTCCGTCCCTGAACAATTTAAAAGAGTTACTAGTAATCGCCAAAAACCAACATAAATCCAATATCAGCAATGCATGCATTTGAGAAACAATATAAAAAAGCATCAGTTTCTTGCTGAGATACCTGCAAACATTGGTGATAAGCGGTTCCTGGAATGTTTACTGGAAATGAAATTAGTCCACGAATGAATGCAACAAAATTTTTCCTCAAATTTTTCGATGAGCGGGAGGGGTCAAAACTGATCAACTTCTTGGCAGTGAGATCGAATATCATCTGCGTAAAAATAATAAGGGGAAAAGTTTATAAATGAATACAAAATCTAAGAACAAAGCTGAAGTAGGACAGTTTCAGCGTACTAAATTGACCTTTGATATGGCTTCTTTCAATTCCACACTCGGCTGGCCTGACCATGAGCTAAGACTAGTCCATGCTGAATTCTCCACGTCATGGAGCAGATTCTCTTTTGTTTTCAGGCCCATAGAGCCTAAGAACCAAGCTCTTAAGGTACTTGTAAAAAAACCCATGCAGTGAACCCACATTGTCACGGCCAAAGATCTCTGTGAAGGTGTCCGGGTACCAGCTCTGAAATAACTTTCCTTCTTGTTGGAATACAAAGTGATTGAAATCTGGGTCGGTCGACACCACTAAAGGCCGCCCAACCAAGCTGGTCTTAAATATTGGTCCATATCTGAAATGCATTGAGAAAAAGAACACTGATAAGGTCATGAATCATGCGATAGTAAACTAGAGATGATATTATTAGAGTTCATGATGAAATGAGGGTTGCCTCTTCATTCTCTCCTTGACAAAGGGAGAGACGTCTGATGTAGTGTTTGGCGTGAAGAACTGAAGGGTCTCTCCAACCAATGGCAGGCCCATGGAGCCAGGGGGCAGTCTTCCATTGCATCTGGGATTCCTCCATCTGTAAACCCATTGAATAAGCCATATGATGAGGAGAATTCCACTGCACATGGCTGCAAAAGCCATCAAATTTATACGTTTAGCAAGTCAAAAAGCAGCTATTCGTATAGTTTTATGGAAGCAGTAGTGGGAGAGAGGGGGGAGAGGACGGGAAGTATCGGATGTGGGTGCACTGTCAAGATAGGAGGAGGAGGAGAGGTGGCTTAAAGTTTGAGTTGCAGAGCATGAGAGAGTTGCTTAAGTAGACAAGCCTACAGCTGGAACGTACAATATTAAAATAGAAAACAAGGCTACCCCGCCGCTGTTTATTGTTTGGTATGGCTGCTGAGAGAGCTGGAGGGGTAGTTGGAGACAAGAAAATGGAAGACAATGCATTGGTCTGCATCAGGACCACATCATCTTCCTGGTCAAGTGGGTTTATAAATAGAAAGGAGGAGAAAATCATATCTTCATATTAATCTCGCAACCATCTGATCAAGATCTTTTCACACCCAACTTGCTACATCAATCAGTCCCATTTGATCCAAGTACGAAGGCATCAGGCCCACTTGGTTCTTATTAGAGGTTGCAAGGCCTTGGGACGCAAGAATGGTGGTTGTGGTGGAAGCACATGGGTCCACTATACTTCATAAAACCAAGCAAGCTTATGCTAATGCCAGCATGACCAGCGAAAAAGGAAGATGACAGGATGCTTCCTGATTCCCATGGCTTTGTCGACAACTTGCTGGATTTGTGAAAAGGTTATACCTTTTTTTTTTTAATGAAAAGGAGAAGAGAAGGCTATACTGGCCACGTCACATCGCCTCCTTGCATGATATGGTTACAATATCCTGTGGTGTAGACTAAGTTAACATATTCCTCCCACCTTCTAGTGTCTATCTGTGCCCATCAACCAGGAACCTGATGTCTGGCCAAAACAATGCAAACCAAATCAAAGGGCAGAATCAAAACCAAATAAACAGCTCTTATCAGCTAGTACGCCGTATATCAGACGTGACAAAGCAATACCATGGACGCGTCCAGCCTCTGCAGAGCAATTGAACCTCATGTATTACCAAGGAACAGCTAGCGAACCAATCCATACAGTCAGCTTTGCCATGGTAGGAGTATTTCATTTTTTTTTCTTTCTCATGCTGCAGTCTCTCAACCATTGATCAATAACTATCAATGCTTCACGGTGTCGGCGCTGCATGCATTGTAAAAGCTGTCGGAGCGCACAGCACGCAGGTGTCATGCTATATCTGTTATATTTTATCCCTATTTAAGAATGGCAAACCTCACTCCTAGATTTGAGAAGATAGGAATAGAAGGATCTGATACAAAGCATCATAAAATATACTTGCATCAGTTGGCTTCCACCAACCACCTACATCTTCTCTATATTTACGCTATATCCTCTGGCATCCACTTTGATGGGGATGGCCAAACGTCTGGCCTGGGACCTCCCTTACCATTAAACAGTACGTCTGGAGACCATAACTCCCCCTCGTTTCATGGCCGCTAGTCATTTCAACTCTGGTCTCTGTTAAGGTGCAAGCGTCGCTACAATGGGCCATACGTTCCGAATTTATGGCCGCTATTAGAAGAACACGAATATAAGAGAACTACTGTGCATTCAGGGAAATGGAACGGGAGCTTTGTCGGAGATGGGGGGTGCTGGTGAGAGCGTCTCGATCCAGTTTGATGTCTGAATGAGTGACAGCAATGACTGACGGGGATTGATGACCATATTGATGGGAAAGAATCCGTATACGAGCAAATACTAGCAGACCGTAATACGCAGCGGAATAATAAATAAAATGCAAACCACACAATCACAGAAACACCAAGATTTACGTAAAAAATCCCTTCAAGATAAAGAAAAAAATCACGGGAGAAGAAGATCCACTATAAAATAATAAATATCCAAGTCTCGAAGTCCCTTGCCAGAACTTGAGAAACAATCACAAGAGAATAATAGGGATATAAGGATTACATCACCGAAAAATACGGTCTCCTGCGTTACCTCCTTATTTTCTTCCCTTCTCTTCTTCTTCTTCTCTTGTTTTTCTTCTGCAGCACCTTCACGTGATTCCTGGAGTGGAAGTCCTCCCACGTAGTTAAGCACCAAGCAGCAGCCCTTCCTTCTCTTCCCCTAGCAATCATGCTCCTAGAAAAAAGAAATACCTGCTACATGCTTCTCCACTTTTTCCATATGGCTGCTCCTTAAAAAGAAAAAACCAAAAAAGGAAGGCGGCTACTCCTTTTAGAAAAGAGAGAGAACAAACCCTAGTGGAAAAAGGAGTAGCGCTCCCTTTTGCCCTAATGGGCTGAATAGGTGGGCCATAGGCCCAACAACCTCCCCCTTCAACCCATAAGGGAGGCTGTCTCATGCTTCCTTAGTGTGAAATCATGCCGACCAGCTGTCGGCATATCTCTTGCCTTTCTTTTGATAAGGTCTTTGTCAACATGTCTGCCCTATTTTCATCTGTGTGAATTTTCTGAAGCTGCTTCTCTTCAAACACATTTCGAATCCAGTGGTATCTCACATCTATATGCTTTGACTTGAAATGAAAAGTTGGGTTCTTGCACAAGTGGATGCGCTCTGGCTGTCACAATGTACCACATAATTTTTCTGTTTCAATCCCAATTCATGTAAGAATTCTTTCATCCACAGCATCTCCTTACAGACCTCGGTAGCAGCAATATATTCTGCCTCTGTGGTAGAGAGAGCTACACACCTTTGCAATCTGGATTGCCATGACACAGCTTCCCCTGCAAAAGTAAGTATGAAACCTGATGTGGACTTCCTTGTATCAATATCTCTCGCCATATCTGCATCTGTAACCAATCAGCACAGCTGGACCACCCCCAAAGCTTAAACAAACTTTGGAGCTTCCTCTGAGATATCTGAAGATCCACTTCACTGCTGCCCAATGCTCTTTCCCTGGATTTGCAAGAAATCTGCTAGCAACACCCACTGCATATGCGATGTCTGGCCTCGTACATACCATCGCGTACATCAAACTTCCGACTGCTGAAGCGTAAGGAACCTTCTTCATTTTCTTCCTTCTCCTCATCACTTGAAGGACTTTGCTCTGAGCACAACCTGAAGTGACCTGCAAGAGGAGAACCAACTGGCTTTGCATTGATCATACTAAACCTATCCAATACCTTCTCAATGTACTTTTCCTGTGACAACCATATTTTCTTGATTCTTCTATCACGGGAAATCTGCATACCCAGTATTTGCTTTGCTGGTCCCATATCCTTCATTTCAAATGAATTGCTCAGCTCCTTCTTCAACCTGTCAATCATAGACATATCTTTCCCAAGAATAAGCATGTCATCAACATAAAGTAGGAGTATGACAAAATCCTCACTAAACCATTTGATATACACACAATGATCTGAAGCCATTCTTTTGTATCCATTTTCAGCCATAAATGAATCAAATTTCTTGTACCACTGCCTTGGAGCTTGCTTCAGCCCATATAAGCTTTTTTCAATCTGCAGACAAGATTTTCTTTACCTTTGACTTTGAAGCCTTCTGGTTGCTCCATATAGATTTTCTCCTCCAAATCACCATGAAGAAAAGTTGTCTTCACATCTAACTGCTCAACCTCCAAGTCTAGACTAGCAGCAATACCTAGAGCAACACGAATTGAAGACATTTTAACAACAGGAGAAAAAATCTCTTCAAAGTCAATACCTTTCTTTTGACCAAAGCCTTTCACAACCAATCTGGCCTTGTACTTTGGTTGAGAACAATGCTGTTGAGTCTTTAACCTGAAAACCCACTTGTTCTTTAAAGCCTTCCTTCCTCTTGGTAGTTCCACTAAATCATATGTGTGGTTCTTCTGTAAGGCATCCATTTCTTCCAGCATACCTACTAACCACTCCTTTTTCTGCTCACTTTCAACTGCCTCCTGGTAACATTCTGGTTCACCTGCATCAGTAAGCATTATATTCATCTGTAGAATACCTTTTGGAAGGTTGACGTTGTCTGATAGATCTTCTCAGCTGAGGCTCTGTAGAGGTTGCTCCTGATCTCCTTCCTGCTCAACATGTCCTACAGGTGAGTTAATACCTGCTCCTGCACTATTTTCTTGCACATCTCCCCTATCACCCTGATTTACTAGAGGAGTAACTGGATCACAGTCTGTTAATCCTCCTGCAGAAGACTTGACTGACACCTCCTTCTTGAAGTCTTGAAGGGTTTGATCTTCAAAAAATACCACATCTCTGCTTCTGAATACCTTCTGCTTTTCTGGATCCCAAAGTCTATAACCAAACTCATCATGTGAGTAACCAAGCAAAGCACATTCTTTTGTCGTACCATCCAGCTTGGACCTCTCAATGTCTGGAACATGTGCAAATGCACGACAACCAAACACTCTCAAGTGCTTATAAGAGACATCTTTTCCTGACCATACACGCTCTGCAACATCACCATCTAGAGCTGTACATGACAAGTTTATTACATCAACCGCTGTCTTCAATGCCTCATCCCAAAATCTTTTAGGTAACTTGGACTGTGAAAGCATACATCTGATCTTTTCCATGATGGTGCGGTTCATTCTCTCTGCAATTGCATTATGCTGAGGAGTACCAGGAACTGTCATCTCATGTTGAATGCCATGTGATCTGCAATAATTATCAAATAACCCTGTGTACTCACCACCATTATCTGACCTTATACATTTCAGTTTCTTTCCTGTATCTCTTTCAACTCTGGCATGAAACTCTTTGAAGACATTAATAACCTGATCTTTAGTCTTCAAACCATAGACCCAAACTTTTCTGAAAAATCATCTATAAAAGTGACAAAATAAAGTGCACCACTGATGCCTGGAACATTAACTGATCCACTAGGAGTTTTTGTCCTCAGAGGACCACAAACATCTGTATACATACGATCAAAATATGCATTTTTCTAGATAAAGCAGGACTAGCAAAAGAAACTCTATGTTGCTTGCCAACCAAACAATCAACACATGGGTTCAGATGTACACCTTTGAAGTCTGGTAGAACTTCTTCCTTGGAAAGAACTTGCAGCCCCTTCTCACTCATGTGTCCCAGTCGTTTATGCCATAACTCCATGCTGAAGTCGTTCTCTGTAGCATTCAACTGTTCACCATAAGCTTTAGCCTGCAACCTGTATATAGTGTGACATTTCTTCCCACTGGCTACAACAAGTGAACCTTTACTGAGCTTCCATTGCCCATTATGAAATCTGCTATCAAAGTCTTCATCATCAAGTCTTCCAACTGAGATTAAATTTAGCCTCAAGTCAGCTACATGCCTTACATCCTTGAGCACCAACTTACAGCCAAGATTGGTCTTCATGTGGATGTCACCCATGCCAATGATGTCTGCTGTGCCTTGATTTCCCATCTTGACAACACCAAAATTTCCAGTCTTATATGTAGAAAAAAACTCCCTCCGTGGTGTAGCATGATAAGAAGCACCTATGTCAATCACCCACTCATGATTCTGACACTCACATGAGAAGATACCATCAGAAGTAGACAAAATCAAATAATCATCACTCTGCACAGTAGCTGTGATATTCTCCTTTGACTCTGTATCCTCCACTTCTTTTCCCTTTTTTTTACTCTTCTTAGGCTTCTTACACTGATTCTTGTAGTGCCCTTTCTCACCACAGTTATAGCAAGTAATATCTTTTCTTGACCTTGATTTGCTTCTACCCTTGTATGAATTGTCTCTATTTCTATACTTTGATCGTCCTCTATTCTCTGAGACAAGTGCCTGTGAATCAATCTGAGAAGTTGCTGAATTTTTCTTCTTAACTCCTCATTCAACAAACTGCCTGTTACTTGACTCATTGTGATAACACCGTTGGTGCAGAATTACTGAGGAAAACTACTAGTGTCTCCCAACTTTCTGGCAATGAACTGAGAAGTAACAATGCCTGCAACTCATCATCAAGAGACATTTTCATAGAGGATAACTGGTTATTAATACTCTGCATTTTATTCAAATGCTCAGCAATAGAAGCACCCTCTTTATATTTCAGATTCACTAGTTTTCTGATCAAGAAAGCTTTGTTGCCAGCTGTTTTTCTCTCATATAGACTTTCTAACTTTTTCCAAAGAGAGTTTGCAGAAGTCTCAGTGGAACACAGTGAAAGACACTATCATCCAACCATTGCCGAATAAAACCGACTGCCTTTCGATCTAACATGATCCAAGCATCGTCTGTCACTGTAGCGGGCTTTGCTTTGACCCCTTCTAAAGGTCCATATAGATCCTTGCAATATAAGAGGTCCTCCATCCTTGGTTTCCATATCATCCAATTGTTTCCGTTCAGACTGATCATGTGGGAAACATTACCGGCCTTCCATGCTCGCACACAAAAAAAAATTCACAGGCTCTGATACCAGTTAATGGGAAAGAATCCGTGTACGAGCAAATACTAGCAGACCGTAATACGCAGCGGAATAATAAATAAAAATGCGCAAACCACACAATCACAGAAACACCAAGATTTACGTGAAAAATTCCTTCAAGATAAAGGGAAAAAACCACGGGCAAGCTAGAGAAGAAGATCCACTATAAAATAATAAATATCCAAGTCTCAAAGTCCATTGCCAGAACTTGAGAAACAAGAGAATAATAGGGATATAAGGATTACATCACCGAAAAATACGGTCTCCTGCGTTACCTTCTTATTTTCTTCCCTTCTCTTCTTCTTCTCTTGTTTTTCTTCTGCAGTACCTTCACGTGATTCCTGGAGTGGAAGTCCTTCCACGTAGTTAAGCACCAAGCAGCAGCCCTTCCTTCTCTTTCCCTAGCAATCCATGCTTCTAGGTAAAAGAAATACCTGCTACATGCTTCTCCACTTTTTCCATACGACTGCTTCTTAAAATAGAGAAAATCAAAAAAGGAAGGCGACTACTCCTTTTATAAAAGAGAAAGAACAAATCCTGATGAAAAAAAAAGTAGTGCTCTTTTTTATCCTAATAAGCTGAATAGGTGGAACACGAATATAAGAGAACTACTGTGCATTCAGGGAAATGGAACGGGAGCTTTGTCGGAGATGGGGGTGCTGGTGAGAGCGTCTCGATCCAGTTTGATGTCTGAATGAGTGACAGCAATGACTGACGGGGATTGATGACCATATTTCCAACGCTAATTTGTGGGGCAGCCCTCACAGCCATATATAGGTCAGTCGTGACATGGGATTGCTTGACCGACTGGCTAGGCTCGCGGGAGGTGGTCTTCATCTAGGGAGAGCATTCAAAGGACAGCTCACTCTTTCGAAGTAAATTAAATTATTGAGAAGAAGAGCAGTGATTACAGAAAGATGCTTTTTGTTTGTTCTTATTTTGTTTTTTGCTATTTCCGCGTCAAAGCGGATGGATTCAGCGTAAAGATAATAAAAATAGAAAAAGAATATTAATGAAAACAAGCTATGATGATTGAAACTATGGAAAACGAAATTGAGTTTTTTTTATTAATACTTTATCTGTGTCGGATAATTAATGGGAGGTTTACCAGGCTTAATTACACCAATGCATTGAACTCAAAATGTGTTTGCCCGCAGATTGGAGATTGGTTGGTGATGAGAGCAACAGCGAACAACGCGGATTTCCCGTTGAATGGAGATTTGCCACGCGCGGTTTCCCTGGTTGTGATTGCAACAGTCATTATCTAATCTGATTTATATGAGATGCCCAGTTGATAATCTTGGCCTAAACACCTTTAAATCCGATGAAACGTTCTTGAAACAGAGGTAAGACGGGGCTAAAATCAAAATCTACACTTCTATCTGCCAGATTTGAGGAGCAGAATGACAAATCTTGGCTGATTACCAGAGTTAAAACCTTCCTAGAGTAGAGCATCGCAACCATTGAAACTTGGCAAATATGAATGACCAATCGGTGAGATTATGGACAATAATGTTTGAAATAAGGAGGAGACGAGAATGAAAGTTTATCGACAATGAATCAATGATCGGACTAGACGAAGAAGGCTCAACTCTTCTACTAGGGTTGAGGGTTTTAGCAAGAAGGGAGACGAGCCATTGATCTATTTATTAAGCTTTGGAGGCGAGGATGGCTGTGACATAATACATGACGGAGAAGAGAAGGATTGGAGAGATGAGCGCGGGGTTACGACGAAAGGAGATCAGTTTGCAATGGATTAAAAGAGAGGTGGAGAATGAAGTCGGATGGAAAGGGGTGAGGGGATTTAGAGAATACGAAGATCCTCGGTTTGAGAGAAAAAAAGAAAACGAAGAAACTTAGCAAAAAAAAAAAAAAAAATTCGTTGCTAAACCCAAGGCACGAACAAAAAAAACTTAGTGACTGACATTTTTTCGTCGCTAAACCTAAGGCACGAAACAAAAAAATAAATAGTTTAGCGTCAAAAATTTTTCCATCGATAAACTCAAGGCATGAAAAAAAAAAAAAAAAAGCTTAGCGACGAAAATTTTATCGTCGCTAAATCCAAGGCATAAAATAATAGCTTAGCGACGAAAAATTTTTCGTCGCTAAACCCAATCACGAAAAAAAAAGCTTAGCGATGGAATTTTTTTTTTTCACTAAACCCAAGGCATAAAAAAAATAAAAAAATAACTTAGCGATGAAAAACTTAGCGATGAAAAATTTTCATCGCTACCAATAGTAATGAAAATTCTCGTCACTAATATCGCTAACACGATGAAAAATTGGTTGAGCTAACAATAGCGATGGCAATTTTTTGTCACTAATATTAGTGACAAAAATTTTTTATCGCTAATTTGATGCTAAAATTTTTTATTAGCAACAAAAATTGTTTATTACTAAATAATATTTTTTTATTATTTTTACTCACTGATCCATCGTTTGAAGCTATTTGCTACAAATGTAGATCCAAAAATTTTTTCTCACTAATTTGATGCTAATTTTTTTATTAGCGATAACAACTATCCATTTCTAAAAATAATAATTTTTTATTCTTTTCACTCATCAATCCGAAGCTATTTACGAATGTAGATCCATTGCTAATTTTTATCGCTAGCGATAATGATTTTTTTATTAATTTGATGCTAAAATTTTTTTTGTTAGCAATAAAGATTATTTGCTAAAATAATTTTTTTTTATTTTTTACTTAACTGTTACTGAATCAAACTATTTGCTGTGAACATAGATCCTTCACTATTCTGCTTTTCTCTTGTGGCTAGCTTGTCTCGCCTTCCCGTTCACGTACCAGGGTTGCGTCTTCTTGACGTAAGTTCCTCCTAAATTTTTGTTGGGATTCTGTACTCTTCTCCAAACCACCTGCTTCTTTTTTGTTGCTTTGGAAGAGATGTCCTCGTGAAATTTTGCAGAAGGGAAGTGGAGATGGATGGATTCGTCGGCTTCGTTTCTTGAGCTGGCGTTTTCCTAGAGATGGCAATCGATCTCTTTGGCAGCGGCAACCATGACCTCCTCAAGAGATCGCTTGAGGAGTATTGGTGACGAAGATGGCGATGGACAGGAAAGCAGCCGGAGAAGGTCATGAATTTTTTGTTCAAATCTTTTTACAGTTTGGCTTTGAATCTAATAGGATAAACTATAAAGAATATTATTGTGATGCTAATTTTTGTTGGGATTGTTTACTATACATGTTATTTTTTTTTAAAAAAATATGAATAAAAACAAAATTTTATCAAAAAAAAAAAAGTTGATCTAGAATTTCATAATCGCATCACCATCAAAATATTGTTTCTAACTCTACGGATAAATATAATACCTCTTATCCATGAGATGATACCACACCAAAGCATAAGAAAATAGGTCCAACTATGTTTAAATCCAACTCAAACTAAAAATAATAAATAAAATAAAAATAAAATACTAAAAATTAATAATTATTATATTTTATATATATATATATATTACAAATATTGTGATGCCCCTTCCAATTGTCCCACATCGAATAATTGAGAGTTGGTTAAGTGGTTTATATATTGTAAAGCAAGAAGGACAAGACATCAATTAGATCCCTTTTTGGGCTGTGGTGGTCCAAGTTAGTGTGGACCTTGTCCGTCTTGCTTTCTTGTAACGAAAGTAGTGCGCTTAAGATCCTCCCATACTCAACTCAGTAGAGATTAGAGTTCACGTGAAAATTTGAGAGAGAGAGAGGGAACCCCATTGGTAGGCTGGGCATGGGCGGATGGCCTGTGGGCCGGCCCGAGTTCAGTCCGAGAAATTTCAGAGCCCAAATTTTTTTTTTTTTTT
The DNA here is from genome assembly GCA_900491605.1 of Calamus simplicifolius. Taxonomy (NCBI): domain Eukaryota; kingdom Viridiplantae; phylum Streptophyta; class Magnoliopsida; order Arecales; family Arecaceae; genus Calamus; species Calamus simplicifolius. The sequence goes on along the minus strand of UESW01004106.1, from coordinate 1,250,784 downwards.
TTTTTTTTTTGCGCTAGAAAAAAGTCTTACTATACCAGGAGCAGAGCAACAAGCACGTGCATGCATATCAAAAGCAAAATATGCATCAATCATTGAGCACGGTACAGCTCTTGCTGCATTGCCCATGGTGCAGCAAGACTTCTCCTTTTTGTCTATAGGGTTGTGTTGAAAAATAATCATATAGACCAACATATGTAAATGTGTATATTTTATTATCATAATGTTAGTCCAATAATAAGTGATCTAATAAAGTTAATTGGATATTAATTAATTTTTGATATGGAACATAATGTGTAGATACCCGTAACATGACTCTAATTTTAGGTATCTTTTAAGTAAAGAGAACATGATTTATAGAAAAAGTATTTTCAGAAAGGTTATCGGTATCTTAAGAGATACTTATTCGGAAAGGTTCCGTCTCTTCGGAAAGGTCTCTATAAAAGGATAAATTTTTTTATTTAAGCATTTCTGATCATTTTCATCTTTATCAGAAAGAAAAAAATCTTCTATAATTGTGTTGACAAATGTCTCCAACCAAAATCAAGCGACAAGGCTATTGCATTAATTCGGTTACAGTATTCTTTAATTATATATTGTGTTTCGATATTATTAACATAAGAATTCTGGTGTAATGAATTTGTATTCGATTTTTTTGAATTCTATCAGATGGTATCAGAGTTCCCATATATTGTAATTTTGAAAATAATTCTTACTTTTTTGTTCATGCCTATCAAAATGAATGAATATATGGTCAAATCAATTTTATTATTTTTTATCTTGTTATGCTTTGAATGATTCGGTGAAGGAGTCGTTAAGATAATAATTGAGTAAGATAAACATCATTTATTCATACTATTTGAATCTGTTATAGATAAATGATGAATGACAGCGTCATGTGTATTTTTATTCAAAAGAAGAACCGATTCTGATCCCATCTTCATTCCTATTTTGCAAAAGTTATTCCTTGTTCTATGAAATCGAGAGGTTTCAATTTACGTAGGGATTAAGATTTTAAGGTGAGGGCAAGGGGAAGTGATGGATATCATGGAAGTCTACGTCCACCAGCAAAAGGAAATTCGTCAAGCTCCCAAAATTGCCGAGGATTTCGAGAAGACCTGGGATGCTTTGGATCTGTCTACAGGGCTGTCCTCAGTGGGGACAAGGCAGCAGTAAAGAGGCAGGTTATCGCCGGCATTTTCATTAATCCTGTGAACCAAGGCCCAGTTTTGCCGTCACCATATCGCCTACCTCGCCCGGGAAACCGGGTCGGCAGCAAAGGAAGACCCTCACCCGTGATCGGTGGCTCTAGAAACTTTTGGGGAACTCCCGAGCACTGATGCAGGAGGCTTGAGGCTTGGATTCGGCGAGAGGTGCTCCATGGTGGCCGACGGGGAGCCGTAGAACTCTGATTTTCATGTATAAAAATAAATATTTTTAAAGAAATAAAAATATTTATCATGGACGCTTTTTTCTGATTTGTTTATGAATCATGAATTGCTCATAATTAAATTACATATAGCCTATTATTACTGCTATTATGAAGCTTTTGGTAAGCTAAAGTATTAAATTACTGCCATTCAAAAAATAAAAAAAAAATTATTGAGTTTAATTAAAGTATATCAATTTTTGAATAGATTGACTGAAGTATCATCTCGCCAAAGTGAGCTTTAATGTGTAGGTTAATCTATTTAAAAAATTGAGCAGGTAGTATGTATGTAATTTATGTGTTTTCTAATCGGTCCCAAAGAAAGGTAAGAATTTGGTCAAATTGCATGCATATATATGGTAATGAATATGTGATAGTTATAAGGATTATTCACATGAGCAATAGCACTACTACAAATAGTGGAATAGACTACGGTAGGTTTTAGGAAAAAGACTATGTTTTTTGTAAAAAATGTAGTCTAATATTTTAGACTACGTTTTCATAATTTTTCATAATTTAAAAGACTACTACATCTTTTATTAAAAACGTAGTCTTATATTATCTGATAATATAAAAGATTACATTTTTAAATAAGACGTAGTCTTATATATCTGATAATAAAAAAAGACTATGTTTTTAATTAGATGTAGTCTTATATTATTTGATAATATAAAAAGACTATATTTTAAATTAAGATGTAGTCTTATATTATCTTATATTATGTCAAAAAGACTATGTTTTTTAATTAAGACGTAGTCTTATATTATCTGATAATATAAAAAGATTTATTTTTAAATAAGACGTAGTCTTATATTATCTTATAATATAAAAAGACTATATTTTTAATTAAGATGTAGTCTTATATTATTTTATATAATAATGTAAAAATACTACATTTTTAATTAAGACATAATCTTATATTTTTATATAATAATGTAAAAAGATTATGTTTTTAATTAAGACGTAGTATAATATAAAACTAAAAACTTATCTTTTTCCCTCCTCGTAATTTGCTTCCCCTCTTTTTTCTTAAACAAAACCCTCGATATCCTGCTGTAGTTTTGTTCTGGATTAGGGTTTCATTTGCGACTCCACCGCCCATCCCGCAAGATTACAGTTGAGGAGACACCACCACCACCACCACCAAAGTTTGATTTATAAAGACTCCATCACCACGCAAGATTAGGGTTTTGTTTGCTGTCTCTTCACCAAGTTGATTCATCAGGCTGATTCAACTGCAGGTAATCCTTTTTTTATCCAAAGAATGATCGGGAGGGAGAGAGAGAGAAACCTGGTGAAAGGGGGGCATCCGACTGGATCTTTGGCTCGGGCTCGGCAGTGTGCTCGCCGGCTCGCCAGGCCCGGGCCATGGGCGGCAGCCCCCACCAGCGTCTGTCCGGCGTCCGGTGGGGTTTGGCCGGCCGAAGGTGGCCGGCCGTGCTGCCGATCAAGAGATTGATTACGGGAGCCGAACCGGCTCCCGTGTTTGGCTTGGGCCCGGCAGCTTGCCCACTGGCTCGCCAGGCTCGGGCCAGGGGCAGCAGTCCCCATCGGTGTTCGTGCGGCATCCGGTGGGGTTCGGCTGGCCGGAGGAGGCCGGCCGTGCTGCCGCTCAGGGAGGAGGAATGAAGAAGAAGAAGAAGAAGAGGAAGAAGAAGAGAGGAAATAAAGAAAAAAAATTGGAAGGGGTGCTGCCACCGGCCGGCACTAGGCCAGTCGTCAATGGCCGGCCAGACACCCCGGGAGAGGTGGCGGCGGCCTTTGGCCGCCAGCACCGTCCCCTAGTTCAGGTGAACCAGCAGCGCGCGATTGAAACAGGGGATGGGGGATGGCCTGGTGGACTGGGCCTGGGCTCGGTCCGGCCCACTCAAGCCAGTTTTTTTTAAAGGTGATTGTTAATTTTTTTAAAAATTAAAAAAAGACTGAATTAAGATGCAATTAATCCTTACCATTTAAATTAAGTATTAAAAAAACAAAAAAAATGATCTAATAACTTGATTCAAAGAGATTAATGTAATTAATCCTTACCATTTAAATTAATAACGTGATTCAAATAGAAAAAGTTTATATGTTTCTGAACATAATATCTTTTCTATTTTAGGAACATAGATGATGGATTCATCAGGCATGAAAAGTAAGTCCAAAGAGATTGATGACAAAGCAAAGGAAGCTAAACCACTGTAAGTCATTATTTATCTTTTTAATTTACTTGTCATCTTTCAAATTTTTTTACTTCTACATGGTTTGATAAATTTAATTAGTTTGTTAGATAAAATTAATTATATTTGTTGATTTAATTAACTAGTTACTAGTATTTTTTGAATTTAAACAGACTAGATAAGTCATGGTACTCTACTGATAGGCGTACAAAAGATATGAGGATGGTGTCGAAGTTTTTTTTGAATCATGTTAAAAAAATTTAAGTGACCCTAGTTCCATACAATGTCCATGCATAAAATGTGGGAATATAAAAGTTCATGATATCACAGTGGTTAAAGATCATCTTTTTTGTAATGGTATCGACTCAAGTTATGACGTATGGATATGGCATGGCGAAAACATATGTAATGTTGAGGAAGATAAGTGTACCTTAGATGTTGAAGAATGTTGTCTTCTATACAATGATAATATTAATGCTATGGAAATGGTTGAAGCAGCCAAAGATCTATTTGAATGTAATCCAAAGAAATTCATTGACTTGTTGGATGATGCTGAGCGCCCTTTATACACTGGTTGTAGTGGGTTCACTAAGCTTTCTGTTTTGGTACGATTATACAACTTTAAAACAAAATATGGGTGGAGCGATGCAAGTTTCAATGAGCTTTTAAGCTTTTGGGGTGATGTGCTTCCAAAAGAAAATTTGATGCCAACATCAATATATGAAGCAAAAAAGATATTGTGCGCCTTAGAAATGCAATATGAAAAGATACACCCATGTCCAAATGATTGCATTTTGTATAGAAATGCAAACAATGATGTTGATGTATGTCCAAATTATTCTGAATCAAGTTAAAGATTCCTAAAGGATCCAATCATCCAAAAGTAGGCATGCCGGCAAAAGTTGTGTGGTATTTTCCCTCAATACCCAGGTTTAGAAGAATGTATGGTACTCGTCAAATATCGAAAGATTTGATATGGCATTCTAGTGAAAGAGAAGTTGACAGTTACATTCGACATCTAGCAGATGCAGCATCACGAAAATTAATAGACCACAAATGGCCTGATTTCGCATGTGAGCCACGAAATCTTCGCTTGGCACTTACAGCAGATGGGATAAATCCATATAGCTCCTTAAGTAGTTGTCACAGTACATGGCCTGTCGTACTTATTACCTATAATCTCCCACCATGGTTGTGTATGAAGCGAAAGTTTATGATGTTAACCTTGTTGATATCGGGTCCTAAGCAGCCGAGAAATGATATTGACATCTTCTTGCAACCACTTATTGATGATTTAAAAATGCTATGGGATGTCGGTGTTAAAATTTACGATGCATATTTGCAAGAGGTATTCACCTTAAAGGCTGTATTACTATGGATAATAAATGATTTTCCCGTGTATGAAAATTTGAGTGGCTGCGGTGTTAAAGGTTATTTGGCTTGCCCAATTTGTGTTGAAAATACACATAGTGTATACTTGAAACATAGTCGAAAAAATGTGTACCAAGGTCATAGAAGATTTTTGCGCAGAAATCATCCATATAGAAGAGCAAAAAAGGCATTTAATGGTTGTCAAGAGTTTGATGTTGAGCCTAAACCTTTAACTGGAACAGAAATTTTACAAAATACCAGATATATTAATTATGTGTATGGAAAAAAGCAAGCAAATACAGTGCATGTTGAGAAATCAAAAAAGAAGGACAAGGTTTCATAGGCAAAGTCTAAACTTGTATGGAAAAAAAGGTCAATATTTTTTATCTTGAATATTGGGAGTTTCTTCATGTACATCATGTATTAGATGTGATGTATATTGAGAAAAACGTATGTGAAAGCATCGTGGGAACCCTTCTTGATATACCTAAAAGTCAAAAGATGGACTAAGCAGTCATTTAGATCTAGTAAATATGGGAATTCGAAGTGAGCTACAGCCAATAGTGGGTGAAAAAAGAACATATTTGCATGCTACAAGTTACACACTTTCTAAGGCTAAGAAAATCAAATTTTGCAAGATGTTATATGTACTTAAAGTTCCAGATGGATACTGTTCTAACTTAAGAAATTGTGTTTCTATGAAAGAATTAAAGCTTTATGGCCTAAAATCTCATGACTACCATACTTTGATCCAACAAATTCTTCCATTGGCATTACGAGGATTGTTGAATAAGAACATGAGATCCACAATAACTAGACTAAGTTTGCTCTTCAATGCACTTTACAACAAAGTTATGGATACTTGTAATCTTAGTTTGCTACAAGAAGAACTTGTGAAGACTTTATGTTTGATGGAAAAGAATTATCCTCCTTCGTTTTTTGACATAATGGTTCATTTAACCGTACACCTTATACACGAAGTCCAGTTATGCGGACCAGTCTATTTAAGATGGATGTATCCTTTTGAAAGATTCATGAAGATCTTAAAAGGATATGTACGCGATCGCAATAGGCCAGAAAGTTGCATTGCAGAATGTTATATTGCTGAAGAAGCTGTAAAATATTGTTCGGAGTACTTGTCAAATATGAAAGCTGTTGGGATCCCATCAATGAGGAATGAGTGTGGTGGTCAACACAGTATTGGAAAACCACTTTCTGCTTCTCATGTATTTAGAGCTGATGCGAAAGAGTTAGAGCAAGCACATCTTTATGTGTTGGAAAATACAACAGAAGTTGCAGCCTATGTAGAGTAAGTCAGACCTATCACAAGCTATTTGAGTCTCATTAAATGTTCTTATTTTTAAAGTATGTGGTCATAACTGAATAAGTTCTAACATACATGCAATACATGGAAGAATTGAAGGTAGCTAATCCAAATAAAACAAGGAGATAAAAGTGGCTTCAGGATGAGCATAATCGAACTTTCATAAATTGGTTGCGTGAAAAGGTATATGACTATGTGGTTGGCATCTTCTAGGAGATCATCATTTGTTTATACTTAACTATCATTTATGTTGCTGAATTTTAAAAATGAATGTAGGTTGCTTCTGAGATTAAGGAATCCAGTAACGTAATTTCTGATACGTTGAGGTGGATATCTTATGGACCCCAACCCTAAGTGATAAGATATGATGGATATCTTATAAATGGAGTTTGATTTCACACCCAAAAACGTGATAGTACCAGATGTGTTCAGAATAGTGGTGTCATCTTAACTGCTAAAACAATGCAAGTGTCTAGCTCGAAGGACAAGAACTCGATAATTTTAAACATGTCCTTTTATGGGGTTCTTCAAGATATATGGGAACTTGATTATATTGAATTTAAGGTGGTAGTTTTTAAGTGTCAGTGGGTTGACAGCTCTAGTGGAGTTAAAGAAGACGAAGATGGATGCACATTGGTTGATCTTACGAAAATTGGACATAAGTCAGATTCTTTTATTTTGTCTACTAATGCCCAGCAAGTGTTTTATGTAGAAGATGGAAATGATTCAGCTTGATCGATTGTAGTTCCAAACTCAAGGCACATGTTTAATGGTTATTCAAATGATGACAAGTTAGGTGATATGGTATTAGAACATTGTGTTATCAATTCATTGCCTGATATATAGTCTTTTGATATTATGGATGATTCTCATCTACCTTATGTGAGGGATGATAGTGATGGTACTTGGATTGCCAATAATTAATATGAAATGGTAATACTTTGTTAATCGTATATTCGCTTGTTTTTGTTATTTTATTATATTTACTTTTATATATTATGATTTTTGTTAAAATAATGATAATTTACTCTTATTGTACATGTTGCTGACTGTGAATGAAGAACCTACGTCAAGCGCAGAAAAGGTCAAAAGAAAAAGGGGTCCAACAACTATGCCTAGAGTAATAAAAGCTAGGTATCATGGAAAAGTAAAGGAGATGACTTACAATAGAAGAGGACAATCTTTAGGGGAGGTTAATATGGAAATGCAAAGTTATCTAGGTGTTATTGCCAGAACCACTGTGTCTATTAATTTCAAAAATCGGCTTTCAGTTCCTGAAGAACTGAAAAACAAAATTTGGATTCAAATAAAGGTAAGTTTTTCTTAATTTTTTAATTGAATTTTGATTTCGTTAGTATGCTCTTATGTATTTCTATGTTTTTGTAGAAAGCTTATAATGTGCCAATTGAAGGAAAGAAACATATTTTGTCATCTACTTGTACAAAATGGAGATAATTTAAGTTCAAGTTGAGGACAAAATTCTTGAATCCATTCATAAAAAAGATGCTTGGAATGCCTTTGTCAGCATGTATAGTTCTCCAGAATTTCAGGAATGGAGTAGGTTGCAAAGTGAAAGAGCAAAAAGCAATGAGTATCGACATCATTCATCTAGGCATGGATTTGTTAATGTGGAAGAAAAGATAGTAAGTGTTGAATATTTAGTTCTACATTGTTGAGTAATTATTAGCTTATTTTTTATTAATATATTCGTTGTCTAATAATTATAGAAAAAGAGATGGGCATTGATGAAGACATTGGAAAAAGTATTGTATGGAAAGCTATTTATTCAAAAGGTGATGGTTCTAATAGTGAAATCATCCAAGAAGTCATATAGAAGATTATAAGTAAATCTGTTATTGTTCATTTAATAGCTAATTATAGATTATTTTATAACTTCCTAATGTATGTTCCACTACAAGAAAAGGCATCATTTGCGAGGGATTTTTCGAGGGATAAAAGAAAAAATCTTTAGAAAATTTATATTTCCGACGGATTTCCGACGGATAAATGGTCGTCGGAAAAGCCCTCCTCGAAAAATTTTTTTGAGAAATTTTTTCGAGGGAATTTATTTTCGACAGATTTTCCGATGGAATTTATCCCTTAGAAATTTCCGAGGAAAAATTTCCGAAGGATTTTTCGAGGGAAAATTTTTGAAGGAATTTCGAGGGAATTTTCAAGGGAAAATTTTCGAGGGTATTTTTGAGGAAAAATTTTGAGGAATTTTTCGAGGAAATTTTCAGAGGGAAATTTTTCGAGGGAAAATTTTCAAGGAAAATTTCAAGGAAAATTTCGAGGGATTTTTCGAGGAAAATTTTTCGATGGATTTTCCAAGAGATCTTTTGAATTTTTAAATCACTTTTCTTAATTTTTGAAAAAATTATTCCTTACTAAATAAATATCCGAGAGAACAATCCCTCGCAAAATGGCTTTCAGAGAAACAAAATCCCTTATAATATTTAAATATAATTTTTAAAAAACTTAAAATATTTTTAATACACTTAATTATATATATACAAATAATCCATATAAAAAATTATATTCATAAATATGACATATTAATCCATAATCATCACAATAAATATAACATTAATACACTTGCTATATAAATTGAAAACCATAATCATCGTAAACATGATCCTTCTCATATATATATATATATATATATATATATATATATATCCAAATACATTAAAAAAAAGTTTCACAAGTGTCATCATGTCCAAGTTCATAACAAAAAAAAAAATAACAAATAACTATCATCCCAATAATAATAATAAAAGATTACAAACAAGTCCATAAATTTTCTTCCGCTCCTGAATCCACTCCTCAAGAACTCGTAAGGATGTGCGGCTATAAGATAGCCTATGATTCGAATCCATAAATTCATCCCTTGTTTACTCCAATTGTATCTTTCCATACATGCACCATCCTCTCCAATTGAGCTCTGACTTAATTGCACCTCTTGCCACTTCTATATAAAATTAATCTGTAAAAGATATTAGATACAATGAGCTAAACATACAAATAGTATAATATATGAATTAAACTAAAGTTTTTAAATACTTACATGTGTTGTCTTTGCCTTCTTATTTACCCACTGATTGCTATCCTTTTTCTTTTGATGGGTGTGCCTGAAGAGCTCATCCAATGTATGTCGATTCAACTTCTGCATCTAAATTTCATAATATAAACAACATTAGCAATTTTTATAAAAATTTATATAAAATAAGAACACATATATGTAAAGGAAAGGATATATGTATCAAAAATAAGGATAAATAAAAATATATGACCTGACTTATGAACATCTAAACTATAAAATAAAAGAATTTCAAATGCATTTTCCTTTCTTTTGAATCATCGATACCATGTTAACTAGAGGTGTCAACTAAGAGTGTCTAATAATTTACAATAAGAAACCTAAATATATGACAAAAAATGAAAGAATATTTGAGTGTGCTAAGCAGAGGATGAGAATAAGGTCAAGTTATAAATGAGCTTCCTTGAGAATGTCAAGGAAATCATATTAAAAGTGTAAACAGACGCCTAACAATTATATAAACTGAAATGAAAAACTTCTCCCACTAGCTTAAACTCGCAAGACCCTTGTGATAGATGCAATTTAAGAAACGAAGTGAAGGGAAGCTTATGTGACCTGCTAAATTGCCAACCTAGGAAGAGCAGCAAGTTCTCTTCTAGTTGACACCAGCACCGTCACTGTAGCCTCCGCCATCACCACCTATGACAGGATCATCCACGGCCGGGAGGGAGGACAGAGTCGCGGCTCCATCCCCCTTCTTCACCGACCCCTCCCCCTCCTCCCCATGGCCCATGCCGGAACCCTCACCGACAACATCCTTGAGAAGAACAGAGCACGACACCTTATGAAGGGATTAAGAGGGCATAAATTTTTACCTTGTTTGCTCGTCCCTAGGGTTTGAATTGCTCCCTTGTTTGCTCGTCCCGTCCCTAGGGTTTGAGTTGCTTGAACGGAGAAGAGGGAAGCTCGATGATCTCGGATGATCACGGCTCAGATAGAGAAGAGGTAGGAAGCTGGACGGAGAGCTTGGACAGAGAAGAGGGAGGAAGGTCAATGGTCACAACTCGGACGAAAGAGAGAGAATGCCAAACAAATGCATGCGGTGGGAATGCCAAATGAAATTTAGGCGTTGGCGGTGGGATTGATTTTTGATTTTAAGTTTAATTTATAAAAAAAGAATTTATACTATTTAAATATTTTCTTAATAAATTTATGGATCTTGTGAAATTATTGTATGATTTAGAAATTAATTTGAAATTGAGGCATGTGTTCACTCTCTCAAGTCTAACTATAATTAAGATTTAGCCATTGGAATAGACCACTGACTATGTGTATTCAAGAATAAGTTCCTTTTAAGACAAGTTCATCGATGCTTACCACTAGCACACATCAATGTGTTTTCACATATCAAAATATGTTTCCTTTTAGGTTGAACCAGTGAGGTGATCATGGGCAAATATATGTGTATCAACATGTTATTCACTCAAAATTATGTTTCCTTTCCAACTAAGCTAGTGAAGTCATTATTGACATATATGTACATAAAGGCATCTCATGTATGCAAAACAATTTTTCTTTCAAGCCTAGATAGTAATGCAATCACTAGTACATGGGCATATTTTCTTGTTGAGTCAAAGGTAGTCTCCTTTCAAACTTGGCTAATAGATCAATCACAAACACAATTATATTAACATGTTTAGTTAAAGGCTAATTTATTTAGTGTTATGATGGAGCTCATCATGATCAAACTTGCTTAATGTAAAGGATTTTTTTTAAAAAAAATTAATCCTTTAATTATTTCAAAAATTAGTATTATTCATGAAAGCATACCTTTTTTAAGTATATCATAAATTTAATAAATTACTCTGTTATATGATTCATAAATTATTTTATCTAAATTTATAGCTAAAATATATTTTTTAATTTTCAAACTTTCACTAAAAATTTATTTTAATACTTAAATTTTTTATGAAAAAAATCCATCGCAACATTAATTTTTGAGGTATTTTGAGAGGTATTTTTATGATTTTGCGAATGATTTTTGAGGGATATTTCTATAATAAATGGCTTCTTTGTAAAAAAAAATTGATAAAAACAATCCCTTGGCAAATTCATCAAAAATTTTATTAATAACTCATTAATGCAAAAAAAAACCCTCAAAAAATCTCTCGCAAAATTAATTTCTGAGGAATTTTTTGAGGGATTATTTTTATTAATTTTTTTACAAATAAGCCATTTATTAAAGAAATATCCATCGAAATGTCCCTCAGAAAATCATCAAAAAAATCCCTCAAAAAAATCCCTCACAAATAATTTCCAAAGGATTTTCTGAGGAATTTTTTTATCAATTTTGCGAGGGCTTTTCCTAGGGATATTTCTATAATAAATGGCTTATTTGTAAAAAATCGATAAAAAAATTCCTTGAAAATCCCTCAGAAAATAATTTTGTGAGAGATTTTCCAAGGGATTTTTTTATTAATAAGTTATTAATAAAATTTTGATGATGAACAAATCCCTCAGAAAATCCTGTCAAAATTAATTTCTTAGGGATTTTCGAGGGATTTTTTTGATGATTTTGTGAGAGATTTTGTGAGGGATATTTCTATAATAAATGGTTAATTTGTAAAAAAAATTGATAAAAATAATCCCTCAAAAATCTTTGGAAATTAATAAGTTATTAATAAAATTTGATGAAAAACAATCCCTCAGAAAATCCCTTGCAAAATTAATTTCAGAGGGATTTTTCGAGGGATTTTTTTATCAATTTTTTTTACAAATAAGCCATTATTATAAAATATCTCTCAAAAAATCCCTCGCAAATCATAAAAAAAATCTCTCAAAAAATCCATTGGAAATTAATATTGTGAGGGATTTTCCGAGGGATTTATTTTTATCAAAAATTTTATTATAACTTATTAATAAAAAATCCCTCGAAAATTAATTTTATAGGGATTTTCTGAGGAATTGTTTTTTCATTAATAAGTTATTAATAAATTTTTGATGAAAAAAAATCCCTCGGAAAATCCCTTGCAAAATTAATTTTTGAGGGATTTTCGAAGGATTTTTCAATTTTTTTTTTACAAATAAGCCATTTATTATGAAATATCCCTCGAAAAATCCCTTGCAAAAAATCAAAAAAATCCCTCAGAAAATCCCTCAGAAATTAATTTGTGAGGGATTTTCCGAGAGATTTGTTTCATCAAAAATTTTATTAATACTTATTAATAAAAAAATTCCTAAAAATCCCTCTCAAAATTAATTTTCGATAGATTTTCTGAGGGATTATTTTTATCAATTTTTTTTACAAATAAGCGATTTATTATAAAAATCCCTCAAAAAATGCCTCACAAAATTATTAAAAAATCCTCAAAAATTAATTTTGCGAGGGAGTTTCCGAGGGATTTGTTTGATCAAAAATAAATTTTTTAATAAAAAATCCCTTGAAAAATCCTCGCAAAATTAATTTCTGAAGGATTTTTGAGGATTATTTTTATCATTTTTTTTACAAATAAGCCATTTTTATACAAATATCCATCAGAAAATCCCTCGCAAAATCATCAAAAAATCCCTAAAAAATTCCTCAGAAATGAATTTTAAAAGGGAGTTTCCGAGGGTTTTATTTCATCAAAAAATTTATTAATAACTTATTAATAAAAAATTCCTTGAAAAATCCCTTGCAAAATTAAATTTCGAGGGATTTTTTGAGGGATATTTTTATCATTTTTTTACAAATAAGCCATTTATAGAAATATCCCTCGGAAAAGCCCTCGCAAAAGCATCAAAAAATCCCTCAGAAATTAATTTTGCGAGGGATTGTTTCATCAAAAAAATTAATAACTTATCAATAAAAAATATTCCTCTAAAAATCCTCACAAAATTAATTTCCGAGGAATTTTTCGAGGGATTATTTTTATCAATTTTTTACAAATAAGCCATTTATAGAAATATCCCTCGGAAAATCCTCGCAAAATCATCAAAAAATCCCTTAAAAAATCCCTCAGAAATTAATTTTGCGAGGGATTTTCCGAGGAATTTGTTTCATCAAAAATTTTATTAATAACTTATTAAAAAAAATCCCTTGAAAAATCCCTCGCAAAATTAATTTCTAAGTGATTTTTTGAGTGATTTTTTATCAATTTTTTACAAATAAGCCATTTATTATAGAAATATCCCTCGGAAAAGCCCTCGTAAAATCATCAAAAAATCCCTCAAAAAATCCCTCGAAAATTAATTTTGCGAGGGATTTTCTGAGAAATTTGTTTCATTAAAAATTTTATTAATAACTTATTAATAAAAAATTCCCTCAGAAAATTGTTTACAAAATTAATTTTTTAGGGATTTTTTGAGGGATTATTTTTAATAATTTTTTTTTACAAATAAGCCATTTATTATAAAAATATCCCTCAAAAAATTCCTCACAAAATCATCAAAAAACCCCTCAAAAAATCTCTCAGAAATTAATTTTGCAAGGGATTATCCAAGTAATTTGTTTCATCAAAAAATTTATTAATAACTTATTAATTAAAAAATCCCTCAAAAAATCCCTTGCAAAATTAATTTCTGAGGGATTTTTTGAGAGATTTTTTTAATCAATTTTTTTATAAATAAGCCATTTATTAGAGAATATCCCTCGAAAAATCCTTAAAAAATTATCAAAAATCCCTCAAAAAATCCCTCGAAATTAATTTTACAAGGAATTTTCCAAGGGTTTTATTTATTATTTTTTTACAAATAAGCCATTTATTATAAAAATATCCCCCAGAAAATCCCTCGCAAAATCCCTTAGAAATTAAATTTGCAAGGGATTTTTCGAAGGATTGTTTATCGAAATTTTTTTACAAAGAACCCATTTATGTTAAAAATATCCCTCAGAAAATTAATTTTATGATAATTTTTGCGAGAAAAGATTTTTTATCAGAACATTTTATAGTTTATATTTTTTTATCAAAAAATCCCTCGAAATTGCGTGGGATTTTTTCCCTCGATAAAATCCCTCGGTAAATCACACTTTTCTAGTAGTATTTTTTTTGTCTATATATCAGGATGAATATACAATGAAGGTGAAAGATGGATCAATACAAGAATCGAAATAAAAAGACATACTATGAATGTCATTGGGAAATCCCGAACATGATGGTCGAGTAAGGGGTGTTGGAGGCATGGTTACTCCTAAAACCTATTTCAATATTTCGAAAAGACAAAAACAAGCAAACTCTTACAACATTTGTTAAAAGAACAAAAAATACTGAACCAACAACAAAGAAAAATGTAGAGGAAAGAAATCATTACTTGATGAGCTACGTAAACTTCATGAAGAAAACACAAAGTTGAGAGATATTTCAAAAATTGCTGCAAGTGGCTCAATATGTTTCAAACAAAGCTAGCTGATGCTCAGTTAAAAAACTGCATCCAAATAAACTGTTGCTGATTCTGATACACAAAATGATGAAAATATAAAATTTATTGCCATTGGACAAAGAAACATGCAAAAGGTATGTTAATATTTACTTATATTTGTAGCATTTTATTTAAATTCATAGTACTTATATTT
>UESW01004106.1:1177238-1234596 GCA_900491605.1 Calamus simplicifolius | reverse complement strand
TATTTAAAGACTACATTTTATTGACTTTAGACTACATTTTCTTATAAAAACGTAGTCTAAATATATTTAAAGACTACATTTTATTGACTTTAGACTACATTTTATGATAAAAACGTAGTCTAAATGTATTTAAAGACTACGTTTTATTGACTTTAGACTACATTTCCTGATAAAAATGTAGTCTACATATATTTAAAGATTACATTTTTTTGACTTTAGACTACATTTTCTGATAAAAATGTAGTCTAAATGTATTTAAAGACTATATTTTTTGACTTTTAACTATAATTTCTGATAAAAACGTAGTCTAAATGTATTTAAAGACTACATTTTATTGACTTTAGACTGCCTTTTCTGATAAAAACGTAGTCTAAATGTATTTAAAGACTACGTTTTATTGACTTTAGACTACATTTTCTGATAAAAACGTAGTCTAAATATTTAAAGACTACGTTTTTTTGACTTTTAACTATAATTTTGATAAAATGTAGTCTAAATGTATTTAAAGACTACATTTTTTCGACTCTTAACTATAATTTTTGATAAAAACGTAGTCTTTTGTACAGTTATAGGCTACATTTTTATCTAAATGTATTTAAAGACTATGTTTTTTCAACTTTTAACTACGTCTAAAAACGTAGTCTAAAAGAGGGACTTTTAACTACAGTCACACTTTTAACTACACTCACCTAGACTACGGTTTAGAAAACGTAGTCTATATATAAAAGACTACGTTTTTTAGACGTAGTCTAATTAAAAAATTATTGTAGTATAGGTCGGTCCCAAAGGAAGACTATTGCTTGACCGAACTTACTATTAGTATTTGATTACTACACCAAGTTATCGTTTACAAGTTAATATTGGTGTCCAAAGATTAGATATTAATGTTGTGTAGATTTCCTGTTATGGGATTTAAATTGAACTCAATGTTTTATTATGGTTTGATGTGAGTATAATTTTTGTGTTTTATTCTTTGTTCAGCTACATTATCTGCTTCTAATATATGTGCTAACATTAATTCGAATCCCTATGCTTAATGGGACCAACTTCAAGGATTGGAAAGAAAATGCCATGATTGTTCTTGGATGTATTGACTTGGACCTTGCATTAAGGACTGAATGCTCCGCTTCTCCTATGGAAAATAATTCTGCTAAAGCCAAGCGGGAATATGAGAAATGGGAGCATTCAAATCGCATGAGTCTAATGATTATCAAAAGAGGCATTCCGGAAGCTTTTCGAGGCACTATGGCTGAAATTAATACAGCTAAGGGTTTTCTTGATGAAATTGAAAAACGTTTTGCTGAAAACGATAAGACAGAAACAAGCACGCTTTTGGCAAGCTTAGTTTCCATGAGGTATAAAGGCAAAGGAAACATTCGGGAGTACATTATGGAATTATCTCACATTGCTTTTAAACTTAAGGCACTAAAGTTAGAGCTTTTAGAGGACTTGCTCGTTCAATTAGTGCTAATTTCTCTTCTCGCACAATTTAGTCAATTCAAGGTCGGTTACAACTGCCAAAGGAGAAATGGTCTCTCAATGAGCTCATTTCATTTTGTGTACAAGAGGAGGAGAGATTGAAGTAAGAGAAAACCAAGAGTGCTCATTTGGCCACTTCCTCTAAGAGCAAGAAAAGAAAGAAGGATAAAAAGGCTGCTGAAGGTCTTTCACAAAAGAAACAAAAGAAACATGTTGTTTCTTCTGTAAGAAATCTGGATATATAAAGATTGTACCAAATACAATGCATGACATATTAAAAAAAGGTACTTTTCTTGCTATAGTTTATTCTGAAATTAATTTAACCTTTGTACCTAGAAACACTTGGTGGTTAGATTCTGGTGCCACTACTCACATAAGTGTTTTCATGCAGGGTTGCCTGAACTACCGAAAGCTAATTGATGCTGAAAGATTCACCTATGTGGGCAACAGAGAATTAGTAGAAGTGAAGGCTATAGGGTCCTTTAGGTTATTACTTAAGACAGGACATTATTTAGAATTGAGGAACACATTTGTTGTACTGTCATTTAGACGAAATTTAATTTCTATTTCTATATTGGACAAATATGGATACTTTTGTTCTTTTGGAAATAATAAAGTTAGTGTTTCTTTAAATTCTACTGTTATTGGTACTGGTTCCTTGTCTTACTATAATAACCTTTATTATTTCTAAAAAAATACATTTGTTGTACCATCATGTAGATAAAATTTAATTTCTATTTCTACATTGATGCTTTTATTCTTTTGGAAATAACAAAGTTAGTGTTTCTTTAAATTCTACTGTTATTGGTACTGGTTCCTTGTCTTACTAGGATAACCTTTATATACTTGACACTATTACTTCATTTAATAAAACTTTGCATGTTTCTTTTAGAGGTACAAAACGTAAATTAGCTAATAAAAATTCTGCTTCCTTATGGCACAAGCGATTAGGTCACATCTCTAAAACGAGAATAGAAAGGCTTGTGTCAGAAAGAATTTTGGATTCTATTGATTTCATAGACCTTAATGCTTGTATAAATTGCATTAAAGGGAAACAAACCAACAAAAGGAGATTACTAGCCAATAGAACATCAAATGCCTTAGAACTCATCCATACAGACATATGCGAACCATTCCAGCTTGGAATGGTCAAACATATTTCATATCATTTATATACGATTACTCAAGATTTGACTATTTATATCTCATTAAAGATAAGTCCAGTGCATTGGATGTGTTCAAAACATTTAAAGCTGAAGTTGAAAATCAACTTAACAAGAAAATTAAGGCCGTTAGATCTGACTGTGGTGGAGAATTCTATAACAGATATGACGGATTAGATGAATAACATCCATGACCATTTGCTAAATACCTAAAGGAATATGGTATAGTCCCTCAATACACCATGCCAAGATCTCCAAATATGAATGGTGTTGCTGAGAGACAAAACCGGACTCTTAAAGATATGGTAAAGAGTATGATAAGTCATTCAACCTTACCAGAGTCACTTTGGAGAGAGGCACTTAAGACTGCAGCCTATATTTTCAATAGAGTACCGATTAAAGCAGCCACTAAGACCCCTTATGAGCTTTGGACTGGTAAGAAACCAAGTTTAAAACATGTGCATATTTGGGGATGTTCAGCTGAGGCAAGGCCTTATAGGCCAAGTGAAAAGAAAATGGATTCCAGAACTGTAAGCTGCTACTTTATAGGTTACTCTGAACGATTTTGGGGTTTAAGTTTTATGATCCCACTACTAAAGCAATTTTCGAATCAGGAATAGTAACGTTCTTTGAGGATAGAGAGTTTGAGGGAAGAAATCAAGTTAAAGACATTATCTTTGAAGAGGAATTGATTCCGATTCTTACCATTACTTATAATAATAATCAGGATCATATTATAATTCCTATCATTGATCAAGGAGTAATTCCGAAACTTCAAGATGATGCAGAAACTCTTTGCGATCAGATTGAAGAGATTGTTCCTAATGAACAATCTCAAGAACAAACTCAACAGCCTCAAGAACAAGTGCCATTAAGGAGATCCATGAGAGAAAAAAAGGCAATTTCGGATGATTTTATAGTCTTTCTCTAAGAATATGAGGATATTTTTGACTTGATAGAAGATGATCCTATCAACTTTCAACAAGCTATGAAAAGTTTTAGCTCTCAAGATTGGATCAATGCTATGAAAGACAAGATAAAGTCCATAAAAGACAATGATGTTTAGGATCTCGTTCCATTGCCTGAAGGAAAGAAACCCATTGGTTGCAAATGGATATTTAAACCAAGAGGGATTCGAATGGCAATGTAGAGAGGTATAAAACTTGTCTTGTTGCAAAGGGCTTTACTCAAAGAAAAGGTATTGACTTCAAAGAGACTTTTTCTTCAGTTTTAACGAAAGACTCTTTTAAGGTCATCATGGCATTAGTGGAACATTTTAACCTTAAGTTGCATCAGATGGATGTAAAGACAGCATTTCTCAATGGTGACATTGATGAAACAATTTATATGAAGCAACCAGAGAACTTTGTGTCTGATAATCCTAAGAAAATGGTTTGTAAACTTAAGAAATCCATTTACGGGCTTAAGGAAGCATCCTGACAATGGTATTACAAATTTCACCAAGTAGTTCTCTCATTCGGTTTTGAGATGAATATGGTTGATGATTGTATATACCATAAGTTCAGTGGAAGTAAATTTATTTTCTTAGTATTGTATGCCGATGACATTTTACTTGCTAGTAACAATATAGAGGCTTATTGCATGAAACCAAAAGATTTTTGTCAAACAAGTTTGAGATGAAAGATATTGGTAGAGCATCTTTTGTGTTAGGTATACAGATACATCGAGATCGTTCTTGAGGTATTCTTGGGTTATCACAAAAGAACTATATCGATAAAGTTCTCAAAAGATTTGGCATGCAATAGTAAACCTTTGAAAACCCCGGTAGCTAAAGGAGAAAAGTTTAATCTCAATCAGTGCCCTAAGAATGGCCTTGAAGTTCAAGAAATGAAGAAATATCCCTATGCGTCAGCATTAGAAAGTTTAATGTATGCTCAAGTTTGCACTCGTCCCGATTTAGCTTTTATTATTGGGATATTAGGCAGATATATGAGTAACCCATAATGGATCATTGAAAAGCAGCCAAGAGGGTTATGCGCTACTTATAGAAAACAAAGAACTACACGCTCACATATAGGAGGTCGAATAGTCTAGAGATCATCGGGTACTTCGACTCAGATTTTGCTGGATGCTAAGATAGCTAACGATTTACTTCAGGATATATATATATATGTTGGCTGGAGGGGCTATTTCCTAGAGAAGTGCTAAGCATACACTTATAGCCTGTTCAACTATGGCAGTGGAGTTTATAGCTTGTTATGAGGCATCCAACCATGAGATATGGCTGCAAAACTTTATCACGGGGCTGCATATAGTTGAAAGTATTGAAAGATCACTCAGGATATATTGTGACAATAACTCAGTAGTAATGTATTCCAACAACAATAAAAGTTCGTCTAAGTCAAAGCACATAGACATTAAATTTCTTGTTATAAAAGAAAGAGTTTAGAGTAGACAGATATGTATAGAATATATAGGTATAGATTTTATATTACCAGACCCGCTAACTAAAGGACTTACGCCCAAGATCTTTCATAAGCCTATTAATCAAATGGGTGTTGTATTATTTGATGATGTTTTGGTTTAGTGGGAGTCTGTATTTTGTATGATAGTTTTTGTAGAAATAAAGATTTTAGTGTTTTATTTACTCTGATTCATATGAAATAAAGTTTAATCTCGCTAAAGAAAAAGATTAGTTGAAAATAGGCATGTTCATATCACATTACATGTAATTTTCATACTACACAATCATATTTGATCTATGTCTTTTGATTGTATTAGTGTATGTGACCATTGATGGTCCAGCTACTACCAATGTGAGCGAAGGCTGCTTTAATCCTACACTAGGGCAATCAATAGATCAGATTGTTCAGGAATCCTTAAGTTATGATAACAAAGGTTTTGAGTACTCATAAGGTAGTACACATTTATCTTGTTACATATGAGGTCCAAGTGGAAGAATGTTGAAAAATAATCATGTGGACCAATATATGTAATTGTGTATATTTGATTTCATAATGTTAGTCCAATAATAAGTGATCTAATAAAGTTAATTGGACATTAAAGATTAATTTTTGATATGGAACACAATGAATAGATACCCGTAACATGACCCTAATTTTATGATGGGCTGAATAGAGACATGATTACATAAAGTCAAATGGTTATGGTTTCTGTTTTAAACACGATTTATAAAAAAGTCTCTTCAGAAAGGTTATGGGTATCTTTTTAGTAAAGAGATGCTTATTCAGAAAAGTTTCGTCTCTCCCTACGAAAAGAATAAGTTTTTTATTTAAGCATTTCTGATAACTTCCATCTTTATAAAAAAAATTTTCTGCAATTGTGTTAACAAACCGAAAGCACCATCTCCAATCAAAATCAAGCGCTATTGCATTAATTCAGTTACAGTATTCTTTATTTTCATTAATGGCAGAACAAGGTACGAATTCCATACTTTCTTAATTATATATTGTGTTTCGATATTATTGACATAAGAATTCTGGGCAATGAATTTGTATTCGGTTTTTATGAATTCTATCAGGTTGTGCCTTGATCGGGTTGTATTTTCAACTTGTTGATATTTAGACCAAACCTGATACAAGAAAAATTAAGACCGATACAGTCTAAAATTTATACTCTCTTTATATATCATATCATATTATATGTATGTATGTATATTTTACATACAAGTATATTTGGAAATATTTTTTATTTGAAAATGCTTTTGCAAGAATGCATTCAAGTGGGGAAATAAACCTTTAGGGTAAGGTGACGCATGATACAACAACCACACGAACGATTCCTTTAATAAATAAAAGACAAATAATATATATGTTTATAATTCAAGCTGGATCTAAGGTCTAACAAATTTATATTGGGTTGGACTTGGGTCAGCCATTCTTGTCTCAAAGCATTGGGTCGGGCTAGCTCGACTTTGGACTGGGCCAAGCCCGACCTGAAGCCTCGCATTGCCATTTTAAACCTCATCTCGGCCCAACATGTTCCATGCCCACCAATAGGACATGGTGCTTAACCTTATTTAAACTTGATGATTTAGTACGACAAGACTTAATGGTCTAGCACAATGGCAGAGAGGCTGACCATGGGCTTAGAATGGACTCTTCATCCTTGATTGGCTTCCATATCTGGTGATAAGATTGAATGGTTGATCTATATTGTGTGCCTTTTACTTGGTTATTATGATGGATCAATCTCTGGTGCTATATGCTTGTTACTATGGGTTACTTTCTTTATAAAGAGTGGTTAGCTATGCCAACCAGTGGGAGAGCATAAGTATTGTTACTAGTTGGCCATGCATCGCTTGCCGATCTGCTGGATATGAGCTTCTGCATTAAGGAATCAATGATCATTGCTAAGCAAGCAGCCTTTGTGATAACCTTGTTGAAGGCCATTTGAAGAGTAAGAGGCTAATGAATAATGCTTCATTAGATGCCCTTACCTCAAAGACTAAAGTAGCCAATTCAGGAAAGAGAGTAGACTTTGATACCTAGTGATAGGACCAGTTAACAGGCCCATGGGCAATAAAAACAAAAATTTTCAAATAATTTTTTTAGGCGGCCATCTTCGGTAGCCTTCCTAAGCTGCTTAGTTCCTAGACGGCCTCGCTGGTCTACTAGATTTTCTTTTCAAGGACGCTGTGGGCGTTTAATTCCGTCCGTAGCTTTACTCCCAGCTGCAACAAGTATCTTGTCATAATGAAGAAAGAGAATAGAAAGGAAAAAGGGCCACTTCACGTGCGGTGGTTCTCCGAAAGACCACCTTCAGTCATTAATGGCCGGTAGTCAAATCGAACATTTAATGGTGGAGAATGACGTTGGCCGTGTCACAATGACTTGGCCAGCATTTATTAGAATGGGAAAAGAGGAAAAAGTCTTAGTCGGCCCCGCTCCGGCACTCCGCTCGGTCACGGAAATCACGCCGCGCTCGACAGCTTCGCCGCGGCACTCCCGCTCGATTGTTCAACTTCACAGCCATATTATATCTTTCACATAAAAGCATTTATGGCCTCATAAAGGCCACGTGCATCCACGGCATTTATTGCCTTATTCTCTCTCTCATATAAAGGCATTTATGGCTGCCAGTTGGCCAGCATTTAATAGAGTGGAGCATCACGGACATGAAGCAAGGGAGAAGTCTAAATAGGCCTCCTCCCGCTATCATTCAAGTCAGTCAACCCCGCCTCGGCACATTTAATGGCCTCTTCCAAGTCGGCCCAGTCACTCTCTCAACCCTCTCTTCCAAGTCAGTCTCGCCTCATCCAAGTCGGCCCCGGCACTCTCTTTGAGTCGGCCTTGGCACATTTAATGGCCTCATTCAAGTCGGCCCTACCTCATTCAAGTCGGCCTCGCCTCATCCAAGTCGGCCCTGGCACTCTCTTTCGAGTCGCCTTGGCACTCTCCCTCAAGTCGGCCTCGCCTCATCCAAGTCGGCCCCGGCACTCTCTTTCGAGTCAGCCCGACACTCTCCTTCAAGTCGGCCTTGGCACATTTAATGGCCTCATTCAAGTCGGCCCCGCCTCATTCAAGTTGGCCTCGCCTCATCCAAGTCGACCTGGCACTCTCTTTCGAGTCAACCCCGGCACTCTCCCTCAAGTCGGCCTTGGCACATTTAACAGCCTCATTCAAGTCGGCCCCGCCTCATTCAAGTCGGCCTCGCCTCATCCAAGTCGGCCTCGGCACTCTTTCGAGCCGGCCCAGGCACTCTCCCTCAAGTTGGCCTTGGCACATTTAATGGCCTCATTCAAATCGGCCCCGCCTCATTCAAGTCGGCCTTGCCTCATCCGAGTCGGCCCCAGCACTCTCTTTCGAGTCGGCCTTGGCACATTTAATGGCCTTATTCAGTCGGCCCTGCTTCATTCAAGTCGGCCTCGCCTCATCCAAGTCAGCCCGGCACTCTCTTTCGAGTCGGCCCCGGCACTCTCCCTCAAGTCGGCCTCGTCTCATCCAAGTCGGCCCCGGCACTCTCATCAAGTCGGCCCTCCTTCAAGTCGGCCTTGGCACATTTAATGGCCTCCTTCAAGTCGGCCCTGCCTCATTCAAGTCGGCCCCGCCTCATTAAAGTCGGCCCCACCTCATTCAAGTCGGCCCCGGCACTCTCTTTCGAGTCGGCCCCGACACTTTCCCTTAGTCGGCCTTGGCACATTTAACGGCCTCATTCAAGTCGGCCCGCCTCATTCAAGTCGGCCTTGCCTCATCCAAGTCGGCCCCGGCACTCTCTTTCGAGTCGGCCCGACACTCTCCCTCAAGTCGGCCTTGGCACATTTAATGGCCTCATCCAAGTCGGCCCCGGCACTCTCTTTCGAGTCGGCCTTGACACATTTAATGACCTCATTCAAGTCGGCCTCGCCTCATCCAAGTCGGCCCCCGACACCCCATGACGGAGGCCAAGAGTAGCCTAAGTGCCCCTGGCAAATCCTAGGCGGCCTTCGGCCCTTCCAGCCCTTCCATGACGGCTTCCGGCCTTTCTGCAACAGCCTCTGTCACAGCGGCCTTCCATCCATCCTGGGCGGCCCCTGGTGGTCCAAGCGAATCCCACAGCAGCCCCAGGTCTTCCACGGACTTCTAACTCTCTGAACTTCATGACTTCGAGCATCCGGGGCTCCCCTGGTTCGGACTCCATGCTGCATGGATGGCTCTGGGAGGGAGAAGGACTCCAGCCACAAAATAATGAAAAGTGGCGTGGAGGATAACATGGAGGTGAAGGACCAGTCATGGTCCTTCCAAGATGACTCAAAGACCCTATAAAAAGAAAGGAGGGACGCTGGCATCATGATCTAAAGTATTTATGGGCCCTCAGGAGCTTGTCAAAGGACAGGGCACCGCCATAGTTCATAATTATAAACGACGGCTGGCGATAGATTGATTCGGAACTACGGATCAGCCAAGTATCTTCAACGGATTACCATAATTTGGCGTTAGATTCGCCGAGTCAAGGTGAACACAAGTCTCAAAATAAGAAAAGAAAAGTGATAAAGGATGTGACAGCGCCTGTAGCTCTGACATTCCACTAAGAGATGTCAGCCCTAACATTTCACCCACCAAAAGTCCTTAGTCATCATGACACTTCAGCCACTCAGACTAAATGAGCCCCAAAAGTCATGGTCCAACATAAGGCTCCACGTAACTCCTTCCCACTAGAGGACAAGAACCCAAACTTCTCAAGCAAGTTTCACAGAGTATAAAGGTAAATAAATTAGGTAAGAAGAGGTAACTCCAAAAAACTCAACATGCTCATTCTGAGCCTCTCTCTCTTTCTTTTCGAGCTTTCTCAAGCTCACGGCTGTTGCCCAGAGCACTAACTTGAGCATCTGAGGGTCCCCATCGGAATACCCGGACGTGGGACTTCTTGCAGGCTTTGAAGACAAAGGAAGGGCTTCGATATTTCTATGGAGGAACGATCGATGCTCAAGGACGCCGACTCAAAGTGATCGGGCATCAACAGATTGGCGCGCCAGGTAGGGGGGACACACTGAAGGAAAGAAAGCTCTGTCTCCTTGAGCTATAGTCTTTGTCCCCTCTAAAATAGCCATGGTGGTGATGCGTATGCCGAAGGTCCTCACCAATCATGCTGGGGGGCATCCACATCGCACTGAGTAGCAAAGGACCACTCTCTCTGCTCCTCCTTCACCACCGCCTCAGCTGCTCTAATCAACTAGCTGGCTATCCTCAATCATAAGTTCAAGCCTTGAATGCAGCAGTTCATGAGCTGCAGAAGCAACACTCGTTGGCCACTCGGCAATAGCCCAAGCCTCTCACATCGCTGAGTTAGCCAGCGATTCACCCACGATAAATCTCGTCATAGAGAAGCTTATCGCAATCAGGCTTCACCTAAGCACTGCCACTGTGAAACTTTCAAGAGACTACGGTCTCCTGCCCTCTGCTCATCTTCTGAGTCATCTGGGGAGGACCTTAATCATGAGATGAGGAGGCGTCTGGATGAACAACACCGACGGCTGAAAAAGCTCAGTCAAAGGCTCAACAATCAGCCAGAGGTGGACTGCAACATTGGTAGCAGAATAATTTCAAAAAGGGATGAACTTGAGACATGGTCCATCACCTCAAGCATTGATGGGCATTTTAATTTCTGGTGGTAGTAAGCCAAGAGGTGTTAGTGCAATTAATGCAAGGTGGAAGATGAGGACAAAAGGCTTTGACTATTGACTTCACCTTCCCCCTCTCTCCCCTTCTCTCTTTCTCTCGACTGCACCCAAGAGCCAAACTGAGCACAGGACCTCCTACGGATTTCGTCTAGTTGCTCTTAGACTTCAGCACTAAGGATGACCAATCTCTTCAAAGAAAGAGCTCTCAAGCCAAAAAGCTCTCAAGCCTTTAATCGATGACGACATCAAACACGACATGAAGACAAAAAGCTACGAAAGCTAAGTATACTACACCAATAAAACAAAAGAGAAAAAAGAAGTTTTTTTATTCAATTTCTCAAAAATCACTCGGGCCGGCCAAGCGACCGCCGAGTTAGTTTTTCGGTAGCCTCGGGATCATAAGGACACCCCCGGACCTGTGCAAGAAACCTTCGAGGCGGTTCAAGTCCTATGGTCTCGGCGGCCCCGAGTCAACTCCCGGACCGGCCGAATGACCCCCGAGATATTTTTAAAATGACTTTAGTGGTCCTGAGATCATAGACACCCCGAATTGGTGCGAGAAACCTCCGGTGGTTCAAGCCCTGTGGTCTGGGCGGCCCCAAGTCAACGCCCAGGCCGGTCGCGAAATCCCCGAGGCGATTTTATTTTTGCCCCATCAATAAAGGCTACCCTTCGGGGTTTCAAAAAAGGACCCTGAGCCAGGTTAAAGTGCCCTCAGGTCACCCTCCGGGGTTAAAGGCTCCCGAGCATGGTCCTACCACAGCGACTCTCGGATCACCCTTCGGGGTTTCAAAAAAGGACCCTAAGCCAGGTCAAAGTGCCCTTAGGTCACCCTCCGGGGTTAAAGGCTCCCGAGCATGGTCCCACCACAGCAACTCTCGGGTCACCCCTCGGGGCTTCAAAAGGACATCGACAGCCCAAAAGACATAGACACCCCAGACCAGCGCGAGAAACCTCTGGAGGTTCAAGTTAGGCAGCCCCGAGTCAAACTCCCGGATCGGCGCGAGAAACCCCCGAGGCAGCTATGTCTGGCCCCTAGCCGGCCCTCGGGCTGATCCTAGGCGGTCACAGTCATGTTAGGCCCCTGGCCGGCCCTAGGGCTGGTCCTAAGCGACCACAAGTATGTTAGGCCCCTAGCCGGCCCTAGGGCTGGTCCTAGGTGGCCACCAGTATGTTAGGCCCCTAGCCGGCCCTCGGGCTGGTCCTAAGAGGCCACAAGTATGTTAGGCCCCAAGCCGGCCCTCGGGCTGGCCCTAGGCGGCCACGGTCATGTTAGGCCCCTAACCGGCCCTCGGGCTGGTCCTAGGCGGCCACAAGTATGTCAGGCCCCTAGCCGGCCCTCGGGCTGGTCCTAGGCGGCCACAAGTATGTTAGGCCCCTAGCCGGCCCTAAGGTTGGTCCTAGACGACGACAAGTATGTAGACCCCTAGCCGGCCCTCGGGCTGGTCCTAGGCGGCCACAAGTATGTTAGGCCCCTAGCCGGCCCTCGGGCTGGCCTAGGAGGCCACGGTCATGTTAGGCCCCTAGCCGACCCTCGGGCTGGTCCTAGGCAGCCACAAGTATGTCAGGCCCCTAGCCGGCCCTCGGGCTGGTCCTAGGCGGCCACAGTCATGTTAGGCCCTAGCCGGCCCTCGGGCTGGTCCTAGGCGGCCACAAGTATGTTAGGCCCCTAGCCGGCCCTCGGGCTGGTCCTAAGCGGCCACAGGTATGTTAGGTCCCTGGCCGGCACTAGGGCTGGTCCTAGGCGGCCACAAGTATGTTAGGCCCCTAGCCGGCCCTAGGGCTGGTCCTAGGCGGCCACAAGTATGTTAGGCCCCTGGCTGGCCCTCGGGCTGGTCCTAGGTGGCCACGGTAATGTTAGGCCCCTAACCGGCCTCGAGCTGGTCTTAGGTGGCCACAAGTATGTTAAGCCCCTAGCCGGTCCTCGGGCTGGTCCTAGGCGGCCACAAGTATGTTAAGCCCCTAGCCGGCCCTCGGACTGGTCCTAGGCGGCCACGGTCATGTCAGGCCCCTAGCCGGCCCTCGGGCTGGTCCTAGGCGGCCACAATCATGTCAGGCCCCTGACCGGCCCTCGAGCTGGTCCTAGGCGGCCACAGTCATGTTAGGCCCCTAGCCGGCCCTCGGGCTGGTCCTAGGCGGCCACAGTATGTTAGGCCCCTAGCCGGCCCTCGGGCTGGTCCTAGGCGGCCAAAAGTATGTTAGGTCCCTGGCCGGCCCTAGGGCTAGTCCTAGGCGGCAACAAGTATGTTAGGCCCCTGGCCGGCCCTCGGGCTGGTCCAAGGCGGCCACGGTCATGTTAGGCCCCTAGCCGGCCCTCGGGCTGGTCCTAGGCGACCACAAGTATGTTAAGCCCCTAGCCGGCCCTCGGGCTGGTCCTAAGCGGCCACGGTCGTATTAGGCCTCTAGCCGGCCCTCGGGCTGGTCCTAGGCGGCCACAAGTATGTTAGGCCCCTAGCCGGCCCTCGGACTGGTCCTAGGTGGCCACTGTCATGTTAGGCCCCTAGCCAGCCCTCAGGCTGGTCCTAGGTGGCCACAGTCATGTCAGGCCCCTGACCGGCCCTCGGGCTGGTCCTAGGCGATCACAAGTATGTTAAGCCCCTAGCCGGCCCTCGGGCTGGTCCTAGGCGGCCACAGTCATGTTAGGCCCCTAGCCGGCCCTCGGGCTGGTCCTAGGCGGCCACAAGTATGTTAGGCCCCTAGCCGACCCTCGGGCTGTTCCTAGGCGGCCACAAGTATGTTAGGCCCCTAGCCGGCCCTCGGGCTGGTCCTAGGCGGCCACGATCATGTTAGGCCCCTAGCCGGCCCTCGGGCTGGCCCTAGGTAGCCACAAGTATGTTAGGCCCCTAGCCGGTCCTCGGGCTGGTCCTAGGCGGCCACAAGTATGTTAGGCCCCTGGCCGGCCCTCGGGCTGGTCCTAGGCGGCCACGGTCATGTTAGGCCCCTAGCCGGCCTCGGGCTGGTCCTAGGCGCCACAAGTTTGTTAGGCCCCTAGCCGGCCCTCGGGCTGGTCCTAGGCGGCCACGGTCATGTTAGGCACCTAGCCGGCCCTCGGGCTGGTCCTAGGCGGCCACGGTCATGTTAGGCACCTAGCCGGCCCTCGAGCTGGTCCTAGGCGGCCACGGTCATCTTAGGCCCCTAGCCGGCCCTCGGGCTGGTCCTAGGCGGCCACAAGTATGTTAGGCCCCTAGCCGGCCCTCGGGCTAGTCCTAAGCGGCCACAAGTATGTTAGGCCCCTGGCCGGCCCTCGGGCTGGTCGTAGGCGGCCACGGTATGTTAGGCCCCTAGCCGGCCCTCGGGCTGGTCCTAGGCGGCCATAAGTATGTTAGGCCCCTAGCCGGCCCTCGGGCTGGTCCTAGGCGGCCACGGTCATGTTAGGCACCTAGTCGTCCCTCGGGCTAGTCCTAGGCGGCCACGGTCATGTTAGGCCCCTGGCCGGCCCTAGGGCTAGTCCTAGGCGGCCCAGTCATGTTAGGCCCCTAGCCAGCCCTCGGGCTAGTCCTAGGCGGCCACAGTCATGTCGGGTCCCTGATCGGCCCTCGGGCTGGTCCTAGGCGGCCACAGTCATGTTAGGCCCCTAGCCGGCCCTCGGGCTGGTCCTAGGCGGCCACAGTCATGTTAAGCCCCTAGCCGGCCCTCGGGCTGGTCCTAGGCGGCCACAGCATGTTAGGCCTCTAGCCTGCCCTCGGCTGGTCTCGAACGGCCTCAACGGCTTTATTGCAGCCTCATCGGCTCTATCAGCCTTAGTGGCTCTATCCCTCTGTCCCAACGGCATCATTACGACCTCAGCGGAATTATTATAGCCTTAGCGGCTCTATCACTTTGTCTCATTAGCTATATCAATCGCAACGGTTTTATTGCAGCCTCGTTGGCTCTATCTCTCAGCCTCAGCGGCGTTAGTGCAGCTCCATCAGCTCTATTTTTGCCTTGCCAACTAATTGACGAGCGTCCCCCCCCCCAAAAAATTGGGTGTACACTGCTTTAAGTGGCGGGCACAAGGTAATAAACTTACCCCCAATGTTTCTTAAAAATTTTTTACACTCCTTCAGCTTGGTTAGTGCAGGACCTACAAGCTCAAGGAGTGTAGGGGGCATCTGATAGGACCAGTTAACAGGCCCATGGGCAATAAAACAGAAATTTTCAAACAATTTTTTTTTAGGCGGCCATCTTCGGTAGCCTTCTTAAGCTGCTTAGTTCCCAGGCGGCCTCGCTGGCCTACTAGATTTTCTCTTCAAAGACGCTATGGGCGTTTAATTTCGTCCGCAGCTTGCTCCCAGCTGCAACAAGTATCTCGTCAAAGAAGAAAGAGAATAGAAAGGAAAAAGGGCCACTTCACGTGCGGTGGTTCTCCGAAAGGCCACCTTTAGTCATTAATTGTCGGTAGTTAAATCGAGCATTTAATGGTGGAGAATGACGTTAGCCAGCATTTAATGGTGTCACAATGACTTGGCCAGCATTTATTGGAATGGGAAGAGAGGAAAAGTCCTAGTCACCTCGGCACTCCGCACGGAAATCACGCCGCGGCACTCCCGCTCGACAGCTTCGCCGCGGCACTCCCGCTCGACAGCTTCACCCAAAACTTCCGCTTCACAACCATATTATATCTTTCACACAAAAGCATTTATGGCCTCATAAAGGCCACGTGCATCCACCGCATTTATTGCCTTATTCTCTCTCATATATAAAGGCATTTATGGCTGCCAGTTGGCCAGCATTTAGCATCACAGACGCGAAGGAAGGGAGAAGTCCAAATCGGCCTCCTCCCGCTCTCATTCAAGTTAGTCAACCCTGCCTCGGCACATTTAATGGCCTCTTCCAAGTCGGCCCCATCTCGTCACTCTCTCGGCCCTCTCTTCCAAGTCGGCCTCGCCTTATCCAAGTCGACCCCGGCACTCTCTTTCGAGTCGGCCCCGGCACTCTCCCTCAAGTCGTCCTTGGCACATTTAATGGCCTCATTCAAGTCGGCCTCGCCTCATCCAAGTTGGCCCCGGCACTCTCTTTCGAGTCGGCCCCGGCACTCTCCCTCAAGTCGGCCTCGCCTCATCCAAATCGGCCCGGCACTCTCTTTCGAGTCGCCCCGGCACTTTCCTTCAAGTCGGCCTTGGCACATTTAATGGCCTCATTCAAGTCGGCCCTGCCTCATTCAAGTCGGCCCCGACACTCTCTTTCGAGTCGGCCCCGGCACTCTCCCTCAAGTCGGCCTTGGCACATTTAACGGCCTCATTCAAGTCGGCCCCGCCTCATTTAAGTCAGCCTCGCCTCATCCAAGTCGGCCCCGACACTCTCTTTCGAGTCGGTCCCGGCACTCTCCCTCGAGTCGGCCTTGGCACATTTAACGGCCTCATTCAAGTAGGCCCCGCCTCATTCAAGTCGGTCTTGGCACTCTCTTTCGAGTCGGCCTTGGCACATTTAATGGCCTTATTCAAGTCGGCCCTACCTCATTCAAGTCGGCCCTACCTCATCCAAGTCGGCCCCAGCACTCTCTTTTGAGTCGGCCCTGGCACTCTCCCTCAAGTTGGCCTCGCCTCATCCAAGTCGGCCCCGGCACTCTCCTTCAAGTCGGCCTTGGCACATTTAATGGCCTCATTCAAGTCGGCCCCGCCTCATTCAAGTCGGCCTCGCCTCATCCAAGTCGGCCCCGGCACTCTCCCTTAAGTCGGCCTTGGCACATTTAACGGTCTCATTCAAGTCGGCCCCGCCTCATTCAAGTTGGCCTCGCCTCATCCAAGTCGGCCCCGGCACTCTCTTTCGAGTCGGCCCCGGCACTCTCCCTCAAGTCGGCCTTGGCACATTTAATGGCCTCATCCGAGTTGGCCCCGGCACTCTCTTTCGAGTCGGCCTTGGCACATTTAATGACCTCATTCAAGTCGGCCTGCCTCATCCAAGTCGGCCCCCGACACCCCCATGACGACGGCCAAGAGCAGCCTAAGTGGCCCCTGGCAAATCCTAGGCGGCCTCCGGCCCTTCCAGCCCCTCCATGACGGCTTCCGGCCTTTCTGCAATAGCCTCTGTCACAGCGGCCTTCCGTCCATCCTGGGCGGCCCCTGGTGGTCCGAGCGAATCCCACGGCGGCCCCAGGTCTTCCACGGACTTCTAACTCTCTGAACTTCATGACTTCGAGCATCCGGGGCTCCCCTGGTTCAGACTTCATGCTGCATGGATGGCTCTGGGAGGGAGAATGACTCCAGCCACAAAATAATGAAAAGTGACGTGGAGGATAACAGGGAGGTGAAGGACCAGTCATGGTCCTTCCAAGATGACTCAAAGACCCTATAAAAAGAAAGGAGGGACGCTGGCATCATGATCTAAAGTATTTATGGGGCCCTCAGAAGCTTGTCAAAGGATAGGGCACCGCCACAGTTCATAATTATAACGATGGCTAGCGATAGATTGATTCGGAACTACGGATCAGCCGAGTATCTTCAACAGATTACCATAATTTGGCATCAGATTCGCCGAGTCAAGGTGAACACAAGTCTCAAAATAAGAAAAGAGAAAAGTGATAAAGGATGTGACAGCGCCTGTAGCTCTGACATTCCACTAAGAGATGTCAGCCCTGACATTTCACCCACTAAAAGTCCTTAGTCATCATGATACTTCAGCCACTCAGACTAAATGAGCCCCCAAAAGTCGTGGTCCATCATAAGGCTCCACGTGACTCCTTCCCACTAGAGGACAAGAACCCAAACTTCTCAAGCAAGTTTCATAGAGTATAAAGGTAAATAAATTAGGTAAGAAGAGGTAACTCCAAAAACTCAACATGCTCATTCTGAGCCTCTCTCCCTTTCTTTTTCGAGCTTTCTCAAGCTCACGGCTGTTGCCCAGAGCACTAACTTGAGCGTCTGAGGGTCTCCGTCGGAATACCCGGCCGTGGGACTTCTTGCAGGCTTTGAAGACAAAGGAAGGGCTCCGATATTTCTGTGAAGGAACGGCCGATGCTCAAGGACGTCGACTCAAAGTGATCGGGCATCAACACCTAGAGCATCGATTTATGTGAGCTTTGTCATTCAAGGTGGACTCGCGAGCCCCTCAATTTTCAGGAGGTCTAAGAAAGTTATGAAAGTTTGTAGGGACTTTTTACCTTGTCAATGAGCTCCAATTTAATGTGAGATGTAAGTATGTAAGTTTCTGAGTTGAGAGTCTCCTGGATAGGTTAGCTCTCCCTAAACCATCTTGACATTAGCATCAATCTACTAAGGTCGATATCTAAGAGCATGAGGGTATTGAGCTATCCTTCTTAAAGTTTCGATATTGGGAGGACTCGATACTTAGGCATGAGGTATTGCACGTGAGGCCATAGCATCACAATAGTGTCTTCTCAATTTTTAAATGTATTATCTACTTAAAGTCTACGTTGCTTCTCAAGTTGTTTAACCAAGCTTGATCTTCATTGCCTTACCTATGAGATTGTGACGCATGTACTTGTAGTGCTTATCTATCTATTTAACCTATGATTGTCGGCCATCTAAACTCAAGACCATTATGTCATTCACTTTTCTATTTACTTTTGGCTTGTTTCTCTTTGGTGCTCAGGCTCTTATCCTAGACATTGCATTCCTTCTTCTTTTTGATGTCGATTTCTTAGACGGACGTACGTGCAATCTTATATTTCTCAGACCAAGGTTCCACAAGCACAGCTTCAACCACCACAAAGGCACATGTGAATCAGGTAGAGGAGGCGATGCATTATATACACACATAGAATCTATGTAAGCGTGCGTGCAGAAGCCTCAGTGATGGTACTTTTTTTCGTGAGTGACAACTGCTGAGACCACCATTGATGACATCAGAATTGGCTAGGGATGCTTCTAAAACTTGTCCACGCTATTTATGCTTTGGTTGGGACATGCATTGGGTGTCCTTAGTAAAGACTTTTCGTCTAACTTTCTGAGTTTGAATTTATGCATGCGTCTGAAAATCCTACCGCAAAGCTGAACAATAATATAACCATTTCGTGGCCAATGGAAAGTATTGGTCATCGGGACTCGAGCGTCCGGTCGCTTCCTCCAGCGAGTCCGAAGTCCTTTGGCGAGCTCCTTGTGCCTGCGGGCATGCAAACAAGTCCCAGAGGCTGAAATTCCGGCGAGGACTCTCCGACGCTTAAGTCAGGGCTCTGGCTTGAGAAAGCTCGAAAGAGAAAGAGAGAGAGAGAGGCTCCGAGAAGAGCTCTCTCTGTGAGAGTTTAGGAGCGTTATGAGTGTGTTACCCGGTTGGGAGTCCCTCTTACCCATCTTATAGACGCTTAAGAGTTTGTCTGGCTTGAGTGGTTGAGGCTCCATAATGATGACTTTGATGGATGAAGTGTCAGAACTAATGTCCGTGAAGCATGGAGTGCTACAGGGCATGGCCGACCGCTACGGTGCTTGCCAGACGTGTCCTCTACGTCATTTCTTTTTTTTGCATTCCTGCACGGACAACGATAAGTGATAAAGTTAGGCATGTGGGCCCTAAGGTGCAGCCATTGGAGCAGAAGATGCAGTTTGGAGTTGAAACCAGCTGTCCCTTGTAGAGAATTGATTATAGAGTGCTTGCATGGCACTGTTCATGGAGGCCGACACTGTTCATGGCCGAGAATGAACACTATTCATGGAGACCGACAATGTTCATGGCCGAGAGCGAACACTGTTCATGGAGGCCGACACTGTTCATGGTCAAGAGCGAATACTGTTCTGGAGGCCGACACTGTTCATGAAGGCCAACACCATTCATGGCCGAGAGCGAACACTGTTCATGGAGGCCGACACTGTTCATGGAGGCCGAGGGCGAACACTGTTCATGGAGGCCGACACTGTTCATAGCCGAGAGCGAACACTGTTCATGGAGGCCGACACTGTTCATGGCCGAGAGCGAACACTGTTCATGGAGGCCAACACTGTTCATGGCCGAGAGCGAACACTGTTCATGGAGGCCGACACCGTTCATGGCTGACACTGTTCATGGAGGCCGACACCGTTCATGGCCGAGAGCGAGCTGGCTCCATGTGGAGGAGAGAGAAAAGGTGGCAGACTCAGAGAGGCCGCCCTGGACTTGTTGGGCCCGCGAAGGAAAGGCCAATTCACTAAGATCGAGCCCAGATATTGTCATAGTGGCCTATGGGGGCCCACTGGCCCCATCAGATGCCCCCACACTCCTTGAGCTTGTGTGCCCTGCGTCAGTTAAGCGAAAGGAGTGTAGAACTCTTTACCTTCGCGCCCGCCCTTTCATGTCAACTTTAACTGTAATTCCTCCAAGGTGGAGAAACTCCTCTCCTTTTGTGATGCCTTGTGTAGACATCTTCATGCTCTTTGGAGCCATGCATTTTGCATGTTCAAGAACTTTAAGCAAAGTTTGAAGGTAAGTTGGTTACCTTTGATGGGCAGCCAGTAATCCCCTCCTGATGCGGTGCTCGGAAGTGAATGCCCGTTAGCTGTGAGTCGGGGGTTGACCTCTTCCGGCTGTGAGCTAGTTGGGTCTTCTTCTCTTGTCATGAAGTTTGGAGGTGGGTGCCCATCAACTGTGAGCTGAGGAGTTGGCCTCTCCTAGTTGTGAGTTGTCTTGGGGCTTCTTAATGGCTGAAAGTAACTAGAAATGTGTTGCAAATATATAATTTAGATAAATGTCTTACTCAATTAGCCATTGGCCGTTGATACAGAGTTGAAGCCGCTGAGGCTGAAACGAAGCCGTTGAGACTACGATGATGCCGTTAAGGTAGAAGGGGCCGTTGAGGTCGATTGACCATTTGACGTTGATTCAGTTTTTGGCTTTTGGTGCCGAGCTGGCCTCGGGCTTGAGTGTCAATGGTTCATCGGGCTTTGAGTGCCAGCCTGAGTCGGGCTTGTTGTTGAGAGCTGATGGTTCATTGCTCTGCCAGTGGTACACTAGGCTTATGGTGTCGACGCTTGGGGCCGACCGAGGCCTTTCCTGCTGGACCCGGGCTTATGGTGCCGGCGCTTGGGCCGGCCGAGGCCTTCCCTGCTGGACCCGGGCTTATGGTGCCGGCGCTTGGGGCCGGCCGAGGCCTTCCCTGCTGGACCCGGGCTTATGGTGCCGGTGCTTGGGGCCGGTCGAAGCCTTCCCTGCTGGACCCGGGCTTATGGTGCCGACGCTTGGGGCCGACCGAGGCCTTCCCTGCTGGACCCGGGCTTATGGTGCCGGCGCTTGGGGCCAGCCGAGGCCTTCCCTGCTGGACCCGGGCTTATGGTGCCATCGCTTGGGGCCGACCGAGGCCTTCCCTACTAGACCCGGGCTTATCAGCGCCAAAGCGAGGTTGACCTTGGATGTTGATGCAAGGTAGATCTTCCCTGCATGACATTTTTAAGTATTAATGAAAGAAAACTGCCTTAAGTGCAATATACTTAGCTCTTATAGCTCGCATGTTTTCCTTTTGCGGGTTTGAGCACTTCCATCCACTGGTGATCTGCCCCCCAGGGAATCATGTTAGTTAGATTGGAGGTGTCGTTGTCCTTACTTGGGCCTTCCCTCGCCTTGGAGGCCAGGACGAGATGCCTGTGGCCGGGAAGAAGCTAGAAACCGGGACAAAGCTGGAGTCCGTTGAGGAAAGCCTCGACAGTTGGCGGTCGTTGAAGATGAATGGCTGGAAGAGTCCATCGAGGACGTTGCTGAGAGTTGATATCAGTGGAGTAAAAAGGCCGACGGAGTTGCTAAGAGGGCCCTTTGCCTAGCTCTTTCCTTGAAGAGATTGATTGTCCACGGTGCTGAAGCTTGAGAGCTGCTAGAACGAAATCTATAAAAGGTCCTGGGCTCGGTTTGGCTTTTGGATGTAACAGGGTGAAGGAGAGAGAGGAAAGTTGGAGTCAACAGTCAAAGCCTTTTGTCCTCATCTTCCTTCTAGCATTAATTGCAACAACACCTCTCGGCTTACTTCCATCAGAAATTAAAATGCCCATAAATGCTTGAGGTGACGGATAATGTCTCAAGTTCATCCCTTTTGGAAATTACTCTGCTACCCATATCGTAGTTCACCTCTGGCTGATTGTTGAGCCTTTGAGTGAGCTCTTCCAGCCGCCGGTGTTATTCATCCAGATGCTTCCTCATCTAAGCACCAGATGATTGAGGGGAGGAGTCGCTGCTTGAGCAGGGGTAGGAGACTGCAGTCTCTTGAAAGCTTCACGATGGTGGTGCTTAGATGGCGCATGATAGTGATAACTTCTCACTGAAGAGATTTTCTGCAGATGAATTGTTGACTAACGGGTGCAGCTATCACGAGCGATGTGAGAAGCTTGGGCTGCTGCTGAGTGGCCACCGAACGTTGCTTCTGCAATTCATGAACTGCTGCATTCAAGGCTTGAACTTGTTGATTGAAGATGGCCAGCTAGTTAATTAGAGCAGCTGAGGTTGGTGGTGAAGGAGCAGAGAGGGTGGCCTTTTGCTGCCTAGTGCAATGTGGATGCCCCCTAGCACGATTGGTGAGAACCTTCGGCATGCGCATCACCACCATAGCTATCTTAGAGGGACGGAGACTTATAGCTCAAGGAGACAGAGCTTTCTTTCCATCAGTGCGTCCCGTTTCCTGGCGCGCCAATCTATTGACGCCAAATCACCGGCCTCGAGCATCCGATCGCCTCCTCCAGCGAGGCCGGGGTCCTCCGGCGAGCTCCTTGCGCCTGTGGGCCTGCAAACAAGTCCCGAGGGCCAGAAATTCCGGCGGGGACCCTTCGACGCTCAAGTCAGCGCTCTGGGCAACAGCCGTGAGCTTGAGGAAGCTCGAAAGAGAAAGAGAGAGAGAGAGGCTCCGAGAAGAGCTCTCTCTATGAGCGTTTAGGAGCGTTATGAGTGTGTTACCCGGTTGGGAGTCCCTCTTACCCATCTTATAGACGCTAAGAGTTTGTCTGGCTTGAATGGTTGAGGCTCCATAATGATGACTTTGATGGATAAAGTGTCAGAACTGATGTCCGTGAAGCATGGGGTACTGCAGGGCATGGCCGACCGCTACGGCGTTGCCAGACGTGTCCCCTACGTCATCTCTTTTTTTTTGCATTCCTGTGCGGACAACGATAAGTGATAAAGTTAGGCATGTGGGCCCTAAGGTGCAGCCATTGGAGCAGAAGATGCAGTTTAGAGTTGAAGCCAGCTGTCCCTTGTAGAGAATTGATTATAGAGTGCTTGCATGGCACTGTTCATGGAGGCCGACACTGTTCATGGCCGAGAGGGAACACTATTCATGGAGGCCGACACTGTTCATGGCCGAGAGCGAACACTGTTCATAGAGGCCGACACTGTTCATGGAGGCCAACACCATTCATGACCGAGAGCGAACACTGTTCATGGAGGCCGACACTGTTCATGGCCGAGAGCGAACACTGTTCATGGAGGCCGACACTGTTCATGGAGGCCGACACCGTTCATGGCCGAGAGCGAACACTGTTCATGGAGGCCGACACAGTTCATGGCCGACACTGTTCATGGAGGCCGACACTGTTCATGGAGGCCGAGAGCGAACAATGTTCATGAAGGCCGACACTGTGCATGGCCGAGAGCGAACATTGTTCATGGAGGTTAACACTGTTCATGGCCGAGAGCGAACACTGTTCATGGAGGCCGACACCGTTCATGACCGACACTGTTCATGGAGGCCGACACCGTTCATGGCTGAGAGCGAGCTGGCTCCATGCGGAGGAGAGAGAAAAGGTGGCAGACTCAGAGAGGCCGCCCTGGACTTGTTAGGCCCGCGAAGGAAAGGCCAATTCACTAAGATCGAGCCCAGATATTGTCATAGTGGCCTATGAGGGGCCCACTGGCCCCATTAGAAAGATTTAAACCTTTCTTTACTTGGCTTAGAGGCAAAGAAGTTTGATTGCTCTTCTTTGAAATCTTTGCCTCTTTATGAATAAACTATTAATCTATTGAATTATGTTGGTGATGCTACTCACAAGTTACAAGTAACATTGAGAATTAATATTTCTAAAATGAATGCCATTCATGATCGATGGATCAGAATGAAATTTGGGACACACGAGCATGAATCATGTGATCGTTCTTGCAGCACGTGTATCAATGCGTTGGACTTCTGCAATTCATGCCGTGTGTAGTTATAAGCAGGGTTATTTCAGTGTCTAGTTTATAAATATGATCTATTTTCTGTTGCAAAATTAACAATTTCATTCTTGATTTCCAATGCCATTCTTGCACCATATTTGTCAAATTTATAGTTTTGTCTATTGGAATTCTTAGCTTAAGAAAAATGCCAAGATTTAAAATGGGAGTGTGTGAAGACCATGCAGGCATATTTTTAGTTTTATATTGATTATACAACAGAAAAACCTTAATACTTATATAAAACCAAAAAATTTGAATAATATTTTAGTCTCATGCTGATTGTATATTAGGAATATTTTGAGTACGACAAAAAATTTAAATAATATCTTTTAATTAATCTTTTTAAGTGAGATCATGAAATGTTATAACAGAATTAAAGGCAATCCAGTTTACAACTCAAGTAGACTAGACTCAGAACAATAAGGGCCCATATGTAGGCTGACCATTGAAAAATTATAGGTTTTGTGGTTACCTAGGAGATGAAGGGAGGTCACTGCTGCCAGTGACTGGAAAGAGTTTGCAGCTGCTGGACAACTGAGAGATGTTGTTTAGGGTGTTGAAGAGGAAGGAAAGGAGGATGGGTGGGTTAGCGCTGCCATTGGCATCAAATCTAGGTTGCAAGCATCCTTCGAGACATTTGCATTATGTAGACAGGTTTATGACTGAGTCAACATTGCATGACTCACATGAATTTTGCATCTTGACCCATCATTATTAGGTAGATCTTATGTAGGTATGTAAGACCAAAAAAACTCAAATATCATCTTCATACTTAGATTGTTTGACTGAAGCTGTGGACCATTATAAAATAGCATTAAACTACACTTGGTCCGTGGTCCTGTGGACTAGGGATGCATTGTAAAAATATTCATTAAGGGTCGAATACAAACTATAATAATCACAATGTTTGTGATTGAATTTAGTTGAATTTGAACCCTAGCATGATAAAACAAACCAGAACTTAAATGCAGAGGGTATGTAAAACCTGAGTCGCCATGTATCTAATTCCTAGTTATTAAAAAGGAAAGACCTTCAGTATATATATAGGGCTAAACAATTCGGTATCTTTATTGCACCTCACTCGGTGACTATGATCATTAGTCAGTTAATATATGTAATTGTTATTATAATAACAACTTGGATCTGTCAGCAAAGAATCCAATATGAATTGTGGCAAATCTGTGCAGTCGAATATCATATATATGATGGTGCACTCTACAAAACAAACCAATTATCCAAATCAAATCATCATTCCTTTCAGGACTACAGACTAATCTAAATTTGCTCGGCACCAAGATTTTTTTCTTCTATGCACCCTTTTTATCTCTACCAGTTTATCAGGATAATGGGACACCAATGAATTATGGCTGCATGAATCACTGATTAAATGAAGCCGGGCTTGTATGACAAATCCCATTTCCGGCCTTTTTATGCAGCTGTTTTCGGTTTCTCTTGATTTTGGTCTGACAACGTCCAATAATCCTTGACTGCCAATAAAATCTTCTCCCTTTGGAGCGGGCCACCTTCATGGTCAGCAATCTGGCTTTTCCATCTCATTCCATCCGTAATGCTCTTGACCTTCACCAAAACATCTACGTCGTCTCTAAAGACCACTGCACCCTCAGGCCTCAGGATTCTATCCATCTCCAACAAAATGTCTTCCATCTCACACCTGAGATCATCGATTAATTGCATCACCTTAAATTGGTTCCATAATACTTAGAGCTAAAGAGGCAAGAGAAAAAGAAAAAGGAAATCCATGATGTATACCTGCCACTGTAAAGAGTGAACAACGAATTGACATGGATGAGGTCGTAAGTCCTTGGGTACGTAGACATTCCCTCGCACCTACATGCAATGGAAAATTAGTGTCAGAAAATCAAAAGGCAGAGCTGGAAGCAGCAAGAGAACCCCAGATTCTCTGTAATGAGACCTCACCAGTCCTGATAGGTTCCAATTAGGCCACGCTCATAGATGACGCCAAGCGTGTTCGTATTCGCCGCAGTGGGCACGACGTTCATGACCCAGACCGGGTCGTCGATCAAGGCAGCTGCGAAGCCACCATAGTGAGCGTTCATGTCGAGCAGGTTGCGGTATC
The DNA here is from genome assembly GCA_900491605.1 of Calamus simplicifolius. Taxonomy (NCBI): domain Eukaryota; kingdom Viridiplantae; phylum Streptophyta; class Magnoliopsida; order Arecales; family Arecaceae; genus Calamus; species Calamus simplicifolius. Next base: position 1,208,744 of record UESW01004106.1, on the reverse strand, counting down.
TACCCTTCTGTCCGAGGTTGAACAAATTCTTGTAGTGCGTCACCCTCTTCTTCCACAGCTCGGTATCTTTCAAGAACATCTCGCCGGTAACGCCGTCGAGGCTTCCACTGCTAATCCTCGGTGGCACGACCGTCAGTCTCTCCGGCCAATTCTTCAGCTCCCCACCAGCAATCTTTTGAACCGAATCCACCTCCGGCAGCGGAGTAATGCAAGCCTCCATCTTTGTGTACCTACATTAAAAATTCTTGTCAGGGAGAGCATTAATTCGATCAAAGTATTCGAGATATGAGCGCAGGGTATACCAAGCAGCATCAGGATTCTGAGCTGGGCAGAACTGTGGAGAACGGAGGACTTTCCGATTAGCCTTGCAGTGAATGTGGTTGGTGGGCTTCTGCCAGATCGCAATGTCTCCCTTCTCCTTTATTTTCTTCCAGCAGAGGCTCTTGGCTACGCCCTCGATGGCCGACTGCTCTTCGCTTAGATCCTTCTCCGTTCTCTGCCAACCTCTCCAGCGGTCCTTCCAGTTGATCGGAGGACCCGACAGGACCCAGTACCCACCCGGTCTCAGAATGCGGTCGATCTCAATCAAGTAGAGCCCATCTGTTTGCAGGAATTAAAACAACTTAATTAGATAAGGAAGTAGAAAGATATGATGAAGCGTGAAGCAAAGTACGTGGTTGAAGGATGAAGGATTATTACCAAACTGATGCCAGGGTATGAGGCAGCGAGAGCAGTGCGCCATGTCGAAAGCCCTCGATGGATACGGGAGGCGGTGGGTGGCAAGGACGCCGATCATGGCTGGCACGCCTCGCTCGAGGGCGAATTGGACCTGCGCCCTATGGGAGTCACTTGGAGCCACCGACATTGTTAAAATCTCCCTCGAGAGAAGCTGAGCTCCCCAGCTCGCCACCTACATTCACCATTGTTGAAAGAATTATTCAGTGATCTAGAAGATATAGTTGTGCTCCACTCGGAGACAAGCGAGTCACCGAGTTTACTCAGTGAACCAGCTTCTCGCCACTTACGTTACATTCGCCATTGTTGACGACAGCGTTTGGATGCTGGAATAAGGCCTGGCCTTATTCCAGCTTGTTCCTCCAAACACCCTGAAAAAGGGAGAGTGGATCGAGACTGGCTATTTCAGTTAATCCTCTTTATTTCTATTCCTTATTCTATGATACCCCATGAAATAGCTCCTATTCCCACTGTAGCTATTCCATGAGCACTGATAGAATTAAATTAAATAAATTTATTTATTTATTATCATTTAAATAAATTAAATAAATTTATTTATAATATAATTTAAAATTAAATAAATTTATTAATTGAAAATAATAAATTAAGTATGTTTTTTTTTCTTTATTAATATAAAAAAATTATTAAGTATGTTCTTATATTATTTTATGAATAGTAATTAATTTATTACCTTATTTATTAATAATAATAATTTATTCAAGTCATTTTAAAAAATAAAAATTGATAAATCATTTTTATTGGAAGAGGTATCTTTAAAATTTCAGAAAAAATCTTCATCTATTCCTACTAGAATACATATTTATTCCATGTCATCCAAACATCATTTAGAATAATACTGCACACTGAAATAATATAAATATCATATTTTGATCTAAACAAAAATCTAGAAATAACAAAAAAAATAAACTATTCTTATAAATTCGCATCCGTAGTAACATAGTTGTGCTCCGCGGAGACAACCGAGTCACCGAGTTGACTCAGTGAACCAGCTTTCCTGATATGCACCGTTGACCGGTCCACATTTAGTAATACAATGCAGCAGAATCAGGGCGTGACCGAGAATCCGGTGGCCGGTGGGCTCATTTTTTTTTAAACAAAAGAAAATAATTGTAGCAGAATATATTTCTCTCAAAATTTCAAGTGGAACGCGTCCGAATAAATCGTAGTCAGAAAACACTAAATTAATTAATTTAAAAAAATGAAGAAGATCCAATTCAATCCGATTCCTTGGTATAAGGTTACTAACCAATCACATAATGCCATTAAAAAATGAAAAGAGAAAACCCCTTAACTCTTTTCCATTAATCTTTACCAAAAGAGATAAGAAAATCACCAAGCCAATCTATCAAGGTTCCAAGATACGATCTTTTCATCGGAACCGGCGCAACCCGCAGGTGAATCGGCGGATTCACCACCATAGAGGAAAAAACAGAGGAGAGGAGAACAGAGCACGTCGGTAGGAAAAAAGAACTGACCCCACAACCGGTGTCGATGGCGGTCCGGATGGACCCGTCGCGGAGGTTGATGAGCTGGCCGATGTCGTCGATGTAGGCGTCGGCGCCGTGGGGGAACATGGTCCCCCCGCCGGGGAACCGGAACTTGTCACCCTCGACCCGGATCCAGTTCTGGACGGCCTTCTCCACCGTGAGCTCCTTGTGGGGCACGTTCGCGAACCAGGCCACCTCGCGGCTCGTCGGCCACGGGAACGGATTCCGGTACCCCGCCGGCGCAGGGATCAGGCACCGGAGATCCTCCCCCTTCGCCGGGCAGTGCCGCTCCAGGAAGATCAGCCGGTCCCGGGGAAACTTGAACGACCGGGCCATGTCCTCGCACGGCGTGTACTCCGAGTACTTGGCGTCGCACACCGGGAAGTCCCGTCTGGCCGGGGCGGCCAAAGCGGACTCGTTGGCGGCGTGGTGGGTGCCAAAGTCGAGAGTGGTAGCGGCGCTGGAGGTGGTGGAGTTGTTGTTATTCCCGCAGGGGATGGCGGAGAAGGTGGCGGAGGAGATGGCGGCGCTGCCGCCATGCTGCCAGATGCCGAGGAGGTAAGAGCGGAGCAGAGGACGGCGATGACGGCGATGGTTTGGAAATTGACCGCTTCCAGAAGGGCTGGCTGGGCTTCCACACACGGGAATATGGTATGGAAGCGCCGGCCATGACGTTAGAATCGTTGCACCGGCGGCCACTTTTTTGGAGATTTAGAAACGGAGGAGAAAACGGTAGAGGAGGAAGAGGGAATGGCTGGCTTTGCCTACATGGAAAGGGCGACCACAATATTTTCTCTCTTTACTCCTCTATTTATGAGGGGAAAGCCAGCCCCAGAGTCGCCTTCTTTTATGGTATTTTTTGCCGGTTATGTTTGGATTAGAAGACAGCAAAATTATATTTGTTTTATTTTTTTTTCCTATAAGTCAAATATTAATTATATAAAAAAATAAAAATATACATAATATTTTATTTTTTTTTATTTCAAGGCAATAATATATTGTTCAGTAGCGCAGGATGACTGGAAGAATTAGAATATTGTTCATTGCAGTGGAATTCACCGATCGTCTTAATCCAAGTTTTTCAGGGTCCACCCACGTCCCAGCTCTAAGTTGCAGCCTGCGAGTCTATCGGTCCGCAGGAAACACGAAAAGATCTCCACAGATATTTTTTCTCCTACGTAAATCAAGCCGGAGTATAGAAAATATTCATCGGGCATGTTCATTGATCTTGCATCAGTATAGTCGATATAAGTTATGACATGCACATTCGCAATCAATAATCATACATGATACATAAATGCATGCATCGAAGGCGATGCAAAAAGTTGTTCCCGGAAGAGATTTAGGTAGTGTTTGAATCAAGAGGATTATTCTCAAAAGCTATAACTATAAGGGATAGCTGGGAATAAAGTTAATCAAAGGATAATCCATGGTTAACCATGGGATATCCCCTCAATTTATTCCTTTAGAAAATGTAGGAATAGCTGGTTATCCTTCAAATAAGAGTAAAAAAAAGTTATTATATGGATTTACCTTTTTGCATTTGATATGATCAATAGCATAGAATAGCCAAGGGATAAACTTTATCCCATACTCATCCATGAATAATATTTTTTCTATCAAACAGGGCGATGACAAATAAATTATATAATCCATGAATCTAGCGAAAAATCAGATCAATCCCACCCCTAGGAGTCCAACTGTGGGCGCTTTTGAGATGGACTTGGCTACGTTGTTGTAACGAAATATATAACGCACGAAATAAATAACGATTTCGTCTTGCCCATTCAACCCTTCAATGCTGCAGAAAATTTTGGCTTTCATAATTACCTCAATTGATATAAAGCAACAATTCCTTGGATTTTGACCAAGACAATATCAACACACACACGTATACGTCCATCTTCCGCGTTCATTTATTTGATTTTTAAATAGATGTTTTAGCTAAAATATTTCAAAATAAATGCCATTAAATTATTGCTATTTTTAAATTATCTATATAGATCAAAATTTTGACATCTTGATCAGATTAAAAAATTTCAAATTTTCTAACCTTCCACCTTATTCACGATAAACCAAGATCTCAATACATTTGGATCTTGGTGATCCGACGAAACGGCCGGTTTTTAGCATTTAAAAATTTTAATATGAAAGAATATATTTATTAGAATAAAGATGTAAAAAGGGGCGACCATAGGTTGTATTGGATTGATTTCATGTTAGAATTTAAAACTGACCTAAATAAGGTTAATTTTAGGAATTTTGGATTGGACCAATTTCATGATAGAATCTAAAACGGACCTCAATAAGATGAAGTTGAGGATTTTGGATTGGTTTTGGATTTAAAATTGAGCCAATCTTATTTTGAAACTTATCCAAAGCCAATCAATCAAATTGGTTCGATTTCTTGTTAGCTATAGGTTGGAACTAATTTTCTTTTCCATTGATACATATTTGATATCTAATTACTAAAGGCTTCTCCTATTTGTATTTAATAAAAAAATATATATAGAATTTGTCAACCAATTTAACGGTGAAGGTATCTTTTAATAGATATGATAGATATTGCTGTGATGTCTTAAGTTTGATTTTGAGATTACTTTAAATTTTTTTTTAAAAAAAGAGAATGCTTAGTTATTAGTTGAAAATTGAGAAATTTATCTTTAAATTTAAAACTAAGAGTTAATTCTAGAATTTTGAATTTAGAGTTAATCCTATTAACTGTTAGAATTGTCTCAACCTATTGCTCATCATCCTATATGCAAATATTATAAAAATCAAATGGATGCACATGCCCAATCTTATGAATAATAATTTTAATCCAATCCAATGAAGATTCACCCCAATCAAGGTGGGGTGTTTAAGCTTTAATCAAATTTGGAAAGAATTCTAAGAAAAATAAAAAACTATGGTCAAATTAGGGATGGTATATATATATATACTCTTCTTTTTTTTTTTTAATAAAAATTTGTTGTTTCTTATGTGATTCTTAATAACGAGAACAATATTATTTTTATATTTTTCACATAATCAAATTATAAATTTAATAAAAGTTAGTTAAATATATTTTTTAAAGATAATTTTCTTTTATGGGTCATGGATGGAGCCTAAACTTAGGTAGTGTTAGAAACAGGGAATAAGAGGGGATATATTCTTTCTTATTTTCAAAAGCCATAACTATAAAGGATAAATGGGAATAAGTTAATCATGGTTAACCATGGGTTATTCCCTCAATTTATTCCTAGAAAATGCAGGAATAGCTGGTTATCCCTTCAAATAAGAGAAAAAAAGTTATCATATGAATTTACCTTTTTACATTTGATATGATCAATGGGATAGCAAAGGAATATCTCTAGGGATAGACCGGGGATAAACTCTATTCCGTACACTTATCCATTGATAATATTTTTTCTATCAAACATTACCTTATTGTCTTGATGGAGTACAAGATGGGAATAAGGTGGGCAGGGTATAAAAAGTTCATGACAAAGATGGAGATAGAGTGAACAAAAATTGTCTTGACCCACTTTGTCACTATTTCTATCCAATCTAAATAATAAATGTATGATAAATAATATATATTAATAATACATACAAGTGAAGAAAAGGATGCATTAACTACGTTCTTATACTATAACTGACAAATGCGTTCAAGTTTAAGCTACTTATTACATCTTATTTATTATCAATTGATCTCATGCTAGGTCCAAAAAAGTTTTTTAAAGGCCGAGCTAATGAGAATCCCCCCTAAGCTTAAATAATTAACTAGTTTGGTCACATTTGACATAAAAAGTTGTTTTTAATTGATATCAATAACCATCTCAACAACTGAGCTAAGCCTAAATTAGCTGTGGCCTTCAATCAAAATGCCTTGAAACCTTTTAATTGTTTATGCAAAATATATTAGGGCTTGAATCATACCATAGGTTTATGATAGAGGCAAACTTTCGAGCCATTGCTTCATACTTAGTTTGAACTTTGTATTTTATATATAATATTATCTTGATAACTATCTGTTGTCGTCAGAATTCGTCCTCCGACTCGGGCGCAGTCAATCTCCAAACAAGAGGGGGCGGACCTGCACAAAAAGTCCTCGCGCGAGAGGCGTTGGGGGTGGCCCTCCGCGGAAGACCCTCCGACGCTCAAGTCAGTGGAGAAGAAATCGACGATCAACCAGATAACGGGGAGGTGGATCTCTCCGGAAAGCCTCTCCGGGGGCGGCCAATCGGGAGCTCTAGAAGGCAAGAGCACCGACGAGCTGCCGGCGTGAGGGCAGGAGAGTGAGAGCGCACGTATGAGTGTGCGTCCAAGAGCGTGCGTACATGAGGGAATCTGCCAGTGTGGTAGTTATAGGCTATCACCTGTGTCTTGAGCGCCTTCTGGAAGGTTCAGAGGTTGTTAGGATACGGAGGTGGATAGAATCAGACCGTTGTGGGGCCATTGGAATCCGTATCCTGTTTGTTAGGGGATCGACGGCCAGGAGAGCTTCTTGATGACTGAGATCTGGCTGAGTAGACCTGGGGTAGTTATGATAGGTCCTAAGCCACGTTGGACATGATTCCTTGTTTAGGATGTCGTTATGGTAAGCCTGGGCTCTCCCGCGTCAGGTTCCGCGGATGTGGGTATCAGATTGTGGGTCTCTTAACGAAGCCGAGCCATGGCAACTCGAGGGGAAACGAGCTATGGAAGCCCGGAAGGCCTAGCTACGGAAGCCCGGGAGGGCCGAGCTGCGGAGCCCGGAGGGGCCGAGCCACGGAAGCCCGAAGGGACCGAGCTACGGAGGCCCAGAGGGTCGAGCTACGGGAGGGACCGAGCTATGGAAGCCCGGAAAGGCCGAGCTATGGAAGCCCGGAGAGGCCGAGCTATGGAAGCCCGGAGGGGCCGAGCTACGGAAGCCCGGGAGGGCCGAGCTATGGAAGCCCAGAGAGGCCGAGCTACGGAAGCCCGAAAAAGACGAAGGGAAGAGGTCGGTCTTAACCGCCTTGCACGGATATTGATGTAATGATGATTTTACCCCCCAACACATGCCTCCACTCCCTAGTTCGAAGCGTAGGTTCGGGCATAGGGAGTATAAGTCCAAGTGGCATGCTCCGGATGGGACGTTTTGGTTTAGACAGCCCGTGCAATGATGCCCTAATTAATGCAACAGGGTCATCATACCTTCGGGGGTAAGGCTCCTCCGAGAGTGATGGTTGGGATTACGCCACGTCGTGAATCCCGATCGATCGGGCGTTTGTCGAGGCGATTTCGGATGCCTCGGGCGAGACACCCCATCTCCTTAAGGTGGCTTCCTTAGCGGGGAAGCAAAGCGACAGCCGCACTATATATATACATGCATGTTCACATCATCCTCTCGTCCTGTTTTTTGAAGAGTTTGGCCTTTCACCTTTCTCGATGCTCGTCGTTTCGCCTGGTGTTTTTCTCAATCGAGATGGCGATGAGTCCCGATGATGTGGTTTCAGAGATCGTCGCTAAGGATTTGGGGAGGATTCACCAATGGTATGGCATGCCCTCAGATGTTGTTCTGCGGGTGCCGGAGTCTGGAGATAGGGTCTCGCGAGATCTGAAGTCTGGGGTCTTCATTTATGAAGACAGTTTGAAGGCGGGCTTTCGTTTTCCTCTTCATCCCTTGGTGAAGGAAATCATGACTCATTACAACATCTGCCCGGCGATGGTGGCCCCGAATAGTTGGCGGAGCATCATCGGATTTATCTCAATGTGCCACCAAATTCAGATTGTCGCCACTCTTCCCCTTTTTCGCGCCTGCTACCATCTGATACCTGGGAGGAAATCAGAGTGGCCGTACATTGGACCCCGGAGGTCCTTCAACGTCATTGTGGATAAGCCGTCTTCCATCAAGGGATGGAAGAGCCAGTTCGTTATCGCAGAGGGGAACATTGGATCCGGCTTCCCTCGGAAATGGGGAAACTTTGCTAGGGATGCAGAAACGCATCCAATTTTGTCAGCACAGGAGGAGAGGGATTTGGACGTCCTTCGTAATGGCCGAGTATTTTCGGCTAACAACCTGCTATCGGAGGGGGCCCTCTTCGCAGCCGGGCTCAGCCCCCTGGACCCACAAGGTGAATCCCTTCTTTTATCCCTTTCTCGCTGCGCGTTTTCTCGATGAATGTGCTTGGATCTGATCGCGCGTGTTTCATTCTTTCAGCTAAGAGGTCGGCATTGTTGAGCCTCTCCAAGAGGAAGAGAGGAAAGCGCCCAGGGGAGAGCAGTGGCGCGGATAGCGGAAGGCCTGAGAAAAGGGCTCATACCTCCGCAAGAAGCTCGCCGGACACCGGAGCGGTCACGATAGGAGCGCCGGGGGCGAAGGAGGATTTGGGGAGAGAAGCCATGATCCCTTGTCCTCCCGTGTTAGAGATATCGGATAGCTCAGACGAGGCTCCGTTGGCTCGTCTGACGGCATCTCCTATGAAAGAGGAACCAGCGATGGATCTGGCGGAGGTGGTCATTTCTGAGGGGCCTTCCGTCTCCGCGGGACTACCATTGGCTCCAGTAGGAGGGGGAGAAAGGATAGCTGCAGCCAAGGAGGTTCAGGGAGGGCCCCCTCTTGGTCTCTCTGCAGGGGATTCCGGTAGTAGTGAAGCCGGGTCGCTCGCGGTGGTTCAAGAAGCGGCCGGGTAGAGGCTTCGGTGGAGCCTGCAAGGGAAGCGCAAGAAATAGGCCAGACTGAGGCCTCGAGGGAGCCTGTGGAGGAGGTGTAAATGGTGGTAGCCGGGAAAGGTGCGCCGGAGGAGGGGGCGTAGCAAGGTGGAGTCCCGCAATGGGGCTCCCTCGAAAAAGATTCTGGGGAGGCTGGCACTTGGGCTAGCCGAATTATCCGAAGAGGTCCAAGCTAGGGCCTTGATAGAAGAGGCTGGGAGATTGAAGTCCTCTCATACGGAGGTCGCTCAGATTGGTCCCTCAGGCGGGACGGTTAACCCAGCAGCTCGAGCGCTGGCATTGAGGAGGCGTTTTTCGCCTTAATGAGGTTGGCCCTGTATCCGGGCATAGATCCTTCGGCGGACAAGTTTGCAGATTTGGAATTGGTTGATGCTGCGTTCGGGCAGCAAGGCGTGGCTGAAAGTGTCCATCTCCTTCCCGATATCGACAATACGACCCTGATGAGGATGACTCAGGCCTATGCCTCGCGGGTGAGTTGCCATTCCTGGGTAGTGGATACATTCTGGCTGACTCAACTCTCATTCATTCACTTCTTATTTTGCAGAGCGTTTTGCTTTCTCGGGCGATATGCTAGCGTTTGAGTTTGGCGACAGGGGCTAGCCTTCAGGCCAGGAAAGACAACGCCGAGCTCCAATCGCGACTAAAGGTGTCTGAGAAGTTCGAAGAACTCATGGCTATTAGTGATAGAAGCTTGAAGGGGATAAGGGCTGCACACCAGGCCGCCTTGGCCGAAGTGTCCAAGCAAAAGCGTAGAGTGGAGGAGTTGCAGGAACTCCTGGCGAAGAACGACAACGCGTGCTTGGAGCTGGCAAAAATCGAGTCGAAACATTCCGCGGAGGTGGCAGCGATGCGGTGGGAACACAGTGAAAGTTTGGGTCGGTTGGGAAGGGAAGCTGACGATGAAAGAAGACGCTTGACGAGAATGCTTGGCGAAGTGGAGAGAAAGTTGAAGCGGCGCGATGGCTGTTGACCCAATTGATGATTTTGATGATTAACAAAACTATTTGAGTATAATTTTTTAAGGCTCTGATGATTTTGATTTAGTGTTTCAGCCTATAAGACTATTGAAAGATCAAAATCAGGAGTTACATAGGGTTCTGGATCGAATCTAATGTCTAGGTAAGAATTGCAGACATTAGAGTCGACTCCGAGAATCACAGAGCCGACTCCGGAACTGGCACGGTCATTAGAGTCGACTCCGAGACTGTTAGAGTCGACTCTCACAGAAGAAGCAGAAAGTTGATTTTTCTGGCCCCGACCTAGAGTCGACTCCGGGTAAGTTAGAGTCGACTCCGGAAAAGTTTCTTGTCGACCCCAGAAAAGCCAGAGACGACTCCAAAAATATCATTTTAAAACGCCTCGAGCTAGAGCCGACTCCAAAAAAGTTAGAGTCGACTCCAACCCACCTGGAACGAAAAATAAAGTTGCCAGATCAGCTCTAACGGTAATATTTCTATTTTACCTCATTTCTAACGGATATATTTTGATACAAGGTACACTCCAACGGATAGTTTTCTTCTAAAAATGGTGTAAAAGAAATCTATAAAAAGGGGAGTCTATTGTTCAAAAAAAAAAAATGGAAAAATAGAAAAACAAAGAGAGAAAATCTAAGATAGACAAATCCCATTTCAAAAATCCGTGAGCTTGAATCTTGAAAGAAAAACCTTCTAGCTCAAATCCACTCCACTCCAAAAAGGCTCAAGAGGAATCCAAAGCGTTCAAATCAAAGTCTTGGCGGATTTCCCAACTTGGAGAAAGGAGATTCATTTCTTGCTTTTCAACCCTTCTCAACTGCTTCAACCACGAAGAATCGGAGCTGAGGCTTGATTCAATCCAGCAAGGAGAAGAAGAAAAGAAGAAAAGAAGAAAAGATCAAAAGCCAACCTATCTTCAAATCAGGCTTTTCTAAACCTTATTATTCTTAATTTGTATATTTGCTCATTGAGGAGCTTTGTATTCACACACAATACTTATCTTGTTTTGCCTAGTTCAATCTGGGGGATTGAACTAGAGGAGGTAGTTTTACCTCGGTTTAAGCTTGTTTAAGCTTGGGTTAGTTGTGAGCCCGTGAAAAACAACGTGTAGGGTTTTGTGCTGGTGAGCCCGTGTAAAACCGGCTGGGTTCGTTGTGATCCCGGAAAAACAACAAGTTTGAGTTGTGAGCTTGTAAAACAACTCGGCTGTAATCTAGAGAGATTATAGTGTGGACCCAAGTGAATCTTGGGAGTGGACGTAGGTGTTGGTTGCACCGAACCACTATAAAATCTTTTGTGTTTGCAGTGTCTCATTGTCTCTTTCTCTATCTCTATCTTATTCACTGCACTTTATAGTTACATTGCATTTGCCTTCATTAATCTCAAGCAAACTATTGAAAAAGGGCTAATTTTTTAAAGAACCCAATTCACCCCCCCCCCTCTTGGGTTGCCATCTGGGCCAACAATTGGTATCAGAGCAAGTGCTCATTTAGAATTTGATCTCACGATCAAGGGCTAAAGATCCTTATGGCAACACAAAGTGGTTCATGTTTGCTGAAGGTCATTCTACGAATAGACCTCCTTATTTAATGGAACAAACTATTCATATTGGAAAGCTAGAATGAGAATATTCATTCAAGCTTCTGACTATGAATTGTGGGGAGTAATAATAAATGGACCTAGTACACCCACACACTTAATTGATGGCACTATTGTTCCTAAGCCCGAAAGGGATTGGAATGATAATGATAGGAAGAATGGCACAATTAAATGCTAAAGCCATTAACATTTTATATTGTTCCTTAGACTCTAATGAATTCAACCGAATCTCAACATGTAATTCCGCAAAAGAAATTTGGGATAGGTTGGAAATAACCATGAAGGAACAAACCAAGTTAAGAATCAAAAATAAATATTTTGGTTCATAAATATGAATTGTTTACAATGGAACAAACTGAAACCATCACATGCATGTTCACTAGATTCACTGATATTGTGAATGGTTTAAAAGTCTTGGTAGAATTTATTCTAATGCTGACCTTGTGCGCAAAATTCTTAGGTCACTACCAAGATCGTGGGAAGCGAAAGTCACTGCAATCCAAGAAGCAAAGGACCTCAATGCATTACCTTTAGAGGAGCTTCTAGGATCCCTAATGACCCACGAGCTGACAATGAAGCAGCATGTTGAGGAGGAAACAAAAAGAAAGAAAACACTTGCCCTCAAAACTGCAGAAATGGAAGAGAGCAGCAGTGAAAGTAATGATGAAGATGATGATGAAACTGCTCTCTTGGCCAAAAAATTCAGAAAGTTTATGAGAAAAAGGCCCTTCCATAAAAAGAAGTTTGGAGCAAGAATTGATGGAGAAAAGAAAAGAAAAAGGACAAGGAGAAAGAAAAAGAGAAAGAGCCCTTAGAATGTTATGAGTGTAAAAAGCCAGGGCACTTTAGATATGATTGTCCTTTGCTGAAAAAGGCCTACAAGAAAAAGAAGAAAGCATACATGGCAACATGGTCTGATGAATCTTCCTCGTCGAAGAAGAAGAACAAAAGGAAGTTGCCAATATCTGCTTCATGGCCAACAACGACAAACGAAGAGGTAAGCACCGAAACCCCCGATGATGAATTTACATTTGATGAAATGTTTGAAGCTTTTAATGAATTAATGATTGATTTCAAAGTTTTGAAAAAGAAACACAAATTTTAAAAACTGAAAACTTAAATTTAATTAAAGAGAAAATGAATTAAATCTAGTAGTTAAAGATTTAAAATAAAAAGAAACTTAATGAAAAGATGATTGTGTTCACAAGATTGATTTGATTAAATCTGAAAATAAAAATCTAATTAAAGAAAAAGAATCAATCTCTAATGAAAATGATTTACTAAAGAAAGAAGTTAAAAAGTATAAAGACATTGTTGAGAAATTTACTCTAAGCTCAACTAAACTAAATATGATCTTAGATAGTCAAAAGCAGTTTTTGACAAAGCAGGTTTAGGGTATAACACATTTAGGAAACAAAAATCTTTAAAGAATATTTTTGTAAAAGCCAACAAAGTAATATAACTTGTTTTAAATGCAATGAAAAAGGTCATAAATCATTTGAATGCAAAACATTAAATAATAACAACAAGTTAAATGTTAAAGCAAAGAAAATATGGGTTCCGAAAGGAACAATTTTTGTTGCTACTAACCATGAAGGACCCAAGAAAGCTTGGGTACCTAAACATAAAGTTTAAATTATGTTGCAGGAATGTCTTGTAGCCAAAAGATCAAAGAAAAAGTGGTACCTTGATAGTGGCTGCTCAAGACATATGACGGGTGACAAAGAAGAATTCATCACCCTGAAGAAAAGAAAGGTGGAGTTGTTACGTTTGGCGATAACGGTAAAGGTCAAATTATGGGCCTTGGTAAAGTTCGTATAACTCCATCTATATTTATTGATAATGTACTTTATGTTGATGGTTTGAAGCATAATCTAATTAGTATAAGCCAATTATGTGATAAAAACTTTAATGTTTCATTTAAATCTTCATTATGCACTGTACTAATTCTATTAATGATAGCATTGTTTTACTGGTTATAGACATGGCAATGTTTACTTGGTTGACTAGAAAAATTATCTGAGTGATCATTGCTTAATTGCTGACAATGCTAACATAAATGAAATTAGTTGGATGTGCATCGTAGATTAGGTCATGCAAGCACACACCTTATTTCAAAATTAATTAAAATGGATTTAGTTAAAGGCTTACCTAAACTAGATTTTGAAAATAACAAAATATGTGATGCATGTCAATTTGGAAAACAAACTAGAAGTTCTTTCAAATCTAAAAATGTTGTTTCAACTTCTAGGGCATTAGAGCTACTTCACATGGACCTTTTTGGACCAACTAGAACCACAAGTCTAGGAGGAAAGAAATATGGTCTAGTGATTGTAGATGATTATTCTAGATATACTTGGGTAATGTTTTTAGCTCACAAAGATGAGACTTTCTCGATATTCTGAAATTCTTCAAGAAAGTCACAAATGAGAAAAACACTACCATAGTGTCTCTAAGAAGTGATCATGGAACAGAATTTGAAAATCACTTATTTGAAAGTTTTTGCACTGAAAATGGTATTAATCATAATTTTTCAGCCCCTAGGACTCCACAGCAAAATGGTGTAGTTGAAAGAAAAAATAGGACTCTAGAAGACATGGCCCGTACCATGCTATGCGAAAGTAACCTACCAAAGTACTTTTGGGCGGAAGCTATTAACACAGCATGCTACATCTTAAATCGAGCCCTAATAAGACCAATCTTAAAGAAAACACCTTATGAATTATGGAATGAAAGAAAACCCAATATAAAATACTTTCATGCATTTGGATGTAAATGTTTCATTCATAATAATGGTAAAAACAACTTAGGAAAATTTGATGCTAAATCTGATGAAGGAATTTTTTAGGTATTCAACAACTAGTAAAGCTTATAGAGTATTTAACAAGAAAACCTTAATAGTTGAAGAATCCATTCATGTAGTTTTGATGAATCTTTAGCATCTGTTCTGAAAAGATTGATGATGAGGAAGATACAAACATAATTGAAAAAGATCTTGAAAAACTTAATATTGAAGTATCTTCAGATCATGAGCAAGAAGCTAAAGATGATGATTCACATAAGGACGATGATGTCAATATTGATCATAATGATATAGATCTTCCAAGAGACTGGAGATATGCTCATAGTCATCCCAAGGAATTGATTATAGGTGATCCATCTCAAGGAATAAGAACTAGATCATATATGAGAAATATTAGTAATCATCTTGCATTTGTTTCACAAATTGAACCTAAAACTATTGAAGAAGCTGAAAAAGATAATAATTGGATGCTAGCATGCAAGAAGAATTAAATCAATTCACTAGAAATAATGTATGGACATTAGTTGAAAGACCTAAAAATCATTCTGTAATAGGATCAAAATGGGTTTTTAGAAATAAACTAGATGAAAATGGCATAGTAATTAGAAACAAAGCTAGATTAGTTGCAAAAGGATATAATCAAGAAGAAGGTATTGATTTTGATGAAACTTTTGCACCTGTAGCTAGATTAGAAGCTATTAGGCTATACTAGCATTTGCATGTCACATGAACATTAATTTATTTCAAATGGATGTTAAAAGCGCATTTTTAAATGGATTTATAAATGAAGAAGTATATGTAGAACAACCACCTGGTTTTATAGATCACGAATTTTCAAATCACGTTTTTAAATTGCACAAAGCATTATATGGTTTGAAACAAGCACCTAGAGCTTGGTATGATAGACTAAGTAAATTTTTAATTGAAAATGATTTCACAAGAGGAAATGTTGATAAAACATTATTTTTGAAAAGAAAAAGTAAAGATTTACTTGTAGTACAAATATATGTTGATGACATTGTTTTTGGTGCTACTAACGATTCTCTATGTCAAGAATTTGCCAAGTTAATGCAGGGAGAATTCGAGATGAGCATGATGGGAGAACTCAACTTCTTCCTTGGACTCCAAATCAAACAAAGCAAAGAGGGTATCTTTATCAACCAAACAAAGTACACAAGAGAGATTTTAAAGAAATTTGGTATGGAATCAATTAAACCCCTCGGAACACCAATGAGTCCTTCATGCAAGCTGGACAAAGATGAAGAAGGTAAAAAGGTTGATCAAAAGTATTATCGAGGTATTATCGGATCCCTTCTTTATTTAACAGCAAGTAGACCAGATATTATGTTTTCTGTATGTTTATGTGCTAGATTTCAATCAGAACCTAAAGAATCACACTTAATAGCTGTTAAAAGAATACTAAGATACTTAAGTGGAACAAAAAATGTAGGTTTATGGTATTCTAGAGACTCCACATTAAATCTAATTGCATACTCAGATTCTGATTATGCCGGATGCAAGTTAGATAGAAAAAGCACAAGTGGTGCATGCCAATTTTTAGGAAGTAACTTAATCTCATGGTTTAGCAAAAAGCAAAATTCGGTTGCATTATCTACTGCGGAAGCAGAATATGTTGCAGCTGGAAGTTGCTGTGCTCAAATCCTATGGATTAAGAGACAACTTGAAGACTATGGTATCACACTTGATAAGACACCTATAAGATGTGATAATACAAGTGCAATAAATCTTACTAAAAATCCAATTCAACATTCAAGAACAAAGCATATTGAAATAAGATATCACTTTATAAGAGAACATGTAGCCAATAATGAAATTTGTCTTGATTATGTGAATACTGAAGAACAACTTGCAGATATATTAACAAAACCCTTAAGTGAAGAAAGATTTTGTTATCTTAGAGGAGAATTAGGAGTTTGTGATCCTTTGGAATAGTTTTCTGAAACTCTTAAGGACATCTATCTAGATTTCATCATTTTCTTGAAAAATCTTGATATTTCAATAAGGAAATCTATCTAGATCTTGATTCATTGTTTCCCCAATTGCTAAAGAACTTAATCTATAATTTGATGATTAATTTGAATAGTTTCAAATCTTGAAACTTAATTTTTTATCTCTGAAACTGTTAGAGTCGACTCTGACAGTTTGTGGAGTCGACACCTGAGTTTTTGATGTTCTGTCTAAGTGATTAGAGCCGACTCTGGCTTTTGTGGAGCCGACTCTAATACGAGCGCTGACAGATTTTCTGGTTCGGAGCCGACACCCAGTTTTCGGGAGTCGACTCTAAGTCGAGCTAGGTCAAAAATAAAAAGGCGGAGTCGACCCCCAATCATTCCAATCGTCTCCTAAACCTTCCAAAGAACTCCAAAGCCTTTCCAACTTCCCCAAATCCACTCAAAACCCTTGATTAACCTTCCAATCTTCTCAATGGCACCAAAGAGGCGCGGATTCGTCGGTGGAGCATCCGTTCCAACGAAGAGACGCACGGTTCGGAGGCAACCATCGCCTTCTTCCTCTTCGGCCACTCAAGAGGATTCTCCACCTTCACCCTCATCTCCTAAGGTTGATCATTTAGCTGGTAAGACCATTACCACTGGGAGAGAAAGTTAATTTTGATTTATTTGAATCGGAAGGTTTCTCTATTGGAAGAAATTTAAGGGATATGGGATGGGAGAAAGTGTGCTCACTAGATTTACCCACATATCCAGCATTGTAAGGGAGTTTTATAATGGATTAAGCAGAGGAGAAGGAGGATTGATAAGCACAGTAAGAGGAACTAGGGTTACGGTAACAACTGAGATTCTTGGAACCCTATTAGAAATGCCCACTGTTGGTTTAATGGAATGTCAACTTAATGACAGAAGTGGTGCACTACAAGGATGCTAGGAAGAGATGTGACTGAGTTCGAAGAGATCTTTGCAAATCAGTTGAAACCTAGAACTCAGATTATTGCATAATATCTGTGGTAGAATCTTATTTCCAAAAATAGGGAGATTCGAGTATGTCTCGGAGCGAGACGTTCTGTTAATGGACTGCATAATACTGGAAGGCCAGTCAATTTAGCTGGCATGATGATTGGATACATGGCAGAGGCAGCTACAAAGAAAAGATCAACACTGCCATACGGTATGATTCTGACACTTATCTTTAGAAGCCAGGGTGTGCTCATAATGGAAAATGAACCTTTAAGAAAACTGAGACACACTGATTATTACAGCATATCAACTATTCATAGAATGGGATTCAAGAAAGTAAATGGTGTTTGGATGAAGGGAGGAGAGAGGAAAGAGCAGATAGGGATGGAGCAGAGGAAACCAGAATAGAAGAAATCCCGGACCATCTACTGCGGGACCATCAGTCCCTGATTCATCTTTTGCGGGACCTTCTTCAGCTGGACCTTCGGAGGCCGGACCGAGTTCTATTCCATCACCTCCACATCAGCCTATAACAAATTCTGGAAGATTTTCTAATGAACAACTTGATCAGTTAAGAAGCTTACTTGCTGAGTATGACAGTCACAGGTCAAATGAAATTAATCAATTGAAAGAAGACTTTAATCAGTTGAAAGAAGAACTAAATTCGAGACTGGACATGCTATCCTTTACCTTAGGCAATTCTGTAGAATCCTTTGGAGCTGAGCTTCACAAGATCTTCGAAAGGATGGAAGGCATTGCCGATGGATCAGGATCGTATGTTCATGCAACGGGTCAATTGAAGAAGGATATTGACCTTGCAGTCTCTCAAATCGAAGCCTGCCTTGAAAACTTTAAGAAATCACAAAAGGATGATGTAATGGAAATATAGGTCATCTAAAGAAAATTGTATTCAAGCACATCTGACCTTGTTTTTGAGTTTGATAGTTTGTACTTAGGAAGTTTTTGAATATCTAATGTATTTCATTTTGAAATGTATATGAATCAACTGATGTAATGGTTCTTGCATTATGAAATGCAATTTCACATTTTCAAATTTTGATTGATTGGATTCCTATGCTTTATTGAGATTATAAATTTTTTTTATACTCTCCTTATTGCTAATAACAAAAAAGGGGGAGAGATAGTTGTGTATATGCAAAGAAAGAAAGAGATTATTGAATATATTGAATAATATATGCATAAAGAAAGAAAGAAAGGGGGAGAATTAATTGTTTATGCAAAATGAATTGAAATGATTAATCAGTTACAATTTGATGTTTATATATAAGAGGAGCTACTCAATGCAGGGGGAGCTTAACAAAAAGCTCATTTGCAATTTTATGCACATTAAGTTTAACAATTCAATATTGATGGATTATATTGAACTCATGTACAATTTTAAAGTTTACATTGAACATTGGCATCAAAACCTTAATTTCAATGGTTTAAAGTTAAAATGACTATAATCCTTAGTTTGATTGAATTTTTGAATGCATATACTCAAAGTTTTTGTTATCATCAAAAAGGGGGAGATTGTTGACCCAATTGATGATTTTGATGATTAACAAAACTATTTGAGTATAATTTTTGAAGGCTCTGATGATTTTGATTTAGTGTTTCAGCCTATAAGACTATTGAAAGATCAAAATCAGGAGTTACATAGTGTTCTGGATCGAATCTAATGTCTAGGTAAGAATTGCAGACATTAGAGTCGACTCCGAGAATCACAGAGCCGACTCCGGAACTGGCACGGTCATTAGAGTCGACTCCGAGACTGTTAGAGTCGACTCTCACAGACGAAGCAGAAAGTCGATTTTTCTGGCCCCGACCTAGAGTCGACTCCGGGTAAGTTAGAGTCGACTCCGGAAAAGTTTCTTGTCGACCCCAGAAAAGCCAGAGACGACTCCGGAAATATCATTTTAAAACGCCTCGAGCTAGAGCCGACTCCAGAAAAGTTAGAGTCGACTCCAACCCACCTGGAACGAAAAATAAAGTTGCCAGATCAGCTCTAACGGTAATATTTCTATTTTACTCATTTCTAACGGATATATTTTGATACAAGGTACACTCCAACGGATAGTTTTCTTCCAAAAATGGTGTAAAAGAAATCTATAAAAAGGGGAGTCTATTGTTCAAAAAAAAAGGAAAAAAAGAAAAACAAAGAGAGAAAATCTGAGATAGACAAATCCCATTTCAAAAATCCGTGAGCTTGAATCTTGAAAGGAAAACCTTCTAGCTCAAATCCACTCCACTCCAAAAAGGCTCAAGAGGAATCCAAAGCGTTCAAATCAAAGTCTTGGCGGATTTCCCAACTTGGAGAAAGGAGATTCATTTCTTGCTTTTCAACCCTTCTCAACTGCTTCAACCACGAAGAATCGGAGCTGAGGCTTGATTCAATCCAGCAAGGAGAAGAAGAAAAGAAGAAAAGATCAAAAGCCAACCTATCTTCAAATCAGGCTTTTCTAAACCTTATTATTCTTAATTTGTATATTTGCTCATTGAGGAGCTTTGTATTCACACACAATACTTATCTTGTTTTTGCCTAGTTCAATCTGGGGGATTGAACTAGAGGAGGTAGTTTTACCTCGGTTTAAGCTTGTTTAAGCTTGGGTTAGTTGTGAGCCCGTGAAAAACAATGTGTAGGGTTTTGTGCTGGTGAGCCCGTGTAAAACCGGCTGGGTTCGTTGTGATCCCGGAAAAACAACAAGTTTGAGTTGTGAGCTTGTAAAACAACTCGGCTGTAATCTAGAGAGATTATAGTGTGGACCCAAGTGAATCTTGGGAGTGGACGTAGGTGTGGTTGCACCGAACCACTATAAAATCTTTTGTGTTTGCAGTGTCTCATTGTCTCTTTCTCTATCTCTATCTTATTCACTGCACTTTATTGTTACCTTGCATTTGCCTTCATTAATCTCAAGCAAACTATTGAAAAAGGGCTAATTTTTTAAAGAACCCAATTCACCCCCCCTCCCCCCTCTTGGGTTGCCATCTGGGCCAATAATGGCGAAATTACTCACTTGAGGGAGGGCGCTAAGTGGCACCAAGGGACGATAGCTCGGGTGAGTAACGAGTTATCCCAAGCCCGGGAGGAGGTCGAAGCCAAACAGTTGAGAATCAATACTCTGTAGGAGAGAGTCGAGCTGGTCGGAGCTGATAGAACAAGAGCCAGGAGTGAGGCTGAGGAGCTGGCCAAGAGGTTGGCTAGACGAGAGGAGGAGGTATAGTCTCATTTTTTCCCCTTTTAGTTTCCTCTACTGGTCTCTTGTGATGCCGATTTACTTTGGCTTTTTCAGATGGCGAAGTTAGAGTTGGAGATTCGGGCTCTCCAGGGTGAGCTTGTGTCCAACCGCAATAAGAGCTCAGAACTCGAAACGCAGGCCGGTGAGTTTGAGGAGCAAAACATCATTTTGCGGGCTCAAGTTGCGGAGGCTGAGAAACAGGCTGCTGAGGCTAAGATGCAGCTCGCCATACTCAAGGGGAAGCAGGATGCTATCGGTGTTGACGCCTTCCAACTTGGGATGGAGGAATGCAAAGATAAGATATCCAGCGAGTATCCAGAATGGGATCTCTCTTTTCTAGATACTAAAGCTCCCGATGACGGTGAGTCTGAAGGAGAAGAGGAGGATGAATATGTCGATGTATCCGATACTGATCCTGGTGCCGCCCCGGGTCCCAGTGAAGTCGCAGCTTCTGAGGGACGATCGCAAACTGCCGCTGAAGGGGCAAAGGTATTGGAGAAGGGCGAGTCTAGTCACACCTCCGCAGATGTAACCGAGAGCTCCTCCAAAACCGACGTGGTTTTCGGCCCTTAGAGGCCACTCCTGTACTTTGTTTCTTGAAAGTCTGACTGACGCTTCTTAATGAATGAAACCTTTATTTTCATTTAAGTGTTTTTCTTTGTATGGCCCTGTTGCCGCCCGATTTTGTCTCAATCGTGAGCAACTTGTGGCTCGCTGATGTTTTTTGGTCGTTTTGTTTCGGGATTGAGGGAGTGCATTGGCTTAACCCAAGGCGGGGCGATTGCTTTGACCGGCGAACCGACAAGTGATTCGGTTCAGCTCATGTCTTAATTAAGACTCAAGAAACGAAACTGGATGGTTAAGACCGATTGGCAAAGTAGGTCGGCTTGGGCCGACAATCAAGATAGGTCGGCTAGGGCCGCGAGCAAGATAGGTCGGCCAGGGCCGACTAGCAAGATAGGTCGGCTAAGGCCGACGAGCAAGATAGGTCGGCTAGGGTCGATGGGCAAAGATAGGTCGGCTAGGGCCGACAAGCAAAATAGGTCGGCTAGGGCCGACAAGCAAAGATAGGTCGGCTGGGGCCGACGAGCAAAGTAGGTCGGCTAGGGCCAACAAGCAAAGATAGGTCGGCTGGGGCCGACGAGCAAAGTAGGTCGGCTAGGGCCGACAAGCAAAGATAGGTCGGTTGGGGCCGACGAGCAAAGATAGGTCGGCTGGGGCCGACGAGTAAGGTAGGTTTTCGCGCTTTTTGCTATTCTATCAGCACCCTGCTGTTCTGCAGGCAAATCGTTTTTATTTTACCAAAATCAGTGGTACGGCGCTGTGGAGAATATAAAGTTGCACTAAAGCTTTCTGGAAGGTGCTCTTTTCCCATGCAGGTCGTTTCAATGTGCTGCGTATGCAGCCGCTTACCATTGGAGGATGTTATTTTCGAAGGACGATCTCCTGAACCTGCCAGTTTTCGAAGTGCTAGTGGACGATCTCCTGCATTTAATGACCGTGATTCAGGATCAGGAGGAGATCTCCGTATACATCATAACTCAGGCGGTGGGCTTGGCGCGCAGTAGGGCACCGTGTCTATCCTGAGGGGCCACGTGGTGGCATGGGCCAGATGTTTGAATCTCGGGGCTTTCAGCTTGGGTAGCTTTTCCTCGGTTCATTTCTGCCTATAAAAACGGGAAATGGGGGTCATGTTTGGTCATCCCCAAAGTTTCTTTCCCGTTAGGGCTTCCACCATGCTTATTTCTCCGCTGTTGCGAGTGGGAGGACCGAGCCTTCCTCTTATAAGCTCCCTGCCACCGGATAGCTGGGGCGACGAAGGGGCCGCCGAAGAATGGCTCACCCTTAGGGGATGAGTCCCGGAGATCATATGGAGAGCGCACATGGAGGGCGCAAAGATCACACGGAGAGCGCACACTAACTCTTCCAGTGTGACCTTTGTGGTTCTCCTTTGGAGATGCACGATAGGAAGTGCATGCGGACCTTCCATGGGTTGTGTGAATTTCTCCTCCTCCCCTGGTTTGGATTCCCGGGCTCGACTGCCTGGGGAATCTTTTACCACATGGGGAGGGGGTGAATGTGTACCACCCGCCGACTCCTTGTCCTTGAGCCATGGCAAGGTGGGGGCTGTGCACACTCGGTTCAGGAGAGCGTTCCGATGCTAGGGTCCGCTGGCTTTCTACCTGCTCGCCGAAGGGTCCCTTGGATGGGTGGTCTGGGATGGCCATCCAGATGTCTCGGTTGGGTCATCGAGATATCATTATTGACTGAAGCTGGTCGCAACTATTGGTCCATGTCGCCCGGCTATTATCAGCTCGAGCTGACTGGATGCGACTTATCTGGTTCAGCAGTCGAATGCTGGAGCATCACGGTTGCCTACGTCTGCTTTGGAGCAGTTGCCCGAGTTTTGTACTTGTCTTTATTTTATGCATTTCAATGCTCTTGTAACGCCTCTAAGGCATTTGTAACTGATCTTGATTGGCAATAAATAAAGAGAGTTCTGTTTTGTTTCTCAATCTTTATCTTTTTGTGCCGAGTTTGCTGCTGTTGTTCTTCGTGGGGTACGAAGACGTCTGGTTCATCCTTAGACGAGGATCCCATGCTATCCGAACTAATTGAGGTTCGCAAGCGATGGTCTAGGGACCGTTCGGAGAAATGCGCTCCCTACTTCGGTCCGAAGCTTGGAATTTTTGTGCTTCGTTCTTATCGGAGCTCGAATTCTCTCGGGTTGGCCTTGCTGTAGCTCAGAGAATCTGTACCTGTTGTCATGGTTCAAGGCACTTGTAGCTCGGCCCAGCCAAGGTTCGGAGAATATTTTACTTGGCCCTGCCAAGGTTCGGAGGATTTGTTGCTTGGCCCAGCCGAGGTTCAGAGAATATTTTACTTGGCCCTGCCAAGGTTCGAAGAATTTGTTGCTCGGCCCAGCCGAGGTTCGGAGAATATTTTACTTGGCCCTGCCAAGGTTTGGAGAACTTATTGCTCGGCCCAGCCGAGGTTCGGAGAATATTTTACTTGGCCCTGCCAAGGTTCGGAGAATTGTTGCTCGGCCCAGCCGAGGTTCGGAGAATATTTTACTTGGCCCTGCCAAGGTTCGGAGAATTTGTTGCTCGGCTCAGCCGAGGTTCGGAGAATATTTTTACTTGGCCCTGCCAAGGTTCGGAGAATTTGTTGCTCGGTCCAGCCGAGGTTCGAAGAATATTTTACTTAGCCCTGCCAAGGTTCGAAGAATTTGTTGTTCGGCCCAGCCGAGGTTCGGAGAATATTTTACTTGGCCCTGCCAAGGTTCATAGAATTTGTTGCTTGGCCCAGCCGAGGTTCGAAGAATTTTTACTTGGCCCTGCCAAGGTTCGAAGAATTTTCACTCGGCCCAGTCGAGGTTCGAAGAGTCGGGCTCGAGGAAACGACTCAGTTGTCACTGTGAGCCGCAGTGTCAGGCCCATGCGGCGCTTGGTGATGGGCGCCAGGGCGGAGTGAGCGGTATGTTGTCACTCTTCCTTATTGATGACCTTATCTTTTCCGAGGAAACAAGTCATTGGTCGGACGCTAGACTTCTTCCCTCCACGCTTCCCGAAAAGGGGCCAGCTTTAAGAGGCTTGGGAAAGCGCCGAGAGAATTTATTATGAGGGGCGGCAGATCGGAGGTATTTGGTTCGGGGGGATTTCCGATCAGTCAATTCGTGCTTACCGATCTCGCTCGGGATGGGGCGCGACACTTCGGATTCTACGGGCATTGAAGCGATGACACGTGGCAAATTCTTATAGGTCGGTGACTATAGCGCGACCGATTGAGATATCTACCCAGCGAGTATAAATATGACCGAGAGATGTGGTCTCAGTCATCCCTCTGTTTAGGTCTCGAAGGAATATTGGATCATGGCCTCTCGAGGGCGATCCTCAGGAGAATTACATGCATCTCTCAATGGCTTGCTTCACTCGGAGAGGAGGCGTACCACTGTCACTGTCGACGGATTGGGCCTGGCGTCGGCCCTCGCGAGCAATCAGCAGCTTGTGAAGGTCATAGAGGAGTACATGGACGTGACGACCAAGGAGGCGGAGGCCCTGCGCCGGGTGGTAGACCGGCAAAGGGAGGAGATTGCTTCGCTTCGTCAGCAGGTGGCCGATCTCACAGAGCGTTTGGAAGACCTGTTGGCTTCGGGGAGCGACTCCGAACTTTGATTCGGGGCCCCTGTTGCTTTCGCTTTTTGTTCATGTCTTTTCTATCTTTTTTGTAATCCTTTTTTCTGATAAATGAAAAATGGATTTATTTTGGGTAACCCTCTTCCTTTTCAAGAGTTTTAGCCTTGATCATGCTATCTACGTAATAATTAGGGAGTTGGCGTGGCTCCATCGGTTTACGCATTGATATAGACGCTTTGATCGACGGGTTATAGGGACATTACCCAAAGATCTTTAGTAGCAGAGGGGAATCCCCTGGCTCTGCTCGGGGCTTTTGGCCGATTACGTGGGGCTTAATGGGCCTTTTAAAGGGGTTCGCCGAAGGTGCCTTCTTTTTGTGCGTCGACGGTTTTTGTTCAGCGTGCTTATTTTCAAATCGGACGAAGTTTTTGGGGACTATTTGGAAGTCACCTGGCTTTAATTGGGGCCTGCGCACTTCGGCATTCTACAGGTATTTTAGCCTGAGTTTGTCGCTCGGCCCAGCCGAGGTTCGGAGAGTATTTTACTTGGCCCTGCCAAGGTTCGGAGGATTTGTTGCTTGGCCCAGCCGAGGTTCGGAGAATATTTTACTTGGCCCTGCCAAGGTTCGAAGAATTTGTTGCTCGGCCCAGCCGAGGTTCGGAGAATATTTTACTTGGCCCTGCCAAGGTTTGGAGAACTTATTGCTCGGCCCAGCCGAGGTTCGGAGAATATTTTACTTGGCCCTGCCAAGGTTCGGAGAATTTGTTGCTCGGCCCAGCCGAGGTTCGGAGAATATTTTACTTGGCCCTGCCAAGGTTCGGAGAATTTGTTGCTCGGCCCAGCCGAGGTTCGGAGAATATTTTACTTGGCCCTACCAAGGTTCGGAGAATTTGTTGCTCAGCCCAGCCGAGGTTCGAAGAATATTTTACTTGGCCCTGCCAAGGTTCGGAGAATTTGTTGCTCGGCCCAGCCGAGGTTCGGAGAATATTTTACTTGGCCCTGCCAAGGTTCGGAGAATTCGTTGCTCGGCCCAGCCGAGGTTCGGAGAATATTTTACTTGGCCCTGCCAAGGTTCGGAGAATTCGTTGCTCGGCCCAGCCGAGGTTCGAAGAATATTTTACTTGGCCCTGCCAAAGTTCGGAGAATTTATTGCTTGGCCCAGCCGAGGTTCGGAGAATATTTTACTTGGCCCTGCCAAGGTTCAAAGAATTCGTTACTCGGCCCAGCCGAGGTTCGGAGAATAATTTACTTGGCCCTGCCAAGGTTCGGAGAATTTGTTGCTCGGCCCAGCCGAGGTTCGGAGAATATTTTACTTGGCCCTGCCAAGGTTCGGAGAATTTGTTGCTTGGCCCAGCCAAGGTTCGGAGAATATTTTACTTGGCCCTGCCAAGGTTCGGAGAATTTGTTGCTCGGCCCAGCCGATGTTCGGAGAATATTTTACTTGGCCCTGCCAAGGTTCGGAGAATTCCTGTCCAGACAAGGAGCTCGGTCGTGCCGAGGATTGGTAAGCAGTATCTATATCTTTTTGAAATCTTTGGCGATGTAGTGCATAATGATTTGCATTGAGAAAATGTGCCGACAGGAAGATATAATGAGGCATATGAAAATAAATTTGGAGAGGACGTACCCTATTGATAATATTTTTGGAGATTGTCCGAATTCCACGTCCGGGGAATGGATTTTCCATCCAGATCTTGTAGCTTGTAGGTTTCCGGTCCGATGATCTCCGCTACTTGGTACGGGCCCTCCCAGTTTGGTGCCAGCTTTCCTTGTTCCAGCGGTTTGGAAACAGAGGCCTTTCGGAGGACAAAGTCGCCGGGTAGGAAGGCCTTCCCTTTGACTCTGGAAGCATGGTAACGGGCCACCCTTTGTTGATAAGCAGCCACTCTGATCCGGGCCTTCTCTCTAATTTCCTCCACCAAGTCGAGGTTGGTGCGGAGTTGTTCGTTGCTAGCTTCCTCCGAGTAGCTTTCCACTCGCAATGATGGGAGGCCGACTTCCACAAGGATAACGGCCTCTGTACCGAAAGCCATTCGGAATGGGGTTTCACCTGTCGGGATTCTCGGGGTTGTACGGTATGCCCATAAGACATGATGCAGCTCCTCCGCCCACCTGCCTTGGGCTCTGGAGAGGCGAGCTTTGATTCTCTGGAGGAGGGTCCTATTGGTCACCTCGGCCGCTCCGTTGGCTTGTGGGTGCCCGACTGAAGTGAGGTGATGACGGATTCCATGCTCCTCGCAGAACTGGCAGAATTTAGAGTTGTCAAACTGCTTACCGTTGTCAGTGATTATGGTGTGCGGGAGGCCGAATCGGCAGATGATAGATCTCCAAACAAAATCTCTGGCCTGTGCCTCGGTAATTTGTGCAACTGCTTCTACTTCGACCCATTTGGTGAAGTAGTCGATGACGACAAATAGAAATTTTCACTGTCCTGTGGCAAGCGGGAATGGGCCGAGGATGTCCATCCCCCATTTGGCGAAGGGCCAAGCGGAGGATATGGAAATTAACTCGGCGGAAGGGAGCCTTTGGATGCTCGAATGCCTCTGGCAGGGGTCGCAGGCTCGGACTAGGTGTCTGCGTCTTTTTGCATGGTCGGCCAGTAGTAGCCTTGTCGTAGCACTTTGTGGCATAGCGACCGGCTTCCCAGATGGTTGCCGCAAATCCCTTCATGTACCTCGCGCAGAGCATAATCTGCTTTAGACGGGCGAAGGCATCTGAGCATTGGCATGGAAAAAGACCATTTGTAAAGCTGATTGTCAATCAATACGTAGTGAGTGGCCTGCAGCTTCAGTTTTCTAGCCTCTCCGGTCGGACGGAAGCGATCCTTCTTTGAGGTATTTGAGGATAGGGTCGAACCAAGATGGTTCAGCCTCAACTTGCATTATTCGGTCGGCTTCCGTGATGCTGGGCCTTTCCAGAGTCTCCAAGTGGAACTTTTGCTCGGCATCCATTGTCTCCGCGGTTGCCAATCGGGAGAGTAGGTCGGCGCGGGCGTTCTCGAATCTGGGAATCTGAATAATTTCAAATTCGGCAAAATGGGGAAGTAGGTTCCGTACCTTCTGAAGATATCGAATCATGTTCGGCTCCTGGGCCTCAAACTCTCCCCGTACATGGCCGGCTACCAGCTGAGAGTCGGTGAAGGCATTAAGCTTTTCCACCTTCAGATTGTGGGCGATTCGGAGACCGGCTAACAGGGCTTCGTACTTGGCTTCGTTGTTGGAGGCCGGAAAGGAGAATCGGACGCCATATTCAAAGGCTATTCCCTTTGGACTGGTAAGAACCAGACCCGCACTGGAGCGATGGGCATTAGATGACCCGTCGACATGGAGGAGCCACCGGGCTCCAGCTTTTGGTCCTTCGGGGGAATCTGGGGTAGAGCCGTCCTCCGGGATAGTACATTCGAGGAGGAAGTCGGCTAGCACCTGGGCCTTGATGGCTGGACGAGACTGGAAGTGTATGTCATGCTCACTTAGCTCGACGGCCCACTTGGTCATTCTTCCCGACGTCTCGGGACGGTGGACACCACCCTGATGGGTTGGTCAGTCAGGACCATCACAGAATGTGCTTGGAAATATGGCCGCAGCTTCCGAACCGAGGTGATTAAGGCCAACACCATCTTTTCAATTATGCTGTACCTTGTCTCCGCATCGCGGAGTAGCCTGCTGACATAGTAGATCGGCTTTTGGACTTTGCCTTCTTCTTTGATCAGCACCGAGCAGACTGCACCTTCCGAAATAGCCAGGTACAAGAATAGGGTCTCTCCTGGGGTCGGACTGCTGAGGAGTGGGGGCGAGCCGAGGTACTTCTTGAGATCTTGAAATGACCTTTGGCATTCGGGAGTCCACTGGAAGTTTTTGGCCGATCGGAGAGTTTTGAAGAAGGGGAGGCATCTCTTGGCCGACCGCGCCACGAAGCGATTAAGAGCCGCTATTCTCCCGGTTAGGCGCTGGACCTCCTTAACAGATGCCGGGGGTGCCATTTGTTGGAGAGCTTGAATCTTCTGGGGGTTAGCCTCGATACCCCGCTGGGAGACCATAAAGTCGAGAAATTTTCTGGAGTTAACACCGAAAGCACATTTGGTCGGGTTGAGTCTCATCCTGTACTTGCGCAGCGTGGCAAGCTCTCCGCGAGGTCCTCAACATGTTGTGAAGCCTCCTTGCTTTTAACCAGCATGTCGTCCACGTATACCTCCATATTCTGGCCGATTTGCTCCTTGAATACCTTGTTGACTAGCCTCTGGTAGGTGGCACCTGCATTTTTAAGACCAAAAGGCATAACGCGGTAACAGTAGGTACCTCGGTCGGTTATGAAAGCGGTCTTTTCTTCATCTTCAGGGGCCATTCGGATCTGGTTGTAGCCTGAATAGGCGTCCATGAATGACAGCATCTGGTGGCCTGAGGTGGCGTCCACGAGCTGGTCAATCCAAGGGAGGGGGAAGCTGTCCTTCGGGCAGGCTTTGTTGAGGTCGGTGAAGTCGATGCAGATTCTCCACTTGCCGTTCGACTTTTTCACCATGACGACATTTGACAGCCAGCTCGGGTAATTTACCTCTCGGACGAAATTGGCCTTGATGAGTTTATCTACCTCTTCTTCAATGGCCTTTTGTCGTTCTGGGGCGAAGCTCCTCTTCTTCTGCTTAACCGGCCTGTGCATTTCATCCACATTGAGATGATGGACGAGAACCTCGGGATTGATCCCCGGCATGTCGGAGGCGGACCAGGCGAAGATGTCAGCGTTACTTCGGAGGAACCCGATCAATCTGTGCCGAGGCTCCCCTTTGAGCAGCGATCCAATTTTGATGGTTCGGTCGGGTCGATCTTCGTCCAGCGGTACCTCCTCCAATTCCTCTGCTGGTTCTCCCCTTTGTTCGGCGAAGTCCTCGCGAGCATCTAGCCCATCAACCTCTGGCATTTTATACTGAAGGCTTGTAACAAAGCACTGCCGAGCCATGGCCTGACTTCCCCGAACAACTCCAACTCCTTGCTCGGTGGGAAACTTCATGGATAGGTGCAGGATGAAGACAACTGCCTTGAGGGACATTAGACCGGGCCTGCCGAATATTGCGTTGTAGGGGGATCTAAGGTTGGTCACTAGGAAATCTGTCTGAACAATGGTCACAAGGGGCCAGGTTCCCGCGCGGACCGTCAGGGTGACGACCCCTTTCGGGACGACGACGTCGCCTGTGAATCCCATCAAGGTGGAATCTATGGCTCGAAGATTTTCCATGAGTAAACACACCGAGGTACAAAACATTTACCGAACTTCCACTATCAACTAGGATTCGGCTTACATCATAGTTATTCAAATTAAGGGATACAACTAGTGCGTCATCATGGGGGAGCTATATCCCTAGGAGATCATCATCGGAGAAGGAGAGTTCGCCCGTCCGCGCCTTCTTTGGCACTGATCCATCACTGTCGCCTCTGGGGCTCGATCCGCCGGCCTCTTCAATCATATTAATGCGGCCGATTACGGGCGGATTCGGTGGAGGAGGAGGTTGTTGAAGTTCGGGCTGGCGGTCGCCTCCCTATTGTTGTGGTTCGGGCGCCCTCCTGAACTGATTCAGTCGCTCCCGCTAGATCAGTCTCTCGATTTCGTTTTTCAGCTGCCAGCATTCTTCAGTGTCGTGGCCGTGTTCCCGATGGTAACGGCAGTACTTGATGGGATCTCTTCGGGTCGGGTTCCCTCGGAGAGGCACTGGTCGGAGGAGCTGGCGCTCTATTTCCATAAGGATCTGTGCCCGGGGCACGGTCAGCGGAGTGTAGTGGTTGAATCGCCTGGGAGGACTCTGGGAGCAATTCCTTGGCGGCAGCGGGGGAACTCTCTAGCGGCGAGGTGGACTTGGTCGCCGGGCGGGATGGTGCCTGTCGGAGACTCTGGGCTCCTTCTTCTTTGCCTGCTCAGCGCGGGCAACCCTCCGTGATTCTTTGACCCTAGCGTACTTGTCCGCTAGGGCCATCATATCAGAGAGGCCGGGAGGGTAGCTGACCTCCATAGCTAAGTAGAAGTCGCTTTCCTTCAAAACTCCCCCCGTCAAAGCAAACATGGCCACCTCATGATTAAGGTGGTCCACTTCCAACATGGCCTTATTAAAACGGCCAAGGTAATTCCTTAAGGACTCCCCCTCTCTCTACTTGACTTCGGAGAGGGAGTCGGACCTTCGTCGGTGGCGGCGACTGCTGACGAACTGGCCAATAAAAAGGTGGCTCAGCTCGTTGAATGAATCAATAGAACCTGGCTTCAAAGCATTGAACCAGGTTCGGGCGGATCCTCTGAGGGTGGAGGGGAAGGTGCGACAGAGGACCGCATCAGATGCTCCGTGGAACATCATAATCGACCGGAAGTTGCTGAGATGGTCATCCGGGTCAAAAGAGCCATGATAGGGTTCGACGGCTGGTAACTTGACATGGGAGGAAATCACTTCCTCCATGATCCTCTTAGAGAAAGGGATGCCCTGCTCCGCCTTGGGCTGGGGCGGATGGGCCTGCTTGGCGGCATCCGGTTCTTGTCGCATTTCCTGGATCTGACGATGGATCTCCTCTTCGCCAGCCAGGGGAGGAGCTGGGCGAGAAGACCGCAGAGACGGCGTCGAATCATAATGGGAGGTCACCGGTGAGAGAGACCGGGCTCGCCGAGATCTAGGAGGATCTCCGTTGTGGCCGCCTCGCGGGACTGGCTTGTCCCCTCTAGGTCGATGTGGGGGGTCCGCGGATTTGCACGGACTGGAGGAGGAAGTCGCCGGCGAAGAAGAAACTGCCGCTTCCTTATGAAAGTGTGGAACAGGAGGAGCTACAAGGCGCTCCTGGACCAAATGGGTCAGAGTTTGAACTTGTTGGACCAGCGAAGCAAACTGGTCCTAGGTCACCGGGATGGCAGGCGGTGACGGGGTTTCGACTGGTGG
>UESW01004106.1:958493-1177222 GCA_900491605.1 Calamus simplicifolius | reverse complement strand
ACACACCTTATTTCAAAATTAATTAAAATGGATTTAGTTAAAGGCTTACCTAAACTAGTTTTTGAAAATAACAAAATATGTGATGCATGTCAATTTGGAAAACAAACTAGAAGTTCTTTCAAATCTAAAAATGTTGTTTCAACTCTAGGGCATTGGAGCTACTTCACATGGACCTTTTGGACCAACTAGAACCACAAGTCTAGGAGGAAAGAAATATGGTCTAGTGATTGTAGATGATTATTCTAGATATACTTGGGTAATGTTTTTAGCTCACAAAGATGAGACTTTCTCGATATTTCTGAAATTCTTCAAGAAAGTCACAAATGAGAAAAACACTACCATAGTGTCTCTAAGAAGTGATCATGGAATAGAATTTTAAAATCACTTATTTGAAAGTTTTTGCACTGAAAATGGTATTAATCATAATTTTTCAGCCCCTAGGACTCCACAGCAAAATGGTGTAGTTGA
Organism: Calamus simplicifolius; assembly: GCA_900491605.1. Classification (NCBI taxonomy): domain Eukaryota; kingdom Viridiplantae; phylum Streptophyta; class Magnoliopsida; order Arecales; family Arecaceae; genus Calamus; species Calamus simplicifolius. The sequence goes on along the minus strand of UESW01004106.1, from coordinate 1,176,754 downwards.
AAGAAAAAATAGGACTCTAGAAGACATGGCCCGTACCATGCTATGCGAAAGTAACCTACCAAAGTACTTTTGGGCGGAAGCTATTAACACAGCATGCTACATCTTAAATCGAGCCCTAATAAGACCAATCTTAAAGAAAACACCTTGTGAATTATGGAATGAAAGAAAACCCAATATAAAATACTTTCATACATTTGGATGTAAATGTTTCATTCATAATAATGGTAAAAACAATTTAGGAAAATTTGATGCTAAATCTGATGAAGGAATCTTTTTAGGATATTCAACAACTAGTAAAGCTTATAGAGTATTTAACAAGAAAACCTTAGTAGTTGAAGAATCCATTCATATAGTTTTCGATGAGTCTTTAGCATCTAGTTCTGAAAAGCTTGATGATGAGAAAGATACAAACATAATTGAAAAAGATCTTGAAAAACTTAATATTGAAGTATCTTCAGATCATGAGCAAGAAGCTAAAGATGATGATTCACATAAGGACGATGATGTCAATATTGATCATAATGATATAGATCTTCCAAGAGACTGGAGATATGCTCATAGTCATCCCAAGGAATTGATTATAGGTGATCCATCTTAAGGAATAAGAACTAGATCATATATGAGAAATATTAGTAATCATCTTGCATTTGTTTCATAAATTGAACCTAAAACCATTGAAGAAGCTGAAAAAGATAATAATTGGATGCTAGCTATGCAAGAAGAATTAAATCAATTCACTAGAAATAATGTATGGACATTAATGGAAAGACCTAAAAATCATTCTGTAATAGGATCAAAATGGGTTTTTAGAAATAAACTAGATGAAAATGGCATAGTAATTAGAAACAAAGCTAGATTAGTTGCAAAAGGATATAATCAAGAAGAAGGTATTGATTTTGATGAAACTTTTGCACCTGTAGCTAGATTAGAAGCTATTAGGCTATACTAGCATTTGCATGTCACATGAATATTAATTTATTTCAAATGGATGTCAAAAGCGCATTTTTAAATGGATTAATAAATGAAGAAGTATATGTAGAACAACCACCTGGTTTTATAGATCACGAATTTTCAAATCACGTTTTTAAATTGCACAAAGCTCTATATGGTTTGAAACAAGCACCTAGAGCTTGGTATGATAGACTAAGTAAATTTTTAATTGAAAATGATTTCACAAGAGGAAATGTTGATAAAACATTATTTTTGAAAAGAAAAAGTAAAGATTTACTTGTAGTACAAATATACGTTGATGACATTGTTTTTGGTGCTACTAACGATTCTCTATGTCAAGAATTTGCCAAGTTAATGCAGGGAGAATTCGAGATGAGCATGATGGGAGAACTCAACTTCTTCCTTGGACTTTAAATCAAACAAAGCAAAGAGGGTATCTTTATCAACCAAATAAAGTACATAAGAGAGATTTTAAAGAAATTTGGTATGGAATCAATTAAACCCCTCGGAACCCCCATGAGTCCTTCATGCAAGCTGAACAAAGATGAAGAAGGTAAAAAGGTTGATCAAAAGTATTATCGAGGTATTATCGGATCCCTTCTTTATTTAACCACAAGTAGACCAGATATTATGTTTTCTGTATGTTTATGTGCTAGATTTCAATCAGAACCTAAAGAATCACACTTAATAGCTGTTAAAAGAATACTAAGATACTTAAGTGGAACAAAAAATGTAGGTTTATGGTATTCTAGAGACTCCACATTAAATCTGATTGCATATCTGATTCTAATTATGCCGGATGCAAATTAGATAGAAAAAGCACAAGTGGTGCATGCCAATTTTTAGGAAGTAACTTAATCTCATGGTTTAGCAAAAAGCAAAATTCGGTTGCATTATCTACTGCGGAAGCAGAATATGTTGCAGCAAGAAGTTGCTGTGCTCAAATCCTATGGATTAAGAGACAACTTGAAGACTATGGTATCACACTTAATAAGACACCTATAAGATGTAATAATACAAGTGCAATAAATCTTACTAAAAATCCAATTCAACATTCAAGAACAAAGCATATTGAAATAAGATATCACTTCATAAGAGAACATGTAGCCAATAATGAAATTTGTCTTGATTATGTGAATACTGAAGAACAACTTGCAGATATATTAACAAAACCCTTAAGTGAAGAGAGATTTTGTTATCTTAGAGGAGAATTAAGAGTTTGTGATCCTTTGGAATAGTTTTCTGAAACTCTTAAGGACATCTATCTAAATTTCATCATTTTCTTGAAAAATCTTGATATTTCAATAAGGAAATCTATCTAAATCTTGATTCATTGTTGCCCCAATTGCTAAAATACATTAATCTATAATTTGATGATCGATTTGAATAGTTTCAAATTCTTGAAACTTAATTTTTTATCTCTGAAACTGTTAGAGTCGACTCTGATAGTTTGTGGAGTCGACACCTGAGTTTTTGATGTTCTGTCTAAGTGATTAGAGCCGACTCTGGCTTTTGTGGAGCCGACTCTAATACGAGCGCTGACAGATTTTCTGGTTCGGAGCCGACACCCAGTTTTCGAGAGTCGACTCTAAGTCGAGCTAAGTCAAAAATAAAAAGGCGAAGTCGACCCCCAATCATTCCAATCGTCTCCTAAATCTATCCAAAGAACTCCAAAGCCTTTCCAACTTTCCAAAATCCACTCAAAACCCTTGATTAACCTTCCAATCTTCTCAATGGCTCCTAAGAGGCGCGGATTCGTCGGTGGAGCATCCGTTCCAACGAAGAGACGCACGGTTTGGAGGCAACCATCGCCTTCTTCCTCTTTGGCCACTCAAGAGGATTCACCACCATCACCCTCATCTCCTAAGGTTGATCATTTAGCTGGTAAGACCATTACCACTGGGAGAAAAGTTAACTTTGATTTATTTGAATCGGAAGGTTTCTCTATTGGAAGAAATTTAAGGGATATGGGATGGGAGAAAGTGTGCTCACTAGATTTACCCACATATCCAGCATTAGTAAGGGAGTTTTATAATGGATTAAGCAGAGGAGAAGGAGGATTGATAAGCACAGTAAGAGGAACTAGGGTTACGGTAACAACTGAGATTCTTGGAACCCTATTAGAAATGCCCACTGTTGGTTTAATGGAATGTCAACTTAATGACAGAAGTGGTGCACTGACAAGGATGCTAGGAAGAGATGTGACTGAGTTCGAAGAGATCTTTGCAAATCAGTTGAACCTAGAACTCAGATTATTGCATAATATCTATGGTAGAATCTTATTTCCAAAAATTGGTCGATTCGAGTATGTCTCGGAGCGAGACGTGTTGTTAATGGACTGTATAATTACTGGGAGGCCAGTCAATTTAGCTGGCATGATGATTGGATACATGGCAGAGGCAGCTACAAAGAAAAGATCAACACTGCCATACGGTATGATTCTGACACTTATCTTTAGAAGCCAGGGTGTGCTCATAATGAAGAATGAACCTTTAAGAAAACTGAGACACACTGATTATTACAGCATATCAACTATTCATAGAATGGGATTCAAGAAGGTAAATGGTGTTTGGATGAAGGGAAGAGAGAGGAAAGAGCAGATAGGGATGGAGCAGAGGAAACCAGAATAGAAGAAATCCCAGGACCATCTACTGTGGGACCATCAGTCCCTGATTCATCTTTTGCGGAACCTTCTTCAGCTGGACCTTCGGAGGCCGGACCGAGTTCTATTCCATCACCTCCACATTAGCCTATAACAAATTCTGGAAGATTTTCTAATGAACAACTTGATCAGTTAAGAAGCTTACTTGCTGAGTATGACAGTCACAGGTCAAATGAAATTAATCAATTGAAAGAAGACTTTAATCTGCTGAAAGAAGAACTAAATTCGAGACTGGACATGCTATCCTTTACCTTAGGCAATTCTGTAGAATCCTTTGGAGCTGAGCTTCACAAGATCTTCGAAAGGATGGAAGGCATTGCCGATGGATCAGGATCATATGTTCATGCAACGAGTCAATTAAAGAAGGATATTGACCTTGCAGTCTCTCAAATCGAAGCCTGCCTTGAAAACTTTAAGAAATCACAAAAGGATGATGTAATGGAAATTATAGGTCATCTAAAGAAAATTGTATTCAAGCACATCTGACCTTGTTTTTGAGTTTGATAGTTTGTACTTATGAAGTTTTTGAATATCTAATGTATTTCATTTTGAAATGTATATGAATCAACTGATGTAATGGTTCTTGATTATGAAATGCAATTTCATATTTTCAAATTTTGATTGATTGGATTCCTATGCTTTATTGAGATTATAAATTTTTTTATATACTCTCCTTATTGCTAATAACAAAAAAGGGGGAGAGATAGTTGTGTATATGCAAAGAAAGAAAGAAAGAAAGGGGGAGAATTAAAAGAAAGATTGAATAGGAATATTGAATAATATATGCATAAAAAAAGAAAGAAAGGGGGAGAATTAATTGTTTATGCAAAATGAATTGAAATGATTATCAGTTACAATTTGATGTTTATATATAAGAGGAGCTACTCAATGCAGGGGGAGCTTAACAAAAAGCTCTTTTGCAATTTTATGCACATTAAGTTTAACAATTCAATATTGATGGATTATATTGAACTCATGTACAATTTTAAAGTTTACATTGAACATTGGCATCAAAACCTTAATTTCAAATGGTTTAAAGTTAAAATGACTATAATCCTTAGTTTGATTGAATTTTTGAATGCATATACTCAAAGTTTTTGTTATCATCAAAAAGGGGGAGATTGTTGACCCAATTGATGATTTTGATGATTAACAAAACTATTTGAGTATAATTTTTTAAGGCTCTGATGATTTTGATTTAGTGTTTCAGCCTATAAGACTATTGAAAGATCAAAATCAGGAGTTACATAGGGTTCTGGATCGAATCTAATGTCTAGGTAAGAATTGCAGACATTAGAATCGACTCCGAGAATCACAAAGCCAACTCCGGAACTGGCACGGTCATTAGAGTCGACTCCGAGACTGTTAGAGTCGACTCTCACAAAAGAAGCAGAAAGTTGATTTTTCTGGCCCCGACCTAGAGTCGACTCCGGGTAAGTTAGAGTCGACTCCGGAAAAGTTTCTTGTCGACCCCAGAAAAGCCAGAGACGACTCCGGAAATATCATTTTAAAACGCCTCGAGCTAGAGCCGACTCCAGAAAAGTTAGATTCGACTCCAACCCACCTGGAACGAAAAATAAAGTTGCCAGATCAGCTCTAACGGTAATATTTCTATTTTACCTCATTTCTAACGGATATATTTTGATACAAGGTACACTCCAACGGATAGTTTTCTTCTAAAAATGGTGTAAAAGAAATCTATAAAAAGGGGAGTCTATTGTTCAAAAAAAAATGGAAAAAATAGAAAAACAAAGAGAGAAAATCTAAGATAGACAAATCTCATTTCAAAAATCCGTGAGCTTGAATCTTGAAAGGAAAACCTTTTAGCTCAAATCCACTCCACTCCAAAAAGGCTCAAGAGGAATCCAAGCGTTCAAATCAAAGTCTTGGCGGATTTCCCAACTTGGAGAAAGGAGATTCATTTCTTGCTTTTCAACCCTTCTCAACTGCTTCAACCACGAAGAATCAGAGCTGAGGCTTGATTCAATCCAGCAAGGAGAAGAAGAAAAGAAGAAAAGATCAAAAGCCAACCTATCTTCAAATCAGGCTTTTCTAAACCTTATTATTCTTAATTTGTATATTTGCTCATTGAGGAGCTTTGTATTCACACACAATACTTATCTTGTTTTTGCCTAGTTCAATCTGGGGGATTGAACTAGAGGAGGTAGTTTTACCTCGGTTTAAGCTTGTTTAAGCTTGGGTTAGTTGTGAGCCCGTGAAAAACAATGTGTAGGGTTTTGTGCTGGTGAGCCCGTGTAAAACCGGCTGGGTTCGTTGTGATCCTGGAAAAACAACAAGTTTGAGTTATGAGCTTGTAAAACAACTCGGCTGTAATCTAGAGAGATTATAGTGTGGACCCAAGTGAATCTTGGGAGTGGACGTAGGTGCTGGTTGCACCGAACCACTATAAAATCTTTTGTGTTTGCAGTGTCTCATTGTCTCTTTCTCTATCTCCATCTTATTCACTGCACTTTATTGTTACCTTGCATTTGCCTTCATTATTCTCAAGCAAACTAATTGAAAAAGGGCTAATTTTTTAAAGAACCCAATTCACCCCCCCTCCCCCCTCTTGGGTTGCCATCTGGGCCAATAATGGCGAAATTACTCACTTGAGGGAGGGCGCTAAGTGGCACCAAGGGACGATAGCTCGGGTGAGTAACGAGTTATCCCAAGCCCGGGAGGAGGTCGAAGCCAAACAGTTGAGAATCAATACTCTGTAGGAGAGAGTCGAGCTGGTCGGAGCTGATAGAACAAGAGCCAGGAGTGAGGCTGAGGAGCTGGCCAAGAGGTTGGCTAGACGAGAGGAGGAGGTATAGTCTCATTTTTTCCCCTTTTAGTTTCCTCTACTGGTCTCTTGTGATGCCGATTTACTTTGGCTTTTTCAGATGGCGAAGTTAGAGTTGGAGATTCGGGCTCTCCAGGGTGAGCTTGTGTCCAACCGCAATAAGAGCTCAGAACTCGAAACGCAGGCCGGTGAGTTTGAGGAGCAAAACATCATTTTGCGGGCTCAAGTTGCGGAGGCTGAGAAACAGGCTGCTGAGGCTAAGATGCAGCTCGCCATACTCAAGGGGAAGCAGGATGCTATCGGTGTTGACGCCTTCCAACTTGGGATGGAGGAATGCAAAGATAAGATATCCAGCGAGTATCCAGAATGGGATCTCTCTTTTCTAGATACTAAAGCTCCCGATGACGGTGAGTCTGAAGGAGAAGAGGAGGATGAATATGTCGATGTATCCGATACTGATCCTGGTGCCGCCCCGGGTCCCAGTGAAGTCGCAGCTTCTGAGGGACGATCGCAAACTGCCGCTGAAGGGGCAAAGGTATTGGAGAAGGGCGAGTCTAGTCACACCTCCGCAGATGTAACCGAGAGCTCCTCCAAAACCGACGTGGTTTTCGGCCCTTAGAGGCCACTCCTGTACTTTGTTTCTTGAAAGTCTGACTGACGCTTCTTAATGAATGAAACCTTTATTTTCATTTAAGTGTTTTTCTTTGTATGGCCCTGTTGCCGCCCGATTTTGTCTCAATCGTGAGCAACTTGTGGCTCGCTGATGTTTTTTGGTCGTTTTGTTTCGGGATTGAGGGAGTGCATTGGCTTAACCCAAGGCGGGGCGATTGCTTTGACCGGCGAACCGACAAGTGATTCGGTTCAGCTCATGTCTTAATTAAGACTCAAGAAACGAAACTGGATGGTTAAGACCGATTGGCAAAGTAGGTCGGCTTGGGCCGACAATCAAGATAGGTCGGCTAGGGCCGCGAGCAAGATAGGTCGGCCAGGGCCGACTAGCAAGATAGGTCGGCTAAGGCCGACGAGCAAGATAGGTCGGCTAGGGTCGATGGGCAAAGATAGGTCGGCTAGGGCCGACAAGCAAAATAGGTCGGCTAGGGCCGACAAGCAAAGATAGGTCGGCTGGGGCCGACGAGCAAAGTAGGTCGGCTAGGGCCAACAAGCAAAGATAGGTCGGCTGGGGCCGACGAGCAAAGTAGGTCGGCTAGGGCCGACAAGCAAAGATAGGTCGGTTGGGGCCGACGAGCAAAGATAGGTCGGCTGGGGCCGACGAGTAAGGTAGGTTTTCGCGCTTTTTGCTATTCTATCAGCACCCTGCTGTTCTGCAGGCAAATCGTTTTTATTTTACCAAAATCAGTGGTACGGCGCTGTGGAGAATATAAAGTTGCACTAAAGCTTTCTGGAAGGTGCTCTTTTCCCATGCAGGTCGTTTCAATGTGCTGCGTATGCAGCCGCTTACCATTGGAGGATGTTATTTTCGAAGGACGATCTCCTGAACCTGCCAGTTTTCGAAGTGCTAGTGGACGATCTCCTGCATTTAATGACCGTGATTCAGGATCAGGAGGAGATCTCCGTATACATCATAACTCAGGCGGTGGGCTTGGCGCGCAGTAGGGCACCGTGTCTATCCTGAGGGGCCACGTGGTGGCATGGGCCAGATGTTTGAATCTCGGGGCTTTCAGCTTGGGTAGCTTTTCCTCGGTTCATTTCTGCCTATAAAAACGGGAAATGGGGGTCATGTTTGGTCATCCCCAAAGTTTCTTTCCCGTTAGGGCTTCCACCATGCTTATTTCTCCGCTGTTGCGAGTGGGAGGACCGAGCCTTCCTCTTATAAGCTCCCTGCCACCGGATAGCTGGGGCGACGAAGGGGCCGCCGAAGAATGGCTCACCCTTAGGGGATGAGTCCCGGAGATCATATGGAGAGCGCACATGGAGGGCGCAAAGATCACACGGAGAGCGCACACTAACTCTTCCAGTGTGACCTTTGTGGTTCTCCTTTGGAGATGCACGATAGGAAGTGCATGCGGACCTTCCATGGGTTGTGTGAATTTCTCCTCCTCCCCTGGTTTGGATTCCCGGGCTCGACTGCCTGGGGAATCTTTTACCACATGGGGAGGGGGTGAATGTGTACCACCCGCCGACTCCTTGTCCTTGAGCCATGGCAAGGTGGGGGCTGTGCACACTCGGTTCAGGAGAGCGTTCCGATGCTAGGGTCCGCTGGCTTTCTACCTGCTCGCCGAAGGGTCCCTTGGATGGGTGGTCTGGGATGGCCATCCAGATGTCTCGGTTGGGTCATCGAGATATCATTATTGACTGAAGCTGGTCGCAACTATTGGTCCATGTCGCCCGGCTATTATCAGCTCGAGCTGACTGGATGCGACTTATCTGGTTCAGCAGTCGAATGCTGGAGCATCACGGTTGCCTACGTCTGCTTTGGAGCAGTTGCCCGAGTTTTGTACTTGTCTTTATTTTATGCATTTCAATGCTCTTGTAACGCCTCTAAGGCATTTGTAACTGATCTTGATTGGCAATAAATAAAGAGAGTTCTGTTTTGTTTCTCAATCTTTATCTTTTTGTGCCGAGTTTGCTGCTGTTGTTCTTCGTGGGGTACGAAGACGTCTGGTTCATCCTTAGACGAGGATCCCATGCTATCCGAACTAATTGAGGTTCGCAAGCGATGGTCTAGGGACCGTTCGGAGAAATGCGCTCCCTACTTCGGTCCGAAGCTTGGAATTTTTGTGCTTCGTTCTTATCGGAGCTCGAATTCTCTCGGGTTGGCCTTGCTGTAGCTCAGAGAATCTGTACCTGTTGTCATGGTTCAAGGCACTTGTAGCTCGGCCCAGCCAAGGTTCGGAGAATATTTTACTTGGCCCTGCCAAGGTTCGGAGGATTTGTTGCTTGGCCCAGCCGAGGTTCAGAGAATATTTTACTTGGCCCTGCCAAGGTTCGAAGAATTTGTTGCTCGGCCCAGCCGAGGTTCGGAGAATATTTTACTTGGCCCTGCCAAGGTTTGGAGAACTTATTGCTCGGCCCAGCCGAGGTTCGGAGAATATTTTACTTGGCCCTGCCAAGGTTCGGAGAATTGTTGCTCGGCCCAGCCGAGGTTCGGAGAATATTTTACTTGGCCCTGCCAAGGTTCGGAGAATTTGTTGCTCGGCTCAGCCGAGGTTCGGAGAATATTTTTACTTGGCCCTGCCAAGGTTCGGAGAATTTGTTGCTCGGTCCAGCCGAGGTTCGAAGAATATTTTACTTAGCCCTGCCAAGGTTCGAAGAATTTGTTGTTCGGCCCAGCCGAGGTTCGGAGAATATTTTACTTGGCCCTGCCAAGGTTCATAGAATTTGTTGCTTGGCCCAGCCGAGGTTCGAAGAATTTTTACTTGGCCCTGCCAAGGTTCGAAGAATTTTCACTCGGCCCAGTCGAGGTTCGAAGAGTCGGGCTCGAGGAAACGACTCAGTTGTCACTGTGAGCCGCAGTGTCAGGCCCATGCGGCGCTTGGTGATGGGCGCCAGGGCGGAGTGAGCGGTATGTTGTCACTCTTCCTTATTGATGACCTTATCTTTTCCGAGGAAACAAGTCATTGGTCGGACGCTAGACTTCTTCCCTCCACGCTTCCCGAAAAGGGGCCAGCTTTAAGAGGCTTGGGAAAGCGCCGAGAGAATTTATTATGAGGGGCGGCAGATCGGAGGTATTTGGTTCGGGGGGATTTCCGATCAGTCAATTCGTGCTTACCGATCTCGCTCGGGATGGGGCGCGACACTTCGGATTCTACGGGCATTGAAGCGATGACACGTGGCAAATTCTTATAGGTCGGTGACTATAGCGCGACCGATTGAGATATCTACCCAGCGAGTATAAATATGACCGAGAGATGTGGTCTCAGTCATCCCTCTGTTTAGGTCTCGAAGGAATATTGGATCATGGCCTCTCGAGGGCGATCCTCAGGAGAATTACATGCATCTCTCAATGGCTTGCTTCACTCGGAGAGGAGGCGTACCACTGTCACTGTCGACGGATTGGGCCTGGCGTCGGCCCTCGCGAGCAATCAGCAGCTTGTGAAGGTCATAGAGGAGTACATGGACGTGACGACCAAGGAGGCGGAGGCCCTGCGCCGGGTGGTAGACCGGCAAAGGGAGGAGATTGCTTCGCTTCGTCAGCAGGTGGCCGATCTCACAGAGCGTTTGGAAGACCTGTTGGCTTCGGGGAGCGACTCCGAACTTTGATTCGGGGCCCCTGTTGCTTTCGCTTTTTGTTCATGTCTTTTCTATCTTTTTTGTAATCCTTTTTTCTGATAAATGAAAAATGGATTTATTTTGGGTAACCCTCTTCCTTTTCAAGAGTTTTAGCCTTGATCATGCTATCTACGTAATAATTAGGGAGTTGGCGTGGCTCCATCGGTTTACGCATTGATATAGACGCTTTGATCGACGGGTTATAGGGACATTACCCAAAGATCTTTAGTAGCAGAGGGGAATCCCCTGGCTCTGCTCGGGGCTTTTGGCCGATTACGTGGGGCTTAATGGGCCTTTTAAAGGGGTTCGCCGAAGGTGCCTTCTTTTTGTGCGTCGACGGTTTTTGTTCAGCGTGCTTATTTTCAAATCGGACGAAGTTTTTGGGGACTATTTGGAAGTCACCTGGCTTTAATTGGGGCCTGCGCACTTCGGCATTCTACAGGTATTTTAGCCTGAGTTTGTCGCTCGGCCCAGCCGAGGTTCGGAGTATTTTACTTGGCCCTGCCAAGGTTCGGAGGATTTGTTGCTTGGCCCAGCCGAGGTTCGGAGAATATTTTACTTGGCCCTGCCAAGGTTCGAAGAATTTGTTGCTCGGCCCAGCCGAGGTTCGGAGAATATTTTACTTGGCCCTGCCAAGGTTTGGAGAACTTATTGCTCGGCCCAGCCGAGGTTCGGAGAATATTTTACTTGGCCCTGCCAAGGTTCGGAGAATTTGTTGCTCGGCCCAGCCGAGGTTCGGAGAATATTTTACTTGGCCCTGCCAAGGTTCGGAGAATTTGTTGCTCGGCCCAGCCGAGGTTCGGAGAATATTTTACTTGGCCCTACCAAGGTTCGGAGAATTTGTTGCTCAGCCCAGCCGAGGTTCGAAGAATATTTTACTTGGCCCTGCCAAGGTTCGGAGAATTTGTTGCTCGGCCCAGCCGAGGTTCGGAGAATATTTTACTTGGCCCTGCCAAGGTTCGGAGAATTCGTTGCTCGGCCCAGCCGAGGTTCGGAGAATATTTTACTTGGCCCTGCCAAGGTTCGGAGAATTCGTTGCTCGGCCCAGCCGAGGTTCGAAGAATATTTTACTTGGCCCTGCCAAAGTTCGGAGAATTTATTGCTTGGCCCAGCCGAGGTTCGGAGAATATTTTACTTGGCCCTGCCAAGGTTCAAAGAATTCGTTACTCGGCCCAGCCGAGGTTCGGAGAATAATTTACTTGGCCCTGCCAAGGTTCGGAGAATTTGTTGCTCGGCCCAGCCGAGGTTCGGAGAATATTTTACTTGGCCCTGCCAAGGTTCGGAGAATTTGTTGCTTGGCCCAGCCAAGGTTCGGAGAATATTTTACTTGGCCCTGCCAAGGTTCGGAGAATTTGTTGCTCGGCCCAGCCGATGTTCGGAGAATATTTTACTTGGCCCTGCCAAGGTTCGGAGAATTCCTGTCCAGACAAGGAGCTCGGTCGTGCCGAGGATTGGTAAGCAGTATCTATATCTTTTTGAAATCTTTGGCGATGTAGTGCATAATGATTTGCATTGAGAAAATGTGCCGACAGGAAGATATAATGAGGCATATGAAAATAAATTTGGAGAGGACGTACCCTATTGATAATATTTTTGGAGATTGTCCGAATTCCACGTCCGGGGAATGGATTTCCATCCAGATCTTGTAGCTTGTAGGTTTCCGGTCCGATGATCTCCGCTACTTGGTACGGGCCCTCCCAGTTTGGTGCCAGCTTTCCTTGTTCCAGCGGTTTGGAAACAGAGGCCTTTCGGAGGACAAGTCGCCGGGTAGGAAGGCCTTCCCTTTGACTCTGGAAGCATGGTAACGGGCCACCCTTTGTTGATAAGCAGCCACTCTGATCCGGGCCTTCTCTCTAATTTCCTCCACCAAGTCGAGGTTGGTGCGGAGTTGTTCGTTGCTAGCTTCCTCCGAGTAGCTTTCCACTCGCAATGATGGGAGGCCGACTTCCACAAGGATAACGGCCTCTGTACCGAAAGCCATTCGGAATGGGGTTTCACCTGTCGGGATTCTCGGGGTTGTGCGGTAGCCCATAAGACATGATGCAGCTCCTCCGCCCACCTGCCTTGGGCTCTGGAGAGGCGAGCTTTGATTCCTGGAGGAGGGTCCTATTGGTCACCTCGGCCGCTCCGTTGGCTTGTGGGTGCCCGACTGAAGTGAGGTGATGACGGATTCCATGCTCCTCGCAGAACTGGCAGAATTTAGAGTTGTCAAACTGCTTACCGTTGTCAGTGATTATGGTGTGCGGGAGGCCGAATCGGCAGATGATAGACCTCCAAACAAAATCTCTGGCCCGTGCCTCGGTAATTTGTGCAACTGCTTCCGCTTCGACCCATTTGGTGAAGTAGTCGATGGCGACAAATAGAAATTTTCACTGTCCTGTGGCAAGCGGGAATGGGCCGAGGATGTCCATCCCCCATTTGGCGAAGGGCCAAGCGGAGGATATGGAAATTAGCTCGGCGGAAGGGAGCCTTTGGATGCTCGAATGCCTCTGGCAGGGTCGCAGGCTCGGACTAGGTCGTCTGCGTCTTTTTGCATGGTCGGCCAGTAGTAGCCTTGTCGTAGCACTTTGTGGCATAGGACCGGCTTCCCAGATGGTTGCCGCAAATCCCTTCATGTACCTCGCGCAGAGCATAATCTGCTTCGACGGGCGAAGGCATCTGAGCAGCGGCATGGAAAAAGACCATTTGTAAAGCTGGTTGTCAATCAATACGTAGTGAGTGGCCTGCAGCTTCAGTTTTCTAGCCTCTCTCGGTCGGACGGAAGCGATCCTTCTTTGAGGTATTTGAGGATAGGGTCGAACCAGATGGTTCGGCCTCAACTTGCATTATTCGGTCGGCTTCCGTGATGCTGGGCCTTTCCAGAGTCTCCAAGTGGAACTTTTGCTCGGCATCCATTGTCTCCGCGGTTGCCAATCGGGAGAGTAGGTCGGCGCGGGCGTTCTCGAATCTGGGAATCTGAATAATTTCAAATTCGGCAAAATGGGGAAGTAGGTTCCGTACCTCTGAAGATATCGAATCATGTTCGGCTCCCGGGCCTCAAACTCTCCCCGTACATGGCCGGCTACCAGCTGAGAGTCGGTGAAGGCATTAAGCTTTTCCACCTTCAGATTGTGGGCGATTCGGAGACCGGCTAACAGGGCTTCGTACTCGGCTTCGTTGTTGGAGGCCGGAAAGGAGAATCGGACGCCATATTCAAAGGCTATTCCCTTTGGACTGGTAAGAACCAGACCCGCACCGGAGCGATGGGCATTAGATGACCCGTCGACATGGAGGAGCCACCGGGCTCCAGCTTTTGGTCCTTCGGGGGAATCTGGGGTAGAGCCGTCCTCCGGGATAGTACACTCGAGGAGGAAGTCGGCTAGCACCTGGGCCTTGATGGCTGGACGAGGCTGGAAGTGTATGTCATGCTCACTTAGCTCGACGGCCCACTTGGTCATTCTTCCCGACGTCTCGGGACGGTGGACTACCACCCTGATGGGTTGGTCAGTCAGGACCGTCACAGAATGTGCTTGGAAATATGGCCGCAGCTTCCGAACCGAGGTGATTAAGGCCAACACCATCTTTTCAATTATGCTGTACCTTGTCTCCGCATCGCGGAGTAGCCTGCTGACATAGTAGATCGGCTTTTGGACTTTGCCTTCTTCTTTGATCAGCACCGAGCAGACTGCACCTTCCGAAATAGCCAGGTACAAGAATAGGGTCTCTCCTGGGGTCGGACTGCTGAGGAGTGGGGGCGAGCCGAGGTACTTCTTGAGATCTTGAAATGACCTTTGGCATTCGGGAGTCCACTGGAAGTTTTTGGCCGATCGGAGAGTTTTGAAGAAGGGGAGGCATCTCTTGGCCGACCGCGCCACGAAGCGGTTAAGAGCCGCTATTCTCCCGGTTAGGCGCTGGACCTCCTTAACAGATGCCGGGGGTGCCATTTGTTGGAGAGCTTGAATCTTCTGGGGGTTAGCCTCGATACCCGCTGGGAGACCATGAAGCGAGAAATTTTCTGGAGTTAACACCGAAGCACATTTGGTCGGGTTGAGTCTCATCCTGTACTTGCGCAGCGTGGCAAGCTCTCCGCGAGGTCCTCAACATGTTGTGAAGCCTCCTTGCTTTTAACCAGCATGTCGTCCACGTATACCTCCATATTCTGGCCGATTTGCTCCTTGAATACCTTGTTGACCAGCCTCTGGTAGGTGGCACCTGCATTTTTAAGACCAAAAGGCATAACGCGGTAACAGTAGGTACCTCGGTCGGTTATGAAGGCGGTCTTTTCTTCATCTTCAGGGGCCATTCGGATCTGGTTGTAGCCTGAATAGGCGTCCATGAATGACAGCATCTGGTGGCCTGAGGTGGCGTCCACGAGCTGGTCAATCCGAGGGAGGGGGAAGCTGTCCTTCGGGCAGGCTTTGTTGAGGTCGGTGAAGTCGATGCAGATTCTCCACTTGCCGTTCGACTTTTTCACCATGACGACATTTGACAGCCAGCTCGGGTAATTTACCTCTCGGACGAAATTGGCCTTGATGAGTTTGTCTACCTCTTCTTCAATGGCCTTTTGTCGTTCTGGGGCGAAGCTCCTCTTCTTCTGCTTAACCGGCCTGTGCATTTCATCCACATTGAGATGATGGACGAGAACCTCGGGATTGATCCCTGGCATGTCGGAGGCGGACCAGGCGAAGATGTCAGCGTTACTTCGGAGGAACCCGATCAATCTGTGCCGAGGCTCCCCTTTGAGCAGCGACCAATTTTGATGGTTCGGTCGGGTCGAGCTTCGTCCAGCGGTACCTCCTCCAATTCCTCTGCTGGTTCTCCCCTTTGTTCGGCGAAGTCCTCGCGAGCATCTAGCCCATCAACCTCTGGCATTCTAGACTGAAGGCTTGTAACAAAGCACTGCCGAGCCATGGCCTGACTTCCCCGAACAACTCCAACTCCTTGCTCGGTGGGAAACTTCATGGATAGGTGCGGATGAAGACAACTGCCTTGAGGGACATTAGACCGGGCCTGCCGAATATTGCGTTGTAGGGGGATCTGAGGTCGGTCACTAGGAAATCTGTCTGAACAATGGTCACAAGGGGCCAGGTTCCCGCGCGGACCGTCAGGGTGACGACCCCTTCGGGACGACGACGTCGCCTGTGAATCCCATCAAGGTGGAATCCATGGCTCGAAGATTTTCCATGAGTAAACACACCGAGGTACAAAACATTTACCGAACTTCCACTATCAACTAGGATTCGGCTTACATCATAGTTATTCAAATTAAGGGATACAACTAGTGCGTCATCATGGGGGAGCTGTATCCCTAGGAGATCATCATCGGAGAAGGAGAGTTCGCCCGTCCGCGCCTTCTTTGGCACTGATCCATCACTGTCGCCTCTGGGGCTCGATCCGCCGGCCTCTTCAATCATATTAATGCGGCCGATTACGGGCGGATTCGGTGGAGGAGGAGGTTGTTGAAGTTCGGGCTGGCGGTCACCTCCCTTTGTTGTGGCTCGGGCGCCCTCCTGAACTGATTCAGTCGTCCCGCTAGATCAGTCTCTCGATTTCGTTTTTCAGCTGCCAGCATTCTTCAGTGTCGTGGCCGTGCTCCCGATGGTAACGGCAGTACTTGGCGGGATCTCTTCGGGTCGGGTTCCCTCGGAGAGGCACTGGTCGGGGAGCTGGCGCTCTATTTCCATAAGGATTGTGCCCGGGGCACGGTCAGCGGAGTGTAGTGATCGAATCGCCTGGGAGGACTCCGGGAGCGATTCCTTGGCGGCAGCGGGGGACTCTCTAGGCGGCGAGGTGGACTTGGTCGCCGGGCGGGATGGTGCCTGTCGGGACTTTGGGCTCCTTCTTCTTTGCCTGCTCAGCGCGGGCAACCCTCCGTGATTCTTCGACCCTAGCGTACTTGTCCGCAGGGCCATCATATCAGAGAGGCCGGGGGGTAGCTGACCTCCATAGCTAGTAGAAGTCGCTTTCCTTCGAAACTCCCCCCGCAAAGCGGACATGGCCACCTCATGATTAAGGTGGTCCACTTCCAACATGGCCTTATTGAAACGGCCAAGGTAATTCCTCAAGGACTCCCCCTCTCTCTACTTGACTTCGGAGAGGGAGTCGGATCTTCGTCGGTGGCGGCGACTGCTGACGAACTGGCCAATAAAAAGGTGGCTCAGCTCGTCGAATGAATCAATAGAACCTGGCTTCAAAGCATTGAACCAGGTTCGGGCGGATCCTCTGAGGGTGGAGGGGAAGGTGCGACAGAGGACCGCATCAGATGCTCCGTGGAACATCATTATCGACCGGAAGCTGCTGAGATGGTCATCCGGGTCAAAAGAGCCGTGATAGGGTTCGACGGCTGGTAACTTGACATGGGAGGAAATCACTTCCTCCATGATCCCTTAGAGAAAGGGATGCCCTGCTCCGCCTTGGGCTGGGGCGGATGGGCCTGCTTGGCGGCGTCCAGCTCCTGACGCATTTCCTGGATCTGACGATGGATCTCCTCTTCGCCAGCCAGGGGAGGAGCTGGGCGAGAAGACCGCAGAGACGGCGTCGAATCATGGGAGGTCACCGGTGAGAGACCGGGCTCGCCGAGATCTGGGAGGATCTCCGTTGTGGCCGCCTCGCGGGACTGGCTTGTCCCCTCTAGGTCGATGTGGGGGGTCCGCGGATTTGCACGGACTGGAGGAGGAAGTCGCCGGCGAAGAAGAACTGCCGCTTCCTTATGAAAGTGTGGAACAGGAGGAGCTACAAGGCGCTCCTGGACCAGGTGGGTCAGAGTTTGAACTTGTTGGACCAGCGAAGCAAACTGGTCCTGGTCACCGGGATGGCAGGCGGTGACGGGGTTTCGACTGGTGGTGGTTGCGGCGCTACACCGCTTGTCGGATCAGGCCTCTGGGAAGCGACCTGATCTTGAGCTCCGAGGTTGCTCTTCTCCGGTTGGCCATTAGAGAGGTTCTGCTCCGGATTTGGATCCTTATCTCCTCTTTTCAAGTTTTAATGGGACTTGAGGCCCTTCCTCTAGCGCCAATCTGTTGCCGCCGGGATCCGTCCTCCGACTCGGGCGCGGTCGATCTCCAAATAGAGGGGGCGGACCTGCACAAAAAGTCCTCGCGCGAGAGGCGTTGGGGGTGGCCCTCCGCGGAAGACCCTCCGACGCTCAAGTCAGTGAGAAGAAATCGACGATCAACCAGACAACGGAGAGGTGGATCTCTCCGGGAGGCCTCTCCGGGGGCGGCCAATCGGGAGCTCTAGAAGGCAAGAGCACCGACGAGCTGCCGGCGTGAGAGCAGGAGAGTGAGAGCACACGTATGAGTGTGCGTCCAAGAGCGTGCGTACCTGAGGAAATCTGCCAGTGTGGTAGTTATAGGCTGTCACCTGTGTCTTGAGCGCCTTCTGGAAGGTTCAGAGGTTGTTAGGATACGGAGGTGGATAGAATCAGGCCGTTGTGGGGCCGTTGGAATCCGTATCCTGTTTGTTAGGGGATCGATGGCCAGGAGAGCTTCTTGATGACTGAGATCTGGCTGAGTAGACCTGGGGTAGTTATGATAGGTCCTAGGCCACGTTTGGACATGATTCCTTGTCTAGGATGTCGTTATGGTAAGCCTGGGCTCTCCCACGTCAGGTTCCGCGGAGGTGGGTATCGGATTGTGGGTCGCTTAACGAAGCCGAGCCATGGCAACTCGAGGGGAAACGAGCTACGGAAGCCCGGGAAGGCCGAGCTATGGAAGCCCGGGAGGGCCGAGCTGCGGAAGCCCGGAGGGGCCGAGCTATGGAAGCCCGGAGGGGCCGAGCCACGGAAGCCCGGAGGGGCCGAGCTACGGAGGCCCGGAGGGTCGAGCTACGGGAGGGACCGAGCTATGGAAGCCCGGAAAGGCCGAGCTATGGAAGCCCGGAGAGACCGAGCTACGGAAGCCCGGAGGGGCCGAGCTATGGAAGCCCGGAGAGGCCGAGCTACGGAAGCCCGAAAAAGATGAAGGGAAGAGGTCGGTCTTAACCGCCTCGCACGGATATTGATGTAATGATGATTTTACCCCCAACACAATCTAAAAAACGATCACTAAGAGTAGCTATAGGGCTTCATGAAGGTTGCTATGTAACAAAATAAATATATAAATAAAAATTACTTAACATCATTTTTCACATAATACCAATCTTTTGAGATATTACTAGAACAAATTTTATGGTTTTTTAGAGCAGCAAGCTACAAATGACTATCACACTCTTCAATACACCAACATTTAAACTTAGAGAGGAGGGTTTAATGGTCCATCAATAGCTTGTTATCATGAAAGTAAAAAATTTAGTGAAAAAATATTATTATTATATTTTTAAAAGAAAGGCTAGGCCATTTCAAACTTAGTTCAATCTATTATGGCACTATTTAGCCATATCAATCGATAATCTATTAACTACTCAATCATCAAATATGTTTTTATTGAATATCAAAACATATTCATATTGTTGGGGAACACGAAATACCCCCAAGATCACAGCTATAGCGTATATAAGTAATACAAAAAAAAACTTTTACCGTTCTAATCTATGAGTGCAAAATCATACCTTCAGATTTGAACTTTGGATCACTTTGATTCGATTGCTCGACCTCAACCTTTAGCCTTCCGCCTTATTCCCGAAAATACCTTCTTTCTTTCACAAGATGGTGGGATCTCTTGGCCGTCCTAGGATTTCTTATTTTTCTTTCTCCAAAAAATGTTCTCCCCTAGCAACCAACTGAGAGGGTATTTATAAGGCTACAACAGAGACTAATAGGCAAATATGAAAAGGACTTCCCACGTAATTAAATCTCCCAATCCTACCCCGGATTAGGATTCAATTACGTAAATTACAATTCATTCCACTAAAGAATTATAATTGTACTCCTAATCATATTCGAATTTATATTTTCGAGCCTTTAATATTAAATACTTATTATCTCCCCACGTTAAGATTATAGATATCCACCAATTAAATTTAATTACTGACAATATAATTTAATTAATTTTTATTATTCTTGAGACCTATCCACTTAACTTATTTGATGTATCGGATTCAAAATCCACTTGCAAGATTTGATACAATCAAAACTTATAAGCTTCCTCAAGGGGATATCATCAATCCAATTTATCAAGACGTGGTTTCCTTCAACTATTAATATTCACCATATATAATATTATTGCCCAACCCATTGAGTTTATTGACTCATATAGAATCTCACTCTATGTGTAATCAAAGCAATAATCACTATATACACGTGTCTAGAAATAGAATTCGGATTAAGAGCATAAGTAATCATAATATTCATGAGGTTTAAATTATTTTATAAAGTCAGTATAAAATAATTAACTCAACTGGGTCATGTTCAATACACACAAAGTGTACTAGCACAAATAGTTAGAATAACCATTCCCCGTAGTCAAGACAGACCTACTAAAAATTTGTACTACAGTTCTACTGATGGTGTGTCCAATTCCATCTAAAACTGTGAACAATAAACTTGTATTCCAAAAGAACCGATGATCTAGTCTTCTGTGTGTAAGCCGTACTCTACAAACTAGATCAAATACTCTTTGTAAATACTAGACACATGCACATATATAGTAAATGGCATACATTGCTCAAAATGAATTCTCATTAAAATATAAAGACATAACATAAAGCATATCTTTTAGTTTATATCTCTATCACATATAACCATGCGCAATCTAACAAGATTCATAAGATCACATGGGTAAAAAGGTACAGATTAAGCTAGATCTACATTCATAGGATTTACTAAAATAATTTTAAATTGGTCCGCTCTATTCTCATAGGAAATTTTTTTTTTTGCCTACCTAGGTTGGGAAAGATCCCAATGGACATGGTCCATCCTAGGTTTTATATTTTATAGTATTAGAAATATTGTCTCTAATCCCAAGAATCATTGGAGGATTATTTAAATAGATCGGAACGTAATAAAATTCTACTTACTTAGCTTATTCTCAATTAATCAGTAGACTATACTAACTAAAGTTTGTTAACTGGCATGCCATGCGAATCTTGTTAGAGATGGTAATAGGAGGCTTACAGGAGTTCAAAACAAGCATTTTCACTATAATTTTTCTCTTAGCCAATGGCTCCATCTGCACCAAGTTACCATCGACCCATCCTTCGCTATTATTACTAATTACACCAATCTGATGAAAGATATTGATGTTCTCCATCATATAAGGTAACATTTGGTTTGCAGAGGAGAGGATAAAAGAGAGCACAGAAAAGAATAAATATTATATCACCTCATATTTGGTATAGAACAAGCTAATAAAACAGATAGCATTTGTTATTGATAGGATTGTGGACATATATTTTTAATTTAATAACTATATCTTTAGGAGAAAGGTAGTTGGATATTATGTATTGTGAAGAACAAAGGCAAAAATAAAATAAAATAGTAATCAAACAATCAATGGTGAAAAGGATAAAAAGGTTTTTTTTCTGCTTGTAGTTTTGTTTAACCATGCCACAGTTCATGAGCTTTGCAAATTATGCTAAAACCTTGGAAAAACTAAGCGAAGATCGAAAGAACGGGACTTACCTCATTTCGGCGATAATAGAAGTAGTGAACCATCGGTTGTCGGGGACTATCAGAATTTTCAGTTCATCCACATCCTTACCCCTAAACAAGAGAGAGAGAAAAGGAAGGAAGGCTTTTCTGTCTCCAAATCTTATCCCTCAAATGACCCTGTGGTCTTCTTTTATAAAGCATGATAAGGCTGAGAGCGAGATACGAAAAATTTTACTCTCGGTATCAACATATAGTTCCATTGCTTGGGGCTCTATGTGGACGTCTCACATAACATCAAGCCAAGTCATCCAACACCTAGTATTGGATAATAACATATATGAGAATCTTATTTCTATATTTTTTTAAAATATGTTTGCCGTTCTTACTCTCTAATATAAGATATATTGATAAAGGCTTTAAAAACAAGAAATCAATTTGAAAGGCAAGGCAGCGGTCCAAGCTTCGGTGGAATTCTGGTTGATAATACGAGAACACGACCGTCGGCCGCATTGGGTCAATGGGAGGACTTGTTGAATGGTCCTAAATCTCATGGGCTAAGAGCTAGTGATTTGATGAACCCATTGTCGCACTATGAGGAAGCAAATGCTAAGAATTATTAAAATTTTTAGATAGTGTTTGAAATAGGGAATAAGAAGGGATATCCCTTGGATATTCTCTTTTATTTTTAAAAACCATAATTATAAGGGATAGCTGGAAATAAAGTTAACCAAAGGGATAATCCATGGTTAACCATGGTTAATGAGATATCACCCTAGTTAGCTGGTTAACCCATGGATGTTGCTTAGTCCCCTTATCCATGATAATATTTTTTCTATCAAACATTACCTTAGGGATAAATTATAATGCATCGTTAGCGTAACGATGTTGCGTCCGCTTGTCGCAGGTTTATTTGGAACGAATTCAACTGCATCTCTCTCCGCTCCTCTCTCTCTTGGCCCCAATGGTGATTCACCACTTTCCATTTTGTAAGCTCCAAAGGGCCCGCACTTTGGATCTCGGTCCAATTATTGTCAAGAACTTGATTTAGATAACTAATGAAGAGATAGTGTTCCCCTGTATGCTAATACAATAATGCTCTTTTCTAATAGGATAAAAAAAATTGACAATCTAAATATATTTTTTTAATAAAAATAATTTTATTTCATTCCCATACTTTATTTATTAATTAGCTTTTCACTTTGTAAGTTTCGAAGGGCCTAGGCTTTGGATCTCGATCCACGTCAATTATTGTTAAGAACTTGATTTAGATAGCTAACGAGGAGATAGTCTCGTAAGCTAGTACAATAATGCTATATTTTTAATTGGATTGACAATCTAAATATAATTTTTTTAATAAAAATAATTTGATTCCATCCATATAATCTATTTATTAATTAGGTTGAATCAATGGATAGAGAAATTTTTATTAACATGAATTTAAAATAAGTTAAGTGGGTCATGATAAATGATTAAATAGGCTTTAAATAGAGTCAATGAATTGAAATAGGCCAAAATGTACTAAATAGGTCAAAGAACACACTTAATAAATAGGTATGGGTGGACTCATCTCTTTATGATTTAAACTCATTTATGTCAAGTAAGAATTGATTTAAAATTGAATTAAAACATTGGTTCATAAATTGTTATTCCCACTAATGTGCTTGTTTGAATCTTGTTTGGTTTGTAAGATGCATCCACCTTTAACGTTTGCTTGGATCTTTGGAAAGGGAGGGGAGGGCGAAGGGAAGGTAAGAAAAGGTTGCAACCCATTGAGAAGGTAATTTATGCTGACCTTATTCGGATTGAGGAAAGGAGAGGGAAACGAGAAAAAAATTATATTTATAAAATTATAAATACATCTTTTATCGTGAGAGGAATCCAACCAAAAATTATAAACTATTCTTCTACTATCTCTATACTTCTTAATTTGAAAGGTAAAGAAATTTGAATTTTGATGATAAATGAAGGAAAAGTAGTAACCTTTGTCTTTCTCATTCCTCTTTGGCCTTTCTCCCAAACAGACATTTTTGTTACCTTTCTTCTCTCATTCTCCTTCCTTCCTCATATTTTCTTTCATCCAAACATACCCTTAAGCATCATGGGTTAAGTTTAGCTTTAGGTTTTAGTGTACTGCCTATTTTCACTGTCTGCTAATAATTAAGGTTGAAACTAGACTAGATTGAATCAAACTATACTTCGCCCAAGCCTAGCCTGAATTTTTTTTTTTTTTTCACATTTTAGAGTAAGCCGAAGTTCAAAAAATATTCCAAAACTTTAGTTCAAGTTCAGACCTAGGCTCGGCCCAAAACCCCTCAAGCCAACCTGAGTTAGCCCATTGGGGCTAAAACATTGGGCCAACTTGAATTTACCTGATTTATCAAAGCATGGAGCCTAGAGATTATTAAACAAGCTCCCTACAATGATCAGCAATTCTATGACCCTACTAAAGCTATAAAGTTCAAGATCAAGAATTGGAAGAAGAATTATGAATCTTTCCGAATGTCCAAGATACACATGTACAACATAAAATAATGAAATGCTCACATGTTATCAAAAGAAGCAATTAGATATCAAGGTTCCAAAAAATTCAAGAAAACAGAAGAAGTGCATAAAGAATTGTTAAGAGCTTATCTTTATCATCATTTTGATATTATATAATACCTAAAAGGCAATAGTGGAAGAAAAGAAGGGAGTATCCTTTCCCTCTTGTTTGTAATTGTAGCTGAGCAATAGTAGTGGCTGCCTGTCATTAGCTGCTATCTATTATAAATAATTAAAAAGAAAAAACAGAGAGGAGCAAGGAACCAAGAGGGGGAAGAATACAGTGAAAAAAAACAACTTGAAAAACATATCAACCACTGCATGCTGCCATCGGCGGCTGTTGATGCCATCAAGTATAGCCACCCTTAGATTAATCCTATTTATTTCTTTTTTCTTCCTCTCTCATTTGCTCTTTTCCCTTACTTCATTCTCTCTCTTCTTATCACTTTACCTCGCTTTTAACATTTGAAACGTAGGGCACGAATGAAAGAAGTTAGATCTAAAAGAGATCATAAGGAGCCTAAAATGCATTAAGGGAGCATAAAGATGCAGACGAAAATAGAGAGGGCTGGTGAAGAAGATAGTGAGGGAGGCGATGGAAATGCAAATGGAGCTAAGGAAGTGGCAATGGTGGCTGTGGTTGTGGTTATAGGCGTTGTTGCTGATAGATGAGCAGTAGTTGTAGACCTCATACCAGATGGATAATGTCACACAAAAAAAAAACCAAGAAACAGAAAAAGGGAAGAGTTGAGAATATCAATAATAATATTATTATTATTGTTGCTGGAATCCGTCCTCCGACTCGGCGCGGTCGAGCTTCAGGTTGGGCTCCCTCCTAGACGGACCTGCAAAACAGTCCTTACGCGAGAGGCGTTGGGGGTGGCCCTTTGCGAAGACCCTCCGACTTAAATCAGTGAAGATCAATAACGAACAAATATGGAAAAAAGGCTCTCGCTGAAGAGTCCCTCCAGGGTGGCCTTTTGGGAGCTCCGAGCGGAGCGTCAATGGCGGAAAGGGGTGAGCAGAGACAGAATAAGAGTAGTGTTTAGAATGCGCCAGGAATACTCTTACCTTAGAGAATCTAGGACTGTGTTATTTATAGGCGATCACCTGACTCTTTGGGCACGTCATAGGAGGTCTGAAAGTTATTGGGATTCGAGGTTGATTCGAATCAGGCTGTTGGAGGCCGATGGGATCCGTATCTGGTTAGTTAGAGGATCGACGCCAAAGGGGCTATCTGATGTTTTGAGATTCAGCGATCATATAGGCTCTAGGCCATTTCCGTAGTATAGGCATGATTGCCTATGTGGATCCTTGTTCGGTCATCGTGGTTCCGTAGAGATAGGTGCCTGAGTACCTCGGTCAGGCGAGCACAGAGAACGGCCTGATCCGTCGAAGTATGGAAAGGCTCGGTTTGCCAAGGCATAACAAAGGAGTAAGCTGGGCGTAAGGATGGTTTGATTCTGCAGAGGTGTTGATATTGCTCGGGCAGGCCTAGTTATATGGATCGCTCGAACTAGGACCAAGAGATAGGGATAGTTCGGCTAGCGAGACATAAAGATCGCTCGGGCTGGGGCCGAGAGATAGGGATAGCTCGGCTAGAGCCGAGATATAGGAATCGCTCGGACTAGGACCGAGACATATGGGTAGCTCGACTAGCGAGGCATAGAGATCGCTCGGGCTGGGGCCGAGAGATAGGGATAGCTCGGCTAGAGCCGAGAGATAGGGATCGCTCGGCTGGGGCCGAGAGATAGGGATAGCTCGGCTAGAGCCAAGAGATAGGGATCGCTCGGCCTGGGGCCAAGAGATAGGGATCGTTCGGATTAGGACCGAGACATATGGGTAGCTCGGCTAGCGAGGCATAGAGATCGCTCGGGCTGGGGCCGAGAGATAGGGATAGCTCGGCTAGCGAGACATAGAGACGTAATCTGTACCTGGGAATCCTTGGTTCGCCGAGGGGCTAAGGCACCTCAATCCACCGAGGTATAATGGTTGGTTCATTTGTTGCGGCACCGTGCAGCGAGTGGGAATTAGGGCTGATCCTAATCCCTTGCACGGTTATCAATGCAATGACGATTTTATCCCTCAACACATGCCCCCCCACTCCCTAGTTCGAAGCGTAGGTTCGGGCGTAAGGAGTATAGCCCCAGATGGCACGATCCGGATGGAGGAGTCTGGATTTGACAGCCTGCATAATGATGCCCTAATTAATGTCACATGGCCGCCCTGCCCTTACGGGACGGATCCATCATTTCTTAGAGACAACGGTTGGGGAAGTGCCACGTAGTAAATCCTAATTTTCACGGCGCCTACGATGGCGATTCCGGGTACCTCGGTTGAGATGCCTTATCTTCTTTTGAAGTGGTTTCTTTTGGGGGAAAGCAAAGTCGAAGCAGCGTCGTTCCTGTTTGCAGCACTTTCTCGCTTCTTCTTGGAGAATTTTGTTCCCCTACTTCTTCTGTGACCCCATTCGGTGTCCTTTTTGACCTAGCGGCATGGTGAGTCCCAGCAACATGGTTTCGGAGATTGTTGCCGAGGACTTAGGGAGAATACGCCAGAAGTATAGCGTTCCCTCGGATGTCTTTTGTGATTTCCGGAACCCGAGCATCGGGTCTCGCAGGAACTGGAGCATGGGATTTTTCTTTATAAAGATAGCCTGAAGGCAGGCCTCCGGTTTCCCCTTCACCCCCTGGTGAAGGAGATTATGAGGTTTTACAACATCTTCCCAACAATGGTGGCTCCTAACAGCTGGCGCAGTATCATCGGTTTATCTCGATGTGTAGCCAGGTTCAGGTAACAGCAATTCTTCCCCTGTTCCATGCCTATTACTATCTGATGTTTGGGAGGAACTCGAAGTGGTCCTATATCGGACCTCGGAGATCGTTCAAGACGATAACGGATAAGCCGTCATCCATAAAGGAGTGGAAGGTCCGATTTTTCATTGCCGAGGGGAACATCGTCTCTGACTTCCCGCGGGGATGGGGTAACTTTGTCAGGGACACGGAAGCGCATCCAGCTCTATCCGAACAGGAGAAGGAGGACCTAGAGGTCCTTCATGACGGCCGAGTGTTTTCGCTAATGACTTACTGTCGGAGGAGGCTCTTTTCACCGTTGGGCTTAGCCCCATCGACACACAAGGTAAGTCCTCTCCTTTTCTCCCTTTCTATTGATTTCATTCGAGCAAGTATATCTCGGTTTGATTATTTGCCCACTGTGCTTGCAGCCAAGAGATCTGCGCTGGCAGACCATATCAAGAAGGAGTTGGGCAAACGCCCAAGAGAGACCGGTAGTGGGAAAATACGCAAGTCTGAGAAGAAGGTTCACCTTTCCGAAGAACGCTCGCCGGAGGCCGGGCGAGTCAAGGTTGGCTCGTGCTCCTTGTCAAAGGGAAGGTGGGAGCGTCGGCGGTGAGAGAGGGATTTTATCAGTTAGGGGAAGAAGTTATAGTCGCGACGGAGGAGCAGAGAGCAGGGGAGGACTTAGAGAGGATCGCTGAGATCCCTTGTCCTTTGGTGGTGGAGATAGTGGATAGCTCGGACGAGGCTCCGTTGGTCTGTCCGGCAGTTCCCTCTTCTGGAGATGAGTTGTTGCCAGATTCGGCAGAGGTCGGTATCCCGAGGGTTCCCTCCCCAAGCGAGAAGATGTCTCTAGCTTCGGCAGGAGAAATGGAGGGGGCGACTGTAGTCGCCGAGGCTCAGGATGAGCCTACCATCGAAGGGCCTCGTTCGGAGGGATTAAGGAGCGGTGATGTTGGGCCAACAGCGGCGGAGGCTCGAGAGGAGTCTTCTGCTAGAGAGCTTCCTCCTGAAGAGGTTGGAGGAGCTGGTAAGAGGATCGAGGCTTTGGTGGAACCCGTGGGGGAGGAGCAGATGTTGGTGATCGAGGAAGAACCCTTGGACGAGGGGGGAGAAAAGATAAGAATCTTCCAACCGAAGCTTTTCCCACTGAGGCTTTGGGGATATTGGCGCCTGGGTTGGCTGAGGTATCCAAGGAATCCCAGGCCAGAATTTTGCTGAAGGAGGCCAGGTGGTTGAAGGCTTCTCAGCCTGAGGTGGTCCGGACTGGTCCTTCGAACATGCAGCTCGGTAGTTTGGACCCGGCCATCGAGGCGGCGTTCGCTGCCTGATGAGGTCAGCATTGTACCCGAGCGCAGGTCCCTCGGCGAATGAGTTCGCAGACTTGGATCTCATCGATGCTGCATTTGGTCAGCGAAATGTAGCGAAGGATGTCCACCTCCTCCCTGAAATCGACAACCCCGCCCTTATGGAGCTCGCTAGGTCTTATGCCTCCCGGGTGAGTTGTTGTTCCAAGTAATGGGTATTTTCTGATTGACTTGATTGCACTTTCTTACTTGTGTTTTGTTTCACAGAGCGCTTTGATCACCAGGGCACTATGCTGGCGCTTGAACCTGGCAACAGAGGCCAGTGTCCAGGCCAAGAGGGTCAGTGCCGAGCTCCGGTTGCGAGTGGAGGCATCTGATAAACTCGAACGAGTTCTGGACGCTGCCAACGAGAACTTGGTGAAGGCGAGGAGGCTACATCAGGCCGCCCTCGACGAAGCATCCAGGCTGAGGCTCGAAGTTAAGGAGCTACGTGAGCTCCGGACGAGGTATGACGAAGCATGCTCGGAGCTTTCACGAATCAGATCTAGGCATGCTGGAGAAATGGAAACTGTTAAAAATAGTTTGACGAGAGTTGGGACAGGCTAAGGAAAGATGTTGCCGAGGAGAGGAGTTGCTTGAATAGAATGCTCGGCGAGGCGGAGGAGAAGATCCGGCAGCTGCAACATTGCGTTATGCTAGGGATGATAGGATCAAATGGCATCAGGAGAAAATAGCCAAGCTCGACGATGAGCTCTCCCAGTCCAGGGAAGAAGCTAGCAGCAGGCAGTCAAGGATCAATGACCTCAAGGATAGGATCGAGCAGGTCAAGGCCGATAAGCTGAGGGCCTTCGGCGAGGTCGAGGAATTGGCTGAGAGAATAGCCCGACAGGAGGGGGAGGTTCGATGTCGTCTCTTTAACTTCCCCTATTTTCTCATTGTTGCACCGACTAATCCTGTGCTTACAGATGAAGAAGGTGAAACTCGAGGGCCAAAGTCGATTGGAGGCCCTGCAAGGAGAGCTGGCATTGAGTTGCCGGAGGAGCTTGGAGCTCGAAGGTCAGGTCACTGAGACCAGAAGCAAGTCACCTCACTTCGGAGTCAGGTTGCTGAGGCTGAAAGGCAACTCACCCTATTTCGGGGCGAATAGGATGCGACCTGTGCTGAGGCGTTCCAGCTCGGCGTGGAGGAGGTCCGAGCCAGGATATTTCGAGAGCACCCAGAGTGGGACCTCTCTTTCCTTGAGGTGGAGGGTCATACGTGCGGACCCCTAGGACTGAGTTATCAGCAGAGACCGAATATGAAGAGGTCTGGATATTGACGTAGATGCCCTCCTGGGGGCTGATGCAACTGTAGACTCGGGTGTGGATGATCGAAAGGGGGAGAGCCATCCGAGCGACAGGGGCACCCAAGGCTCATCGATCGGCCATCTTCGAAGTGGGCGGACCAAGCCACATTTCTCCAGTGCCGGCCGCCATGCCCCTGAGGTCGGGCCCGTGCCCTGATAATGAGGACTGGTTCGGATTTTGTATTATTATTCTTCTCTTTGTTCGTCGTCCATAGAAGACTTCAATGAAATTTAAAATTTACTTCGCCTCTATTATGTGCCTTTTTCCTCTTTTCCGCGTTATTTCGAGGATATTTAGTTCGAAGGAGTTCGGCAGATCGAAGAGAGTCTGATCCTAAGATGGGGGCGCCTCTCGAGCGCCTCGTTGCTATTTATTGATCCTCTTCGGCGAGGGGGCGCAACTCTTCGTTTCCTGCGAGCGCCCACTGAGGTGGTGACGCATGGTGAGTTTCCGCGATAGTGACGTTGGAGTTGATAGCTTGGTCGATCGAAATACCCAGAAGTAGTTTAAATACGGATGGGGGGATGCCATCGTTATCCACTTCTCCTGTTAACCTTCCGAAATTTAATATAGTAGGATGGCTTCTGAAAATGAAGGGGTCTACTGGAGCGCCAGGTAATGGCGATGATGGCCACGGAGGGCAGGCCCCTCTGCGAGGGGTCCCCATTGGAGCCGCATTCCGGTAACTATCGACAGGGAGGACCTATTGTTGATGCTCGCGGAGCGACCAACTCCGGAAGATGGTCGAAGAATACTTGGCCGTCTCCATGAGGGAGCACGAGCTCCTTCGTTGGATCAACCATCAGCTGGAAGGGCAGGTAGCGACTCTCCAGCAACAAATTGCTATTCTTACCGCCGAGTTAAGTTTGCGGCGTGGGGAGAGCTCAGCAGCGCCTGGTGGAGACGATAAGCCCCAATGAGGGCTCGTGTGTCTTTTTCTTTTCTTTTTTTTTCTTTTTATGATGAATAGAAAAGAATTTTCGCAACTTTCGTGTTCGCTGCCATTTTCTAAATGTTCGTTCTCATCACGTGAGTCTTACGAACGAACCACCCCATTGGGAGATCTCTGGTGATCTTGTCAAGACTAAGGTATGGTGTTCCCGTTTTTGCCAAGGTAAGGGGACGTCATAAGTTCAAGTCGGAGTGTAGTATATCGCTCGGTTTTGCCGAAGCATAAGGAATGTCCTGTTAGCGTTGGGGCGAGAGTAGCTATCCCAGTTTGAACCGGGGGATAAGGGAACGTTTGGATTTTACCGAATCAAAAAGAGATACCTCAATTTTTTTCGAAGTAAGGGGACTTATCTCGGCTTTGAGTCGAAGCAAAAAGCGATGTCTCGGTTTAGGCGAAATACAATAGATGGTTCGGCTTCGGGCCGAAGCAGGAGATATCGGCGTGTCTTTATTTAGGAGTACTTGACTTCTGCGCCTTTTCATTGCTCCGCCAGCGTTTTATCTTTTTCGAGGCGAGTTGGCTTTATGTGGGCGACAAGCATCCGGCTTTCATTGGGGGATATCTTTTTCAGTGGGGATTTCCCAGGCTTGTCCATATCTCGGAGATTTGCATGCGGTTTTTCGCATTTAAGGCTCTCAATTCGAGATCGTGGGATGATCTTCTACCTTCCATAATGACCTGAGGGGTGCGCTCGGCACACTCTGAAAGGCGCTCTTTTATCCTGAACCGCCACGTGGCTAGGGCATTTTGAATCCGAGGCTTTCTGCTTTAATGACTGCTCCCGGTCTGTTTGCCTATAAAATGGGGAGAGCAGGCCGTGTTAGGCTATCTCCCAAGGCCCTCCTTTCCGTGATTTGCAAAGGCTTCCATGGCGTTTGTTTCACTAAAGTTGAGTGGAGAGATCGAGCTTTCCTTTTGAAAGTTGGTCCGTCCCAGATAGCTGGGGTGATAAAGAAGCTACTGAAGAGCGATCAGTCTTCAAGGGAGGAATTCTTTGAGGTCATATGAAGAGCACACGGGAGGCCCGCAGAAGTCATATGGGGAGCACACGTTTGCGCTTCCTGTGTGTCCTTTGTGGTTCGCCATGGGGACAACCAGAAATGCAAAGCACATGCCATCCCCATGGGTTACATGAACTTCCCCTCCCTCACAGGATGAACTGAGGGATCCAATATAGGGGGGGTGTTGGTCTGCTGGTCCCTATCTATGTCTCTGGATAGCGGCTAGCAGCCCAGCATCCCACTATAGGGGGAAGGAGCCCTTAGCATCGGCATCCATAGTCTTCGGTCCAGTTTGGGTCTTTTGGCCTGCCCGTCCGAGGGATCAACGACTCGACTGGGGTCGTATGATTTCTCTGATTTCTTGGATGCTGCAGCGAC
Organism: Calamus simplicifolius; assembly: GCA_900491605.1. Taxonomy (NCBI): domain Eukaryota; kingdom Viridiplantae; phylum Streptophyta; class Magnoliopsida; order Arecales; family Arecaceae; genus Calamus; species Calamus simplicifolius. Next base: position 1,145,299 of record UESW01004106.1, on the reverse strand, counting down.
ACCAAAGGCCGAAGCTGCTTTTTAATTCATTTGTTTTTACTTCCTGCGGTGTAGTGCACTTGTAATATACCTCTTCAGAGGTTGTATTTCTCATCGATTAACGGAATAAAGAAAGTTTTTTGTTCTTTCTTCTTTTTTCAAATGTTTGCAGATGTTTGCTTTTCCCTTTTGGCATGACCATGTAGTCTTGCTCATTTTAGGCGTACCGAGTCATGCTCGGCTCGTAAACTTTCGATTGTGCTTGGGTAGCACTACCTTCGTTAGGCATTTTCATAGTATTTGATCTCCTTTAGAGGAGGCACTGGTCTCTATTCAAGTCAGAGGGAGACTTGGGTGATTGTACCGATTCACAAGATAGGCACGACTCGATAAAAAGGGCTAAGTAGGTCTTTCCCTAAGGAGGAGAGACTTGCACAACTTTGCTGATGGGCAGAGAGAGGGATTGCCTATTTGCGCCGAAGTATGATAGGACGTATCAGTTGCGCAAAAATATCTGAGAAATTAACCGACCTTGCTGTTACTGCAGAATCGTCAGGGCCACTTGGCTTTGTCCAAGGCTTCAAAGATTAACAAGAAATTTGATTCGGCTTTGGCCGAGGGTTCTGATAGTAAGAGATGTATTTCGGCTCTGGCCGAGGCTTTTAATAATAAGAGATACACTTCGGCTTTGGCCGAGGCTTTTAATAATAAGAGGTGCACTTTGACTCTGGCCGAGGCTTTTAATAATAAGAGGTGTACTTCAGCTCTGGCCGAGGCTTTTAGGAACCGGAGAGTGTACCTGGTGGCGCCATGGTGCATGGAACATTGCTCGGCCTTGCCGATGTTCGAATACTGTTTGGAGATCACTCGGTTCAGCCGGAGCTCGTAAACTGCCCGAATTCGACCGAGTCTTTTACGCCGTTTGGCCTGGCCGGAGCTTGTAAGCTGCCCGAATCCAGCCAAAGGCTTGCAGATCACTTGGCTCCAGTCGTACTGGGAGTGCTCGGGCATACCGAGTCTTCGTGGAATAGGACCCGGCCCAGCCGAGGTACGGAGATTTAGCTTGGCCCCTGGGTACCGAGAGTGCTCGGCCATACCGAATCTTTGTTGAATAGGACTGGTCTAGCCGAGTACGGAGATTTAGCTTGGCCTCGGGCGTACCGGGAGTGCTCGGCCATACCGAGTCTTTGTGAAATAGGACTCGGCCTAGCTAGGTACGAAGATTTAACTTATACCCCGGGCATACCGGGAGTGCTCGGCCATACCGAGTCTTTGTGGAATAGGACTCGGCCCATCCAAGGTTCGGAGATTCAGCTTGGCCCCCGAGCATACGAGAGTGCTCGGCCATACCGAGTCTTTGTGGAATAGGATCGGCCCAGCCGAGGTACGGAGATTTAGCTTGGCCCCCGGGCGTACCGGAGTGCTTGGCCTACCGAGTCTTTATGGAATAGGACTCGGCCCAACCAAGGTATGAAGATTTAACTTGGCCTTCGGGCGTACCGAGAGTGCTCGGCCATACCGAGTCTTTGTGAAATAGGACTCGGTCCAGCCGAGGTTCAGAGATTCAGCTTGGCCCCCGGCGTCCGGGAGTGCTCGACCATACCGAGTCTTTGTGGAATAGGACTCGGCCCAACCGAGATACGGAGATTTAGCTTGGCCCCCGGGCGTACCGGGAGTGCTCGGCCCTACTGAGTCTTTGTGGAATAGGACTCGGCCCAGCGAGGTACGAGATTTCCTGCTCAAGAAGGCAGCTCGGTCGTGCCGAGAATTGGTAAGCAGCATCTGTTTTTCATTATGACTTTTCGAAAAATGATTGTAGCGATCATGCCACGGATCATAGAAACAAGATGCTAAAACTGTAAACGGGGCAAGTCTATAGAAAGCGTACCCTGATGGTATATGCGGAGATTGTCTGAATTCCATGTTCAGGAATAGATTTTTCGTTCAGATCCTAGAGCTTGTAGGTACTGGGCCCGATGACTTCCACCACTGATAGGGGCCTTCCCAGTTCGAAGACAACTTTCCTTGTTCCAGTGGCTTGGAGATGGATGCTTTCCGGAGGACAAGATCGCCGGGCGAGAAATATTTCCCTTTGACTCTAGAGGCGTGATAGCGAGCTACTCTTTGTTGATAGGCAGCTACTCTGATCTGAGCTTTCTCTCTGATCTCCTCCATTAGATCGAGGTTGGTGCGGAGCTGCTCGTCGTTAGCCTCCTCCGAGTAACTCTCCACCCGCGAGAGGGGAGTCCTATCTCCACGGGGATGACAGCTTCTGTGCCGAAGGCCATCCGGAACGGGGTCTCGCTGTGGGAACTCTATGGGTGGTGCGGTAGGCCGGCCCATAGGACATGGTGAAGTTCGCCCATCTGCCTCGGGCTCTGGCAAGCCGAGCCTTGATCCCTTGAAGTAGGGTCCGATTAGTTACTCGGCTTTCCGTTGGCTTGCGGATGCCGACTGATGTGAGGCGGTGACAGATTCCATGCTCCTCACATAACTCTCAGAACTTAGGGTTATCAAACTGCTTGCCATTGTCGGTGATGATGGTATGCGGGAGGCCGAAGCGATAAATAATGGATCTCCACACGAAGTCCTTAGCCCGAGCTTCGGTTATCTGGGCAACTGCCTCGGCCTCGACCCACTTGGTGAAGTAATCAATGGTGACAAATAAGAACTTTCTCTATCCTATGGCGAGGGGAAACGGGCCAAGGATGTCCATCCCCCACTTAGCAAAGGGCCAAGCGAGGAAATAGGGACCAAGTTGGCGGAGGGGAGCCTCTGAACATTAGAATGTCTCTGACAAGGGTCGTAAGCTCGGACGAGATCGTCAGCATCCTTTTGCATGGTGGGCCAATAATACCCCTGGCGCAACACCTTGTGGCATAAGGATCGGCTTCCCAGGTGGTTGCCACAAATTCCCTCATGCACTTCCCGAAGAGCATAATCAGCCTCAGATGGGCAAAGGCACTTAAGCAGCGGCATGGAGAAGAACCGCTTATACAGTTGGTCATCGATCAGCACATAATGGGTGGCCTGCAATTTCAGCTTTCTTGCTTCCTTTCGGTCGGCTGGAGCGACCCTTCTTTAAGATACTTAAATATGGGTCGAACCAGGATGATTCAACCTCGACCTGCATCACTCGATCAGCCTCCGCGATGCTGGGCTTTTCCAGAATCTCTAGGGGAAACTTCTACTCGGAATCCATTGATTTCGTGGTTGCAACCGGGACAATAGGTCGGCGCGTGCATTCTCGAATCTTGGGATCTGAATGACTTCAAACTCGGAGAAATGGGAAAGTAAGTCCCGCACCTCTTGAAGATACCGAATCATGTTCGGCTCCCGGGCCTCGAACTCGCGCGCACGTGACCGGCCACCAACTGAGAATCGGTAAAGGCATTCAGCTTCTTCACTTTAAGGTCTCGGGCAATTCGGAGTCCAGCGAACAGAGCTTCATACTCTGCTTCATTATTGGAGGCTAAGAAAGAGAAGCGGACGTCGTATTCGAAGGTCGCCCCCTCTGGGTTGGTGAGGATTAATCCAACACTGGAGCCATTAGCATTAGATGATCCGTCAATGTGGAGCAGCCACAGGGCATCAGATCTCGGATGCTCAGAGGAGTTGGAGTGGAGCCATCCTTGGGGATAGTACATTCGAGGAGGAAATCAGCTAGAACCTGGCTTTGATGGCCGGGCGAGGTTGGTATTGGATGTCATGCTCGCTTAGCTTGACAGCCCATTTGGTCATTCTCCTTGATGTCTCGGACGATGGACCACCGCTTTGATGGGTTGGTCAGTCAGGCTGTCATAGAATTTGCTTGAAAATACGGTCGCAGCTTTCGGACCGACGTTATCAGGGCCAAAACCAACTTCTCGATCCGGGTGTACCTTGTCTTGGCGTCTCGAAGCAGTTTGCTGACATAATAGATTGGCTTTTGGGTCTTGTTCTCTTCTCTGACCAATACTGAGCCAATGGCGCCTTCCGAAACTGCTAAGTACAGGAACAACATTTCCCCCAGATTCGACTGCTGAGGGGTAGAGAGCCGACATACCTTTTGAGGTCCTCGAACGATTTTTGACATTCGAGAGACCATTGAAAATTCTTAGCTGATCGGAGAGCTTTGAAGAAATGGAGGCATCTCTCGGCTGACCGAGCCACGAAGCGGTTGAGGGCCGCGATCCTCCCAGTCAGGCTAGGCATCCTTAACGGACGCTGGAGGCACCATTTGCTGAAGGGCCTGGATCTTTTACGGATTGGCCTCAATGCCTCGCTGGGAAACCATGAAGCCTAGAAACTTCCGGAATTGACGCCGAAGACGCACTTAGTCGGGTTGAGCTTCATTCAATATTTCTGGAGCGTCGCGAAGCTCTCCGAGAGATCCTCAATGTGCTGGGATGCTTCTTTGCTTTTGACCGGCATGTCGTCGACGTACACCTCATGTTACGGCCGATCTGCTCCTTAAAGACCTTGTTAACTAGCCTTTGGTAAGTAGCACCTGCATTTTTCAGACCGAAAGGCATGACACGGTAACAATAAGTACCTCGATCGGTTATGAAGGCGTCTTCTCTTCATCCTTGGGTGCCATTCGGATTTGGTTGTAGCCCAATAGGCATCCATGAAGGCCAGCATTTGGTGACCCGAAGTAGCATCTACAAGCTGGTCGATCCAGGGGAGAGGGAAGCTGTCCTTCGGGCATGCTTTGTTGAGGTCGTTGAAGTCGATGTAGATCCACCACTTGCCGTTCGACTTTTTCACCATAACAACATTTGACAACCAGCTAGGATAGTTTACCTCCCGAATGAAATTCGCCTTGATAAGCTTGTCACTTTTTCCTCAATAGCCTTCTGTCGCTCGAGGGCGAAGCTCCTTTTCTTTTGCTTAATGGGCCGGGACATCTCGTCCACATTGAGACGATGGACGAGAACGTCTGGGCTGATCCCTGGCATATCAGAGGCGGACCAGGCGAAGACATCAGCATTCTTTCGGAGAAGTCGATCAGCTAGCCGAGGTTTCCCCTTCAATAGCGACCCGATCGTTATAGTTCGGTCGAGCTGGGCTTCATTCAGCGATACCTCCTCCAGCTCTTCAGCTGGTCTCCTTGATCTCGGCAAAATCCTCCCGAGCGTCCAGCTCGTCAACCTCGGGCAATTTGGACTGAAGGCTGGTGACGAAGCATTGCCGAGCCATAGCTTGGCTTCCTCGAACTACCCCAATTTCCTGTTCGGTAGGGAACTTCATGACAGATGCGGGATGGAGACATCAGCTCTAAGGGACATTAGGCCGGGTCTCCCAAAGATTGCATTGTAGGACGACCGAAGCTTGGTCACCAGGAAGTCTGTGTGAACAGTGGCAACACAGAGCCAAGTTCCTGCTCGGACCGTCAAGGTCACGATCCCCTCTGGGATAATAACATCGCCGGTGAACCCCATTAGGGTGGAGTCCACGGCTTGGAGACTCTCCATGAGCAGTTTCATTTTCGCAAACACATCGAGATACAGAACATGGACAGAGCTCCCACTATTAATAAGAATCTGGCTTACATCATAATTGTTTAGATTGAGAGATACAACCAGCGCATCATCATGCGGGAACTGTATCTTCTGGAGATCATCATTGGAGAAGGAGAGCTCATCAGTCCGTGCTCTCTTTGGTGTCGAATCTTCTTCATCATTCTGCCGGCCCGATGGACTACCGACCGCCTCGATCATATTGATGTGGCCAGCAACCGGGGGATTTGGAGGAGGAGGCTGCTGAGGCTCGGGCTGGCAGTTACCCTCATTTCTTGGCTCGGGCGCTCCCCTGAATTGGTTCAGTCGGCCCTACTGGATGAGCCTCTCGATTTCATTCTTCAGCTGCCAGCATTCTTCGGTGTCGTGGCCATGGTCTCGGTGGTAGTGGCAGTACTTGGTGGGGTCTCTCCGGGTCGCATTCCCTCGAAGAAGAGGCGGTCGAGGGAGTTAGCTTTCTATCTCCATGAGGATCTGCGCCCTCGGGGCAGTGAGCAGGGTAAACCGGTTGAACCTCCTAGGCGGGCTCCGAGTGCGGTTCCTCGGCGGTGGTGGAAGAACCCTTTGGCGGCGAGGTGGGCTCAGCTGACGGACATATCGGTGTTTATCCGAGCCCTTGGACTCCTTCTTCCTCGCCAGCTCAGCGCGGGCAGTCCTTCGCGATTCCTCGACTCCGGTACTTATCCTCTAGGACCATCATATCGGAGAGGTTCGACGGGTAACTGACCTCCAACGCTAGGTAGAAGTCACTCTCCTTTAACACTCCGCTCGCTAGGGCGGACATGCCACCTCATGATTAAGGTGATCCACTTCCAGCATGGCCGTGTTAAATGACCGAGATATTCTTCAAGGATTCCCCCTCTCTCTGCTTAACCTCGGAGAGGGAATCAGATCTTCGCCGGTGACGGTGGCTGCTGACGAACTGGCTGATGAAGAGGCGACTCAGCTTGTCGAATGAACCAACAGAACCTGGTTTTAAGGCATTAAACAAGGTTCGAGCGGACCCTCTAAGGGTGGAAGGAAGGCGCGGCAGAGAATCGTATCTGATGCCCCATGGAACATCATGATCGACCGGAAGTACTGAGGTGGTCGTCGGGATCGGAGGATCCGTGGTAAGGCTCGATGGCGGGCAGCTTGACATGGGAGGGAATCACTTCCCCCATGATCTCCTTGAGAAGGGAATGCCCTGCTCGCTTATGCTGAAGTGGATGGGCCTGTTTGGCAGCGTCCAACTCCTGGCGCATCTCCCGGATCTGTCGACGGATCTCCTCCTCAGGAATAGCAGGAGGAGCTGGGCGAGGAGAATGTGGAGACGGTGTTGAGCCGTGGCGAGAGAACACCGAGAGAGGGATCGGGCCTGCCGAGATCTAAGGGGATCCTTGTTGCAGACCCCTTGCGGGGCTGGCCCAGCTCCCTTAGGATGACGAGGGGGGTCCGCGACTCCACGCGAACCGGAAGAAAATATTGCCGGGGAAAGGGGCAGAGCAAGAGCAGCTGACGGGGAGCTTCGTGGCATCCTTGAATCAGATGGGTTAGAGCTTGGACCTGCTGGATCAGTGTGGCAAGCTGGTCCTGGGTCATTGGGGCCGCTGATGGCGATGGAGTCTCAACTGGTGGCAGCGGCGGCGTCACACTGCTCACCGAATTAGGTCTTTGGGAGACGATCTGATTCCGGGCTTCAGAGATAGCCCTTCTTCGATTGGCCATTGGAGGGGTTCTCTTCAAAATCAAGATCGTTATCTCCTTTTTTTCAAGTTTATGGGACTTGAGGGCCCTTCCTCTGGTGCCAATTTGTTGTTGCTGGAATCCGTCCTCCGACTTGGGTGCGGTCGAGCTTCAGGTTGGGCTCCCTCCTAGGCGGACCTGCAAAATAGTTGTCACACGAGAGGCGTTGGGGGTGGCCCTCTGCGGAAGACCCTCCGACAAAGTCAGTGGAGATCAACAATGAACAAATATGGGGAAAAGGCTTTCGCTGAAGAGTCCCTCCAGGATGGCCTTAAGGGCACATCTTATTTTAAGTGAAGCATGAAATAGTACTCCTAGTATATTTTTCCAGAGCTAGTAGGGGCACATAGATACCCACAAGGGCCTAGTGTATATCCATCAATCCATTGCTCTAGGAAAAAGGAGGAGAGGATTGTGGTTCTGCAAGGTGAGCCCAAATTTCTCATCCATGGCCAAGTGACTAGAATCCATCCCATGGGGCATCAACCACTCAAAGTTGAGAATAAGTGAAGCCAAAATTAGAGGAGCGAGTTGATTAACCAATGGCACTCCTGGACAGCTTCTTCTCCCCTCACCAAAAGGTATATATGAACTTGAAATCATTTCCTTTGTATCCGATCGAAGAGTTGATAAAGCGCTCTGGTGAGAAGGTCAGTGGATCCTCCCATATCTTTGGGTCTCTTCCAATGGCCCAGACATTCACCATTACATGGCAACCTTTAATTTGGAATCGTGTAGTCCATTGTTTCACACGTCTCCATAGTTTGGTGAATGAGAAGAGGAACCGCAGGGTGCAATCTTTTTTTTTTTTTTAATGCATGCTTGTAGATAATGAAGACGAGGTGGATGAGACTCCCTCACTGTGTGTTTTCCAATCTCCCTTTCAAGTTCGGAGCGAAGGTTTTCCAGGATTGGTTTGTTCTTGACTAACTCTGCCATGGCCCACTCAATTAGTGTTGTGGTTGTGTCAGTGCTTGCTGTGAAAAGTGAAAACATCCTTCCACAAAAAAAAAAAAATCAGTATCAATCTTACATCTATAGGATATCAAATTTATACATTGATTTTATTGTTTTAAGAAACTTTTTAAACCAAACTTTTTAAATCAAACATGCAACACAAGTCTCCTCTACAGCTAGCAATATATCTGTCTCTCAGGTTCAGGAGAAAAATTAACAGTTGGCCTCTGAAATTTCACAGATGAGCCACAACCAGACTAACTAACACATGATTAGACTTGCAGGTGGATTAGACCAACTTGATCCAGAGCATACCGAATTAATTTGGGTTTGATAATTAGATTCCAATTTCTTGACTTAAAAATTAGTCTGGACTCGCGTTTGCATCCATGCCACATTTAAAATAACTTGACATGAATTATTGTTATGCTTTAAGCATTCGGTAGTTAATTAAAAATATTTTATCATTTTTAAAATCAAAAAATATTTGTCAAAATACTAGATGTTTGATATTATCATCAAAAATGTGCTCCAAGTAGCAGAAAACCTTTTTAAAAAAAACAAAAATAAAATTTTTAGAAAAAACTTAAAAAAAAGCTAGAAAATATAGGCCATTTGGTAGTAAATTTGGATTGAATTTTTTATTTTTAAAAATAAAAAATTCGATCGATCAAATCGTTTTCAAAACTTTTTTTAAAATGATTTTAAAAATTTGAATAAATCTTAAAAAAATGTCGAAGAATTTTTCGATTCATCAGGACATTTTTAATTTTATCCTTCTTCCTCAAAACATCAGAAACTCGCAAATTCATCTTCTTTCTTCTTCCTATATCTTTCTTCATGTGATTAGCTGCTCTTTTCTTCAAAAAATAAATTTTAAAAACATCAATAAATATATTTTTAAAACTGGATGCTGTAATTTTTTTTTACTTTTTGAATGAATATCTTAATTTTATAACTACGCATCGTAAGTTTAAAATAAATATCATAAATTTTTTTTAATTATCATAAAATTATTTTAATATTTTTTAATAAATATTATAGCATATAAATTAAAATGCACTCATATAAATTTACTGCATCGACTGCATCGATGCGGTGTATAAAGCCTTTTCCACGGCCATAAGAACCCACCTCGGGGTGACCCGTCTCATACTAGATTTGAAACAAAATTTTTGCATCGATGATTAATCGTGCGCATATAATTATGCATGTATTGAAAGCATTTTTATTTTTTTATACTATATACGATTATGCGCACGAATGATATGTGCGTATTTTTGCATCGCGCCGTGAAGAAAGAGTTTTCTTTGGATTTTTTTTTACGGCTGGCAGCCTCGTGGTAGAAGAAGATTTACCCGTGGAGTCAACCGTAGGATGGAGGGCACCCACCCGGAAATTGCCTCGGTCCCTTTTCTGCCACCCACGGCTGCAGATAAACGCCGTCACGTCGCTCGTAGATGCGTATTCTATGGTCTCGGATTCATATTTCACTGACTCCGTGGGTACCGGGTAGTAGACGAGAGACCAGAGGCTCCTCCGAAGGTGAGGCATCTCCTTCTCCTCCTCTTAGATTTGCTTCTCCTCTCGTGTTCTCTTGCGATTTTTTCGTGTATTTCTTCATAATTTGGCGAAAAGACGGTTTCTTGGGTTAGCGATGAGGGAAATTTTTGATAGTTTTGGGCTTTGAGCTTTTTTATTTTTGAGAAGGGGAAAAAATTGGTGAGCTTTCAGTTTTGAGATTTTATTTTGATGGATGTAATTGAATTCATTGTTTTAGCTGGTCTTTTCTAAAATTCTAGTACCGATTGAGGGCAATAAATTTGTTTCTTATTTTTTTTAAAAAAAAAATCTTGCTGCCTACCGCTAGAATTTGTCGAACCATTTACGGAAAATGAAGGATCATTAGGTGCGTGATGCTTGTGACTGTTGGGATGTGTTCTGGGACTTTCTTTATGGTGATATCTCCTCTGTTGTCAGAGAGGAGGTTGTTGATGATTAATTATTACATTTTGTTATTATTTTTAAACTTGTGGCTTTTTATACATGGATTTATATCCGTATTATTATGTTGAAACATTTGTTTGCCATAAAGGAAATTCTTTTCATAATTAACTGTGGTTATTTCTGTTATGCTAACTATGGAACCAAATCAAGAAATGAATTGAATCGGATGGATCTTCTCTGCAAGAGGTCCATCTGACAAGAGAGATTTACAATGTAATATCATCTTGATAGAAGATGCTGCAGCCACTGGCTGAAGGAAGTTGAATCAACAGTTTGTTTTTTAAGAGCCCAACATTATCCATTATTTGGAGTTGATTTAATGAGGAAAAAGGTTCAGAAATTAGAAAGATTTGGAAAAGTTTACTATAAATTTAGAGAATATATGGGAACATAAAAGTCAAAAGCAACATGTGTATACAATAATTAAGAATCCATTAGTAATGCAGTTATGTCGTCCAGCAAGAATGGATGGCATGTTTTCTACCACTTCACCATACCCACCAGACAGCAGTCTTTTAAGAATTCATATCCTAGTGCAGCAAGGCAGCACCAAAAATCAATGGCTTATTGTTTGACGTTGCATTAACGGATCTAAGAGGATAAAATTGCTCTTTACTTTTTTCTGTAGATAACATTAAAACCCATTTGCTGTTAAGTTAAATTGATTTAATCTGCCATTTGCTGTTAAGTTAAATTGATTTAATCTTACTGTGACTGTATTGTGATATAGGTATATAACCAGGTTTATCTCCTGTTGCCCTCTTCATCTTGTATTGAGTATTTGATTGAACATATCTGTATTTACTATGCTTTCTGAGAAACATCGGACGGTACAGATTAAAATAGTATTGGTTTTTGGGAGTGAAATAGTAAAATTGAAGACCCAATCAGAAAAATTGGAGTATTATCTGTAAATTTGGTTTTGTTTCGTTCTTCTCTGTTTATGTTTAGCTCTACGAAATTTTCAATTTTTTTTTTTACATGAAATTGCACTTTGCCATTTCATGTGCTTAAAACTCTGCCCCTTTCTACTTTACTAGTTACAATGTCTGGTCACAAGTATACAGTGATAATCATCTTCAAACTTCTTACTGCAGGGGGGGCAATGTTCCAAATTTGAATTTAATATATTTTAGTAAATTGCTGATGTCTGTGTGTTTATGTGTGTTTGTGTGTTCTGGCTGATTTCCAGTTGTACTCCATCTGGAGTCCTTTTTGCCAATTAGGTGGCAATCATGATGGTGAATACTGAGACGAAAGGAAAGCAGCAAACGAATGTTTATTATGTAAATGCTGCTGTCCCTTGTGTGGTGGAAGAGAAATTTGGTGGTTATTTCGATGATTATGATGTTTCTGCACCGGCAGAAGATCTTCAAGCTCAGGTGAGCTCTAAAAGAAATATTTTTAATTTGTTTTTTCTTTAAAGAGATTCTATGTTGATGTACTTGTAACTTAGTGATTTTGAGCTTTCGCCACAAGTCAAATATTTTTGACATTGAGTTAACTGTATTTTTGCAAAATTATTTATATCAACTGTGAGTCCAAGAATTGCAAAATCACCAGATTTTCAGTTTAAGCTGGTGCTTTTAGCGAAGGAAAGGGAGCTACACTCTGTCCATGCTCTAAGTTGTGGGAGTCCAGGCTTTCATTCAGCAAGAACCTGTAATAGGAGATAGCCACTAAGCAATAAAAGAAAAGTAAACAGAGTGTGAGATGTTTGCTCTTATGCATGGACTCATGGGATACCATTTCATGAATCTCACTGAAACCTTGGTTAATCACATAGGCCAGAACTTGATTTTGCACACTAAAAACTAGTGCTTGCAGGCTCAATGTACAAGATCTAACTTCTGCTATCTAGTCCTACTCTGTGAAAGCTTCCTTAGAGGCTTTTTAAGCATCTTCTGTGGTTGTGTGTAAGATAGTTTTCACAGCTTTCTTGAGGGTTTTACTTGTAACAAGAAGTGAGATTGCACCATGCTTGGTACTTTGTTCTCAATCAGCAAAACCTCTCTCTTGCTCTTCTTATGAACATAATCTCTGCCTTTTTTTTTTTTTTTTCTGTAGTGCTTTCTCAAGCTCCTTGCATCTTTTATTCGTAACCATGAAAGAGATCCATCTAGTGCTTTGCAGGGAGCAACACATGGTTCCCTCTTATTCTCTCTAGACTGTCCTGTATATGTTCCCTATAAAATGACCTTGAACTTTAAAAGGTATTTGAACATTGAACTTGTAATTAGTTAAATGATGTTTTGATTCTCAAAATGGAATAATGTGTTATCATCGGCTGCAATACTGGTTCCTTCTCTAAATTAGTATTTTTCAAAGGTCCCATAATCTTGTATTTTTTTCATGCATAAGCGTATCATATAAGTTTGTTGTCATGGTTCTCAGGGAAGTGGTTCTGATAATCTTACAATTTTAATTTTTTTTGGTTCTAAAAACATGCACTCAAATATTTCAATCAGTCGACCGCATGGTTCCTTTAAATCATGCATTAATTGTTACAGCAAATCTTGACACCCTAGATGGGAAAGCTTAGGGGTTGATTTAAGCACAAATTAACTGTTAGTATTATTTAGTTTGACTGTGATACAAGAACAATTTCTTGTGTCACCAAAGAGTTTACTTTGTTGGTCTTACTTAAGAACTGCATTTTGTAGTGTAGGTATTAATGAAATATATATTAACACATATTGCACTTATTTTCTGTAAAGTAAGGTCCTTCTTGGTGGTGGTGGTGTTTTTGTGTTGCTTCTCTACAAATTGGTGAAATACCACATGGAGATTGATATTGAAGAGAGGAAGCATTTGCACAAAATTTATGGCATTCCCTGCTTTTAGTTTCACATTTTTTTTTGAAAGCAATAAATAATTGCTACAAAAAGATTTAAAGATTTTGCACACAATTTAAGAAAACAAGACGGTTTCATCATAGATGTTGGTCAATCTAATCCATATTCTTTCATGGGTTTTTGAAAACAAAAACAAAAAAGAAAATCGTAATCAGATGGGCCCTAAGCTAACTCTACAATCAGTTGTCAGTTTTCATGTCAGTAAACTGATTATAATTGTGAAACTATTCTATAATATTGTTATATTATTTCAAGTAAGCTTTCTCTGCAGGAAAGTGTCTACAAATCCTTCCAAAGAAATGCTCGGGGTGATGCAACAAGAGCTTCATCAAGTAATAATTCTAGAAACAATCATGATCATGTTCCAAAGGAAGCAGAAAGTAATTCTTCAGCAACTGCAAGTGTCAAGTCACAGCTAGCTAGAGATGAAGCTCTAGCTAGAGAATTGCAAGACCTGGAGAATCAGCTTGCTGGTACTTCCCTCGGTGGAATTACTGGAACAAAAGCTGGTAAAGATGGTTTCAAGAAACTTCAAATTTTCTTGGAGTGTAGTGATTATTGGAGTCAAGTTATTTGTCCATTATGGTTGTATCATAATTATGTTGTTTACTACATTGTTGCTGCATGTCCATCATTTATTCGCCCATTTGGCAAAGGAAAATTAATCGAGTTGAACTCACTTTGATGGGTTATTGCTTGTCTCGGTTTATGTTTTCTATCTATTACTTATATTTTATTGTCCATGAGAATCTTTTCTGTTAATGAGGTGAAGTTTGTACAATGTAACCCATGTTGATCCACTCTATGATATATAGTTTGCTAACAACAAGAATACATCAATTCCATAGACCTAAGAATTATTGTTGATTTAATATATCTTCTTCTTTTACTGTATCAGTGATGCAGCAGTTACATTGAAACAAAAAAAATGCCACTTATTACATGTAGGAGTCATTAATTTAGATATAACTCTTACTTCTCTTTCCACCTGACTTGTAAGTGAAACTAGTGAAATTCATGGCAGTTATGATTCTTACTTTGGTAATGACCATTTAATAATTCTGGCACTGCTGATATTTTTCTTGGCTTGTTTCTTCAAGATGCAAACCCCAAACAATCTTCCTCTGCTAATGTTGAATGCAATTCTACAAACTTGTCCAGTCAGGTAAGTTGCATTGTAGTTTACCATTCTATGGAAATGCATGATTTCATATATCTGAAAATGAAGTTATTTATGGCTGGTTATACACAGGTTACTCCGGATGATATAGACCCAGATGATATGACTTATGAGGTACATTTGTCCATACATGTATTCTCAATACGCATAGAACCACACACACATGCATGCACATACACGCACGCGTGCGCGCACACACACACATATATGTATGTGTGTGTAGAGAGAGAGAGAGAGAGAGAGAGAGACTTGGTTAGATTGAAATATAGCTAAGTTTAGGATCTGCTCACCTTTCTCACCCTTGGATTCACATGGATTTAAGAGTTACCTCACTTTTTTTTTATCTTTAGAATTTATGAACTGTGTGAATCTAAGAGTGGGAGAGGTGACCCAATTTAGGCTTGCTATATTCGAATGCAGCCAAATTTAGAATCCGGTCTCCTTCTCCACCCTTGGATCCACACGGATCCTAGAGTCACCTCATCTTTTTCATCTTTGATATTGGTGAACTGTGTGGATCCAAGGGTGGGAAAGGTGATCAGATCTAGATTTGGCTCCATTTGAATATAGTCAAATCTATCCCAACCCCCCCCCCCCCCCCCCCTCTCTCTCTCTCTCTATATATATATATATATATATATATATGCAAGCTTAGTCAAATCTATCCCAACCCCCCCCCCCCCCTCTCTCTCTCTCTCTCTATATATATATATATATATGCAAGCTTAGTTATGCTTACATCTCCCAAGATACTATTCCATCTGAAAGAACAAGAGGAAAAATGTTGATCTCTCTCTAGACCTAGTCTCTTACAACCACTGAGGTCATCTGGCTTTGTGCCTAGGTGTCACAATTCTTGTTGTTTTATTCATCTCAGTGATGATTGGAGTGCTATGCATATAAATATAATTCAAAATTTTCACTTACTATTATTAAGTCCTAATATGGCCACCACATCTTCATACATTTGCTTCCTCATATCCTTGTACTCGGTATGGTGAGTAGTATCTCCTAAAGTTGCTTGATATGGCACAAACTACAACTTTATAATATCTATTGAGCCTACTTTGTCCATAATGTCCTAAATTTGTGGATTTAATACAATTCTATGAAGTACGTGCATCCATAATAGCTCATTGTAGAGATATTTATTGTATAATCATTGTCATTGGGGCTTTGACAGTATTACTTTATGTGTTGATTTTCTGCCTTATATTAGTATATTTTTGTACTATGGCACCATTCAGCACACGATTCTTCATACAGAACCTAGATTGTTTGCTAACCTCAATAGATCTGGTAGTTCAATATTATGTAGCTTTCTGATTTTCACACTGGTGTAAGATGACAAGCTATTTACACAGAAAGGAACAAGTGCTATGATGTAGCTTATAAATTCATGCATACCTCACTCATGATCGAGTGCTCAATGATAATTCAAACATTGGGATTCTTGTATCACATAACTAGTGGGTCTTATGTAATATCTTTTAAGGATTTCTAGCAGGTAACAGTCATGAGCTTTATATGTGCATCCTGCTAAAAAGAATATGTCACAATAAAAGATATGCATCATTGATACACAAAATGTTGTAAAACACTAAGAAGACAAAGATCTGATAAGGTTTTGATGGGGTTTATCTTCCATAGAATAAACAATAAGATTGAAAGTTCTTGTAAGTTGACTGGAGAAAGGAATCTTTGATATGAAAGTAGGTGAATCCTGAGATTTGAGGATCTAGGTTGGAATTTAAGGGTTGATAAAGTTAAGATCAAATCAAGTTAGCATATAGCTGTAGAAAGAAAGTTTACATAGCCATAATATTAGTGACTCCAAAAGATAGCAGAAAATCTGTCATGTTATGAGGAATTACAGTCTCAAGGATTATAATAAATATTCTGCCAACATTGATTTACTGCTGCTGTGAGATGTCTGATTGAGTGAATTGAGGCTGTCATTGTACTCCAACAAGTTTACAATATATCTTAGCACGAAGAGACTAAAGTATGAGCTAGAGTAATCAACAGAATATTGGATCATGATTGTTCAAAGGGAATGGGAGTGCGCAAAGATCATCATTTCTTTTTTCTTTTTTTAAAGGAATATCATTTTTCGGGGGCAAGACCGGTACCACTGTGAAATTATCCCTGCTTCTGAGCATTACATTGACTTAAAATGATTTAGCCTTAGAAGATGCATGAAGATCCCTTAGAAGATGCATGAATCTTCATCTTTGAAGTCCCAAACAGGATACATTGTTGGTGTTCTTGGCTGCATTTGCGTTGCATAAGGGCATATCATTGTTTCATTGTTTGTGGCAAGGAGATTTTTTGAGTTTCATAGCCTTGCATCACCAATTCAGTGGTCACAATTTTTGTTTAAGATGGAGCTTGAATTTAGGCACAATTATTAACAAATGTAACTTATGTTGCTTTTTGATATGAGAACTACAGTCCTGTTATTCATTGTTCTTATTTAATTATTTATTGAGTTTACTTTGTTTGTTTTCAGTTATTTACAGTGCAACTGAAATTCGATTTTTATGATTTTAGGAATTGCAACGACTAGGTGAAGCTATCGGTACTGAAACCAGAGGATTATCTGATGAGCTTATATCATTTTTGCCAACTTCAACATACAAAGTTCGGTTATTCTCGAAGAAAGAAAATGAGGAGTATGTTTTGGTTTAGTTATTTATTTACAATCATGTATCTTCTTTTCAGCAAGGTACGTTAGTATTTTGTAGGCCAAGATTATGCTTTTGTGAAATCTTGACCAAGCTTGCCATGCAGCTGCACTTCTATATTATTTCTAGGTGTCCTTGTATCATATACAAGTATATCTTGTCTTGTCCTTTATGGGGAGCTTCTAGAATGAAAGTAGTTGTTTTTTGAC
Organism: Calamus simplicifolius; assembly: GCA_900491605.1. Lineage (NCBI taxonomy): Eukaryota > Viridiplantae > Streptophyta > Magnoliopsida > Arecales > Arecaceae > Calamus > Calamus simplicifolius. Next base: position 1,128,199 of record UESW01004106.1, on the reverse strand, counting down.
CGGAAAAACTGAATAATAAAGCAGTGAGGCATTGTGAGCCTGAGCTTTTTTATAGGAAGTCAGTTTAATTGAAAAGCAAAATACTGAAACAAATTTTGAATGCTCAAATTATTTGATATGAGTTGCTTAATTGAGTTGCAGGAGCTCATATTGTAGGTTTTGCCTTCCACTAATGGTTTTTGCTGCATGCAGATGTGTGATCTGCTATATGGCTTATGAGAACCGTGATGAATTGATCACATTGCCTTGCCAACATCGATACCATAAAGCTTGTGTCACGAAATGGTTAAAGATCAACAAGGTAGTTTCTATTGTCATTTGAGATTTTCCATGCTAATTCTGATTTCTGACAACCAATCATATTTTAATATAGGGATGTAAATGTTTTTGGTCAGCAATTTTTGTTTGTATTTGACAGACCTTAACTTAAAGGCTCGTACATAATTAATCTATGCCTATCCAAAATGTATTTGAGATTGAGGATGAACTTATGGACATTTTGTAGTTGATAGAAAGTTTAATGAGGAGCGATCAACTTACAAAGAAAATACTACTAGTGCCTAAAGGAAAAAAAAATGAAAGAAATATTTTTGATAACCAAAGTGATACTCTTCTGAAACTTCTTAGTCAAAAATAGGAAAGTAACTATCAAGAATCTTATTACAGTTTTTATTTGGTTTGTAAGTCATCAATGATTTGACTGCTCAATCTGTAATTTAAGAACATATTAGAATTAAATAATCAAACTGAAGCTACTTATATTTGTAATTTGAATAGACCTAAACTAACATGGACAGAAATAATTAAACAAGATATAACTATTTATAATTTGAATGTCGATTTAGTCTTGAATAGAGCAGAGTGGAGGAAGCATATTCATGCAGCCGACCCCATATAGTTGGGAAAAGGCTTAGATGAGTTGAGTTGAGTTTTTAAGCTACTTGTATTTATTGGCTTAATAATCTCCTTCAATTTTGAATGTATTCTGACTGAATCTAAAGATAAGCAAAAAATTAAAACCAAAAGCACTGTTTGCAAAGCCACCACTTTTGCAACAGGAACCCAAAAACGTTGGGCTTGCAAGTGATGATTGCTTAAATTCCACTTCTTCAAAATAGAGCATTAGATGCATATTGAACTGCAGCAGGCAGCAAACCTTGAAGGTGTTCCTATGTTCACGGTCAATGTGGACAACGCTACAGTGATTTCTTCTAGTGTTGCTTCGATTTCTTCTGTTGACTCTTCGTGAAAAATAGATTAGCCCTTATGTAACCTAAACATAATAAATTTATTTAGTGACATCATAAGAAAAACAGGATATTAGAATGTTCTTAAAATGTAGAATGAACAGTAGTCAAATTAATGTTTACTGACAAACACTAGGAGAAACATTTTTGACTAGGTGACCGAATGTCATGGTTCATGCAAAACATGCAGCATTTTCAGTTAATAATATAGTTTTATTATTTAGATATGACTCTAATCCAGTGGTTGAGGGCTCCATAATTCTAAGTCATGGCATTGCCATCAATTAAAGGGCAAGGATGAGAAACATTCCGACTAGGTGATTAAATTTGGTAATTCTCACAAACCAAAATACAGCCGTTAGATTAGCAAGACAATTTTTGTACTTGGAAAAGAAACTTCAGTGGTTCACACCCTCTGTTCTGATGAAGCATCAACTGTTTCTTTCCTACTTAAATTTGTTAGTTCATATATACGCGTGGCATCATGTCTTGTATTTGTTAGACAAAAAGCACGTTTGTTAATTAGATTGATTCATATTCTTTTTTTGGATCAGGCATGCCCGGTGTGCTTTGTGGAGGTTTTTGGTTCTTAATGAATGCGCATCAAAGCTGCAAGTTGTGTATGCTGGCATGACGTATTACTTTTGGATGGCACTTGAACGATATCATGGTGGTTTGGGCTGTATATTAATGTCATGGGAGTTCTTTATTAATAATATGCAAACATATTTAACATTTTGTAAAGAGTAAGAGATGGAAATTGAGGATCAAAAGTCAGACATTTAGATGGGTAAGGTGTTTTCATGCCATTGTGACGCAATGCTTGTATTCACTGCATTATGCATCATTGTTGATTACTTGTATATGTTGAAGGTCGTTGCTTATCCTAGTTATACTCAGATTATTTTCTTAGTTATGTATTCCAATGTTATTATTAGTTGGAATAGTTGGTTTGTCTTTTTAGTGGCAGGTTTCATGAGTCCTGATGGGATTTTGTATTTAGCCAGGGACAAAGGTGAGGACGGTTCCTGCTTGACTAGGGAATTGGTGAAGGCTATAAAAAAGCCTATGTGGCTCTTGGTTTTAATATAAGCGTTTTGGAGAAAATATGTGCGGCATCTGTGTGAAGTGTCCTTTGGCTGGGAAAGAGTTCTTGTGAGGCATGCTTTTTTTTTTTTTTTTTGTTATCCATGGTAGCCAACTAATTTTAAAGTAGATCTAGAGATTAAGCAGCAAGAAGATATGCATGATGTGGATTATTCTTGCAGTTACTCGGTAACCCATAAGATGGAACAGTTAGAAGACAATGCATGATAAGATGGTGGTTTTAGTTTTAAATAAAACATGAGATTTGATTTCATGTTTTAAATAAACATTGTGGATTGAATCATACATGTGCTGGTGTATTAAAGGTGCATATATATATATATATATTCAAGTAGAGGTTTTACAGAGATGCAAGTTATAATTTAGCACTAGTTACATCCGTTTTTGGTTTGCAGGTTATAGTGGTAGTCTCTTATAATTAGTCGAATGATGAAAGTGCCTTATGAATTGGGTACTAATGAAATTTTTGCAAAAGATGATGACAGATTCGGCTACCGATTTATCTTAGCTATCTAAATCCTCTCTGTAAATTAAAATCGTAACGAGGTAATTAAGTACAGCTCGTTGTTATCGTTGTGGGAATGCCTCTTGGTATGGCCGTTGAGACTTCATGTTTAACCTGTGCAATTTTATCAAATCCAATTGTTTCAAGGCAAATAAACAATTCTTGAGTTTTTCTCATCCCCACTAGAATGTTTCGTTCATCACCACAAACCAAACATGGACAAGTTTATTAAGATTAAGATGTCAATTGTAACTGAACTATGCCAAGTTTATAATCTTCGCTTGCTAGAAGTTAACAGAATCAGCAAGAGGGCTTCCTATTTCAGAGAGATCATTTCCAGAGATTTTGGTTCAATCTATTAAAAAAGTGCATGCAAATATATATATATATGGCAAGAAAGAAAATTAAATCAAGTGTTCATTCAGAAGTTATTGTTCAATATGTTAATGTAATATATATTACTGTCATTGGATGGATATGAAGAAGTTCAATGAACCTGAAATTAATTAAAGAAGCCTGGAATAATTAGTTTTAGTTTCGGTAGTTAATGGATGTCTTACTTAGACTGCTCGTATCTGTTTTCTGTTTTCGTTTTTTTCTTTGTGAAATGCTGTCTTGCCCACTCCCACGTGGCACTCTTCGAATGGATAAGCCCTACGTGACACTGGGTGTACACCGCCAATCCTTGGCTGCCACATGGGATGGAAAGTGAGCTTGATTTTTTTTTTTTTAAGGGGACATGCCTGCATCTATCAATGAGGCTTAGGCTGAGGCTTTTATCACTGGAAAAAAAAATATACACGCATTGCAACCAAGTTTGGGCCATCTTTCTTGTTCTCTATCCCTTGCACGTAGTACACGAGCAACCAGAGCTCAAATCAACGTGAAGCATGATAGTTAGACGAGGAGCTTCTGCCCACCGGAAAAGAAATCTGGAGAGAGTACGTGAAGAATAATGAGAATAACGTCGCTTTAGGCTGAGATGGAGATCGACGTTGCTTCATCTTGATATGGATGTGTCTTAGTTTGTTGGTCCATCACTTCAACAATTTCAAGCTTGGGAATTTACTGAAACAACTTCAGAGCAAAACCCAAATATATCCGGAATAAATTTATACCATTTGTTTCGGTGGAGTAACTTTATCCAATTAAATAGGTTACCAGGGAAAAGCTAGGCGTTTACCACGTTCAAAACTTTAATAACGTCCCCATTGCATGAAGTAGGAGGCTATTCTACCCTGTATCCCGTGGAATCCAGCAAAGTTTAACGTGGAAATGAAACGTCGACTTTTTCAGTTCATAGTCAAGCCATCCTTTGCCCCATATATACCATCGCTCTCAAATAACTTGCCGTAAATCTTCAAAGAGAACAAGATACATGTTGAAAATTTGGATCCATTTTGCGGCATAATTCATATCTAATTGAGCTCTGCTGACGAAGAAAAGGCATGGTGTCTTATTTTAATTCGTCCCTTTACCCGGAAGAAGCTCTCTCTTTCTTCCCAATCCAAGCAGCATTTGAAATTAATTAATGCTTTGCAATGTTTCATTCTTAATATATCTGTATTTGATAATTATTGGGTGGCTAGCCGTTGAAGTTTGCCTTTCGATCCTCAAAGCCTAGGATGGATATATTTTTATATCCATGTGGAACTTCGGTCTAAGGTGGCATAATTTTGAAATTTAAAGACAAAACATTTTCATACGACAAAATAATAACTTGAACAGAATAAAATGGTTAAAAAATATATAATTGTAATTATTTGCCAATTTAATAGTCTACCTATATATTTTCTAGCTCAACTAAACAGAATTTAAATAAAATTAATGTTTTATCGAACAAATTATCTTTCCTCAGCCGAACGAATAATCGTGCGGATAGAATTTTATCCTATTTCAATGAATAATAAATATAAAAAAGATTTTAAAAAATCTGCTTTTTTTTCAGCGACGCCAAACGCACGCTTAAAAATTCTCCCTCTCCCTGCGTATACCAGTGCTTAAGCTCACAGATATTGGTATTTTATATGATATCTTGGTGATGGCACGGAGCTGGTCCACAGTATATCGTAGTCCAGGATATATAGCAAAAACAGCCAAAGACACGCGAGCCCACGGATGCTGACTTACGTTTCTCCTGGTTGCTTGATTTGACCCACGGTCTCGAAGACGGCCAAGAAACATCCATCGCCAGGCTGGATCCCAAAACGAGGATCAATCCAAACAGTCCCTAAACATCATCGGTCTCTATAATTAAATATTTTTCAGATCCCCCTGTTCCACTTAGCTGTTGGCTGGTTCTCTGACTTCGTGGCTCGCTAGACACCACTCCTTCCATTGATGCGTTGTTGCTAATGGAGCTGTTGTCTGTTCAAAAAAATCTATCCCAATATGTGGTACCACACTGCCAAGCAGCCAGCTCTCTTTTTTTTTTTTTTTTTTTTTATAAACGAGTAGATAATCATACTAGTTAGTAAATTATTTAGATAAATAAATCAAATTTACTGTAAAATAGAGGAGCAGGGGTCATCCAACCGCCATATCCAACCACCAGCGTGCTGAGCAACATAAGCTGTCACCCAGTCGGCCACCGAGTTGGCTTCACGGTAGATATATCGAATCCGAACAAACCAACTCTCTGCAAGATAGACCATATCCCTGAGGATAGGAATACTGGGGCCATCAAAATATTCTCCTTTCTCAGCCATGAATAACCATCATCGAATCACCCTCGATCACGAGTCGATGAATAAAATACTGAGAGGCGTAAGAAATACCTATCCATGCTGCATAAAGTTCTGTCATAGGGACAGAGGAATCAAGGATGCCAAAGCCACCCGCAGCCAGCATATCACCCTGAGGCCCACGGATGATAAACAGAACCAGCAGCTCTGCCATGGACACTCCCATCGAAGTTGATTTTAACAAACCCTGAGGGGCTCCAGAAAATAAAACCGTATACCGGTTCGCTCCGAAGCAACAGGGGAACCCAGAGGCCAAGGAGTCAAGACCAAACTGCTTGAAAAGCATGGGCATATTCCGCAGACAAAGATCTGATCCTCCTAACAAGCCGATGTGGAGAGATAACATCTCGAAGAAGATGAGCTGGTTCCTCGATATCCAAATCTGATAAGCGTGATCGCTTAGAGACCGTGTTATACTGAGAGGCCCTCCGAAGATCAAGAAAGAAAGGGAGCATAGGATCCAAAAACATTCACATTATAAAATAATCCATCATCGGCCATATCTGCAGTGGTCTCGTTACCAGCTGATATTTAGAGCTGGTAGTAAACAGTGGGAGCTCATAATTAAAGATGGGAACATGCAGAGTTGAAATGGTGCCGGCCACTTGAATCTCTCGTTCCCACAGCAACCAACCTCGTGTTCCAAAACGTGGCATATTTTTTACTCAGAAAATCTACTCCATGGTACACCAATGCGCAATCAAATAGACAGTGAGGGGCCTCCCTCACCAAACAAAATCATTGGACTAGATGCCAACTAGTGAGAACCCTAGAAAAAGAGACGTACGCATGTGAACATAAGTTTGCAAGAAAGTTGGCCAGTTCATTTGCTGAAATTAGTTCTCTTGTGTATATATATAATGGCCCAAAAACGAGTGCCTCAAATCATATGACCACTTTTTCCATGTTCTTCCATGACCTTGTCTTTTAGGTTCTAAAATATTTTCAGTATTAGATTTTGAAGTGCTAGTGGGTTGATGGTCATGTCTTATTGCAGTGTTGCTTCCATATCAGCACGCGCATCAAATGGTTTAAAGCCCTCCCTAGTGGACAGACATCACTGGAGCTAGCACATATATATATACTTAACCTTTTTCTTGTGCAAATTCTCTACTTATCTCTTGCTAATGTGGTTCATTGCTGAAGAAAGACTACTCATGCTGATGCATGGCCAACAAACGTGCAGGCTAAACTGGCATAAAAAGAAAAGAAAAAAAAATTTAAAGAATGAAAATAGTTGGAAGATGATTAACTCGGAAGCTCATCCACCTGCTTAAACGTTTGGGTGGTGAGGCCTCCTTAATGGTAGGTTTCTCTTGTGGAGCTAATGTAGTATTTTTTTTTCATCATGGATGGACTTCAGATCTAATTCATTCAAGTTTCTGAATTCTGATATATTTTATGCTGTTTTCTTTGTAATTGCAAGCATCTTATTAGTGGCATATATATCCAAAAGAATCTCCACTCCATTGGATCCAGCTAGAATCAATCAACAGTGTAGAGATGTAGTTGGTTTAAATTCTTCATCATGGCATCATTGGAGCTCTGGACCGACCATGGCCTCCAACTTAGGGAAGTTCGATGCATGCATGAGGAGGCTTTTACAAGCCACTGTCAAAGAATATTGCTGGCTCCACCAACTGGCAAAGGTGACGAGAGGTAGAGATGCTAATTAATATGTCGTGATCCAAGCAAATCATCTAATGGTCTCCTCACCACCAACCCCCACATCGTCAAGCTCTCTTTACATCATCAGACTTTGGACGATGCTTAAATCATGGACGTTTTTAACGGTGTCATCGATTAATTTCTTAGTGGAACGAGCAAAATCAGTCGCATCGTGAGAACTTTCCACGCAATTAACGGGTCAAGGGCCCTCTTATATGTAAGGTCACAATCTAGTGAGAGACTTGCAGCCAAGAAATTTTGAAAGCTGCCATGGTTGGAAAATGCAAATTAAGGTTATTACAGCTGCAAATGATTCGGATCAATTAGACATGAATTAATCTGTAGAATCTAATTTTATATTTAAATTTTAATTATAAGTATATAAAAATAAATATATTTAAAATATTTTATTTAATTTAAGTATGTATAATTTTTTATTATATAATATATATATATATATATACTTAAATGAGATTAAAAAGAATCAATTTGAACTAAATTTTTATTAAAAATCTTAATTCTATCCAAATAAATTATTATCCTTAAATTTATAAATTATAATATGTTTAATATTTTCAAAATATTATAAATAATTTTTTTGAAATATATAAAAATATAAATATTTAGATATAATTAGAGAAAAAAAACAGTTAAAATAAAAAGAATTAATTTAAATTAAAATTTACTGAATGAATTTATAAAAATAATTAATTTTTTTTAAAACATAAGATTTATATAATTAAAATTTATAAATTAAAATAATTAATTAACTACGAATTGAAATGAGTTATATTAAAAAAAACATAACATATAAATTTAATTTAAAATTTAAATTGAATCTAATTTATAAATCTAATTTAATTTATTAGTTGTTCAATACGAATCAAATTAAATCTAAATGGATTGAACTGAATTAGATCACTAATTTACTTGCTCATTTACAGCCTTACCGATCATAGATACCATTAGAATTAATTTGGAGTGCTGACGCTGTAGGTGGTTGCCGTGAATTCCATCGCAAGGACAAATTCAAGAAAGTGAAAGATGTGACGCCCGAAAATCTACTGAAAGGAGGAAAGAATCCAAGCCTGTCATGCAAGTTAGAAGGATTGATAAGTTTGTGTACGAACGGTGGCGGCAGGAGTAATGACGTACGCTTGGAGCAAAGGATTTTTCAATATTTGACAAGACTTGTAAGCCAATGATGTGGAAATTTTAGAAAGCCAATCCAACTTAAAATTTGATACATCTTTGTCAAAAAAAAAAAACGTTTTTTTTTTAATTTCTTTATCAGTAAATTAATTAGGATCCTTTTTCCTTTTCTATGATTACTATTCTAACGTGGATCCAAGAAAAGCTGTGTTCAAAAAATAAATAAAAACAACAACAATAATAATAGCCTTTCAAGCTTTTTTTTTTTATATATATATCTTGAATACATGCAAAGAGCACAAAGCAAAAAATAATAATATACTAATTTAGTTAGGCGGCAAAATTATTTATTGATCCAATCTTACCATGCTATTATAAACGAGCAACTTGATTGCCATGCAAGCAAAATTTTAATATTTAATATCTAATTTGATGCAATAGTAATTAACAATCATATGCATACTGACTACTGACCCCTTGTCATTCAGGCCATTAGCTCATGATTCATAATTAGTGCTTAAACTAAGACAACTTGATGGATGGATTAGTTTAAACAAGTGCATCCCTTTTCCCACGGCTGAGAGTGCACCACGTGGAAGTACGGATAAGTCGGGACCTAAGATGCCGCCTTGGGTCCACGGCGGTCGGCCTAGGCTTGGAATTTAATCTAGGTCGCCTGCGGTCGTGAGCGAGCGGCGATCGAGTGGTCCCGAGCGATGAGACAATGCCAGTCTTTACGACCGCTGTTTTACGTGGAAAGATATTAGCTGGGATTGGGATGCCGTAGAGGAAAACAGCGATGGGTGGCGGTACGATGGGACCAGGCTCCCTACCCTCCCCCCGGCTTTTATATATATATATATATATATACTTTTTTTTTCTCGCAATTTTTCTCTTCATCTAAATAAGGTTAAAAGTTTTAAGGTTCTCATGCCATTTATTTATACTATATTTTGATAAAAAAAAATAGAAAGAAAAAAAAATTTGAAGAGATGAAGAGAGAAAAAATGAAGAAAAAAAAGTAAAAAAAATATTTGAATGAATGAAAGAAAAATAGAGTGAAAAAAAAAGTTAATAATTTATAACGATAATAATATTCTTATCACAAATGATTAAAAAATTATCAATTCTTTTTTAAGGATCAATATCGGAATAAAAAAAAATGAAAGTTTTCTTCTAATTACTTTTAGAGAAACTTTTAGATGGAGCCCATACTTTTTTTTCTTATTTTCATCTAGTTTTCTTTCTTCCCTATTTTTCTTTCCGTCCAAACAAGATAAATTATATTTTCTCTTTTTTTTTTCTTTTTTCTCTATCCAAACACAGACTTAGGCTATGTATGAATCTTTGAAGGAAAAAAAGAGAAAGAGTAAAATGAAGTAAAGGGATGAAAGAAAAAAAAAGATTATTTTTCTTTTTTTTATTTGAAATGGATGAAAGGAAAAAGAAATGTAATATCATTTATCTTGTTTGAATAGGAAAGAAAAGAAGAAAAAGAGTTATGTGACAATTATATCCTTTAGAATAGGAAATGAACAGATAAAAAATAAAAAATAAAAAAATATTTTATTTTTTAAAAAAATATAACTTAAATATTTTTTTATCTTAACTTATTTTCAATTTAAAAATCAACAAATTTATCCTCGTAAAAAAAACTAATTACTTTCATTCCTGTTTTTTTCCTTTTTCTTTCTATCTTTCTTCTGAACAACATAGCTTCCTTCATTTTCTTTCCCTGTCCTCTATTCATCCCAATCCAAAATAGGCCCTTATAAGCTATTAAAAAGCGAGTATCTATGTATATTTTATTATTTGCCTCAGTCTTTGACATTCTGCCGTTTTATCCGGAGTTTGATTCTTCTTGCCGACGCCAATGGGATAAGATTTATTGGATGGTGGTCTTCCATAAATGCCCTCAATTTGGTAACTACTAAGTTAAATATAATAATACTTTACTTAGACTGTACCAGGGTTGAGGTGAATCGGATTGAATTTTAATAAATGTTTAATTCAAATAATATGAGAAAAAAAGTTATTAACCTGAAGTTAGCTTATAACAACACTCTAATTTATTAGTTTCTTGATAAGCCTGATGTGTAATCATTTAAACTGAGATGCCATATGGCTATGAGTGAATATTACAGATCCTGCCAACTGCATTGCTGCAAACTATAATGAAATAAAAAGTATGAAAAAAATCAAGTAAAATAATTATTTGAAGTGGTTTATGTTTTCGCTATTTATCAAATTGCTATAGATGGTTTACTGTTCTCCTTGGCACTTAAATATAAACATTTATCTATTTACTTTGTACAGTAGAGCTCGACTTCATGGGCATAGTTATATCACCAAGATTGTTTTCTTCTATAAATCTAAATTGGAAATGTAACATCTCTTAGCCTGTTAATTTAATGAATTCACTTACAAGGATTGATGTAAAAGATACACGATACTTAAATATTTATGTAAAAAATATTAAAAACTAAAACTTCTTTGTTGGCTTGCATTTCAATGCTATAAAAAGGTCCTTAATTTTTTTAAATCATGTTAAAACTAATATAAATGATAAATTATTTGAAGCGGTTTATGCTTTCATTATTTATCTAATCACTGTAAAAAATTATTATTCTTTTTGACACTCAAATATGCACCTATTTATTATTTATATAGTAGAGTTTAACCTTAGAGATTTAGTTAAATCACTAAGGATGTTCTCTCTTAGAAAAAAAAAAAAAAAAAGCCATCCAAACTTAAATGTAAATATAATATTTTGATTTGATAATTTGTTGGGTTCACTTGATATGCAATACTCTTGAAGTTATATTTATGTAGAATTTATTAAAAAATAAAATCTATTTGTTCATCTTATGTTATTATGCAAAGGAGTTTCCTGATTTTTAAAAAAATTATATTAAAGCTAGTATAAGTGGCAAATATTTGTATTGCCAAGAAGTAGATGCTCTCTTAAACTTTACCTTAGAGTATAAATGCATAAGATCAGAGTTAAATAATAACTTTAGGGTTTTGTACTAGCAAGTTAAAAGGTTATAACCATGAAGGTTTGAATAATAAAGGTTATATAGAATTTAAGTATTAATAGGAATGAAGTAGCCAAATGATGATAATGATGTTGATGTGTCATAAAGTCCAACATCATTCCATCATGAAAATATGATCTAATGATGCAACATCTAGTATGCTAATGATCTAAATTATTAATTAATTGCAATTTGCAAGGAATGATGTTGACCATATGTACTTTTATATTTTTTTGATTATAAATAATAATAAAATATACTCACATGGTATGCACGTTTTTATGGCCTTAAACAGCATGCACCATGTGATCCGGATCGTAACAAATAAGAGTATGCATGCTTCCCATTTTATTTCTCAAAAGATAAATTTATCTTTAACATTATATTATCATCATTTATGATAAAAAAGAAAGCACAGGCATTTGTAAATGGATGCAATATTCTAGATAAAAGATACAGGCTACTAAAATTCCAAAATCCCTTTCACTCAATTTTTTTTTTAAAAAAAAGAACATAGAGGTGATACCGTTCAAGAATTCTTATTTGAATGCAAAAAGTTATTCCAAAAATAGGAGTAAGAATTCCCTAGAAATAGCTTATTCCCTCTAGATTTTTAGATAAAAATATGGTATTCATATTATTCAATTAATGCAGTGTTATTCCAAATGATATTTGGATGACATAAAATAAGCATGTATTTAGTAGGAATAGATAAGAATTTTTCAGAAATTTCAAGGATACCCCTTCCAATAAAAAAGGTTTATCAATTTTTATTTTTTAAAATGACTTAATAAATTATTATTTATTAATAAATAAGATAATAAATTAATTATTATTAATAAAATAATATAAGAATATACTTAATAAATTATTTTATATTAAAATTAAAAAATAATATACTTAATTTATTATTTTTTATTAATAAATTTATTTAATTTTAAATTATATTATAAATAAATTTATTTATTTAATTTCATCGGTACTCTTGGAATAGCTACAGTGAAAATAGGAGCTATTTTATAGAATAATATAGAATAAAAATTGGATATAAGCTTGTTGACCGAATAGAAATTTTAGTGAGGCTCGTACTTTTTTTTTTTTATATTTAAAGAAATAAGATAGAATAAGGAACTATTTCAAGCTTTATTCCTGCATCAAAGACAGCCATTAAGAATAAAAAGGTTATCTCTTTAATTAATTATTACACCAATAATAACCTTCTTCTAGGGTTTGATCTTTAAAAAAATGGATAATGATTAGATCCAGTGCGCGACATCCGTCCAGGCGACCGCAGGTGGGAACCGGGGGCATTCCGGGTCGTCCAGAAAGTTCCAACGGTCTGGCCACCGCCGTGGTTTCATTGGAACCAGCACCTAGGGGCATATCCGGAACGTCGGAACTTCCTTCTTTGCCGCCCGTTTATTTTGTACGGTCCCAATTCTTTGTCGTCTATATCTAGACCCTTCGTTTACGGTTACCGCGTAGCGCGTTTCTTTCTTCGCCCTGTTCCGAGTTTAATAGGGAAGCGTAGCGCGTTTCTTTCTTCGCCCCTGTTCCGAGTTAAATAGGGGAAGAAGAGCTCGCAAATCGAGACGGAGATCGATTTGTGAATCGGAGCAGCGAATGGTGGCTTCCTCCTAGTCGGTTTCTACACTGGAACATTTTTTTTTTTTTTGAAGAATTTTCGATTGAATTGGGTCTGGGAGAGCGAGTTTGGGTTTAGGAGCAGGGAATTGGCGGGATTAAGGGGTGAGGGTTTTGTTTGGGGGTGGGATGGGGGCGGGGATGTCGAGCGTCATGTGGTCGGAGGAGGAGGGGGGAGGGCACGACACGGGGCTGGGTGACTTGCCGGAGAGCTGCGTGGCGGAGGTGCTGCTGCACCTTGACCCGCCGGAGATCTGCCGGCTGGCGCGGCTCGCCCGGTCCTTCCGGGGGGCGGCATCGTCGGACTTCGTGTGGGAGACGAAGCTTCCGAAGAACTACCGGTATCTGATGGGGTTTGTGGGGAATAACGAGACCAAAAAGATGCATCTTAGCAAGAAGGAGATATACGCCCGGCTCTGTCAGCCGAATCCTTTCGACGGGGGAACCAAGGTGTGTGTTGTTTTCTTTTTCCCTTTTTTTTTTTTTTGAATTGCATGCGAATTTGCATGAATTAGGGTTCTTGAAATATATCGGGGCTTTGTGTGTCTGACTTCTTGGTTTCGAGGGCAAAGATGAAATCTTTTTGTTTCAGAGAGGAACAGGGAAGGGATTGATGGTTTATTTTTCTGATTGGAGGTCAGATAGCTATTGGAAGATTTTTTTTTTTCTTTTTCACTTTTTTTCCCGGTTGATTTTTTTTTTTCTTTTTCACTTTTTTTCCCGGTTGAATCTAACTCTAGGGTTCTTATGTTGTGGGCCGTAGGAATTCTGGCTGGAGAAGTGCAGAGGTGGTCTTTGCATGTCTATTTCTTCAAAGGCCCTGTTGATTACAGGGATCGATGACCGGAGATACTGGAATTACGTTCCCACGGAGGAATCCAGGTATTAATCTTTTCTGATTTTATTTATGTATGAATCAATGAGATATTTTTCTCTTCTAATAATGTGATCTGCGAAAGCTAGTAGGTAGTAGTGTTTCCTTACGAGTTGGGTGCTTGATTGTTCTTTTATACCCCAGATTGGAGTTTAAGCTATTTTTACCTCGTTCAGTACTCCAAGTAATATCGTAGCTGCATCTATTTTCTTGATGTGGCCCTTGGTGGAGCTTAAGTTCCCACAATTGCGGAGATCTATTAACTTCTATAAATGTTGTTTTGCCACATGTAAACTATTTTTCTCGTTACCTTATCCTTGTGCACCTTTCCCATTAAGTTTCTGGAAAACTTGAGAATGTTCATAATTTGTGGGCGTGCTTGTTGCTCAACTCAGCAAATCTTGCATCCTTGTGCTCTTAGATGCTTCTGACATAATTTGTCCTGATATTAACTTCTCGATTTGTTGCGTAAGATCCTACACTCCTTATGTTATCTGTTTCCAGTTGTTTTATCTGTCTTTTTCACCCTGTGCGTGACCAGGCTTTATAGGGTACAGCTGGATGGCTATGACAGGCCCCAGTATGGTATTCCATACTGTGCATTATTTTCGTGCTCTTTCAAGCCTTGTCCTTTGCCATAAATGGCAGATCCGGTTTAATGGGATTTTTTTTTTTAAAAAAAAAAACTTCTTTCTCATCTTGCTAAGGCTGTTAATAGTTTAGTAGATTAGTTGTAAAAATACGTCAGGGGAATTGTTATGTTGGAGCTGTCATCGCTATGTGCTTGCCTTTGGACTTCTGATTTTTAGAGGCTTAAGTCTTGAAACTTTTATGGATCTCTTCAACTAATCTTTATGTTTTGATTGTTAAAACGCTTGTTTCTGTCTTTTCCTTTTCTTGCCAGCAAGTCCTAAAGTTGTTGCTGAGCCAAAATTTCTTTTCCATTATGTATATCTGCTTCCTCACTTGAGTCCTAAAGTTGTTGCTGAGACAAAATTTCTTTTCTATTATGTGTATCTGCTTCCTCACTTGAGTCCTAAAGTTGTTGCGGAGCCAAAATTTCTTTTCCATTGTGTATATCTGCTTGCTCACCTGAGGTCCATTCTCTGGATCTATAGATGATTTTTGTGTGATAGCATTTCTATCGGGTAGATGGGTCTAATTTCCCAGTTGCACAGGTTTGATGGGGAAAAATGTCAATAGGCTTGGACATACCTTCTTTAAGCGTGCTTGTTGCAGGAAATTGTTCATATTTCTCCTTTGAACCAGTTTTCTTTTAATTCCCAAGCTTCAACTTTTGTTTAAGCCACACAATATCATTGTCAAATTCCACGTTTTTTTATGATGAAGTCACCTGCGAATACAGTACCTAATAGCATTACCTCATTCAGCTTAGTCTGCTCTATGAAGCAGGCATTGGTTCTTCTTTTGGACATTAATTTTTCTTTGTTGTAAGATATAAAATACCTTTGACATAAATGTTAACCTGCTGGTGTAACGGTGATAAGATGTGAGATAAATATCTAATGAGGGGCCATGTAATGATTTGTGAATTAGAAAATAACTTGCTGATGATGAAATATCAGATGCAAATCAATATCATTTCCATTCTACACAAATGTATGCAGTCAACTAGTATTCAACACCTGACATTATATTGGATTGGAAATTGTAACATTTTTTGCTCATGTTCTTTTTGCATTGAGTTCTACATCTGACTGCTTAATTATTCTGATGGTCTGCGACGCTTCGATGTGCCACCATGTAGCCCAAATGTGTTCAGTGTGTTAAATAGTGGACATGAGCAATTTGTTCTTGGTCTTGATGAATATCTTTATACAGTTTGAGCCGATAAATTTTGCTCTGGATGGCCCCAACCAGCAGATTTTATCCTTTTTCAGTTGACTATATGGTTTATATTTGATTTTTTTGGGTCTTTTACATCATGCATGAGTAGGTTTGGCTGCCACAAACTGGCTTTGCAAGCATTTGTTTAAGCCCTCTCTTTCTCATAGCTACCATATGCTGGAATTTCTACAAACTCTCAAAGGTTTATGTCATGAAAAGGGTCAATACACGATGAATCATAGAAGTTCATCCTTTAATGTAGGAAGAGGCCTACTGATTAGGGCTCGAGTAACACTAAACTTCTTACATTGAAATAAATTGTGGTTGAATTATTGAAATATGTACTTTTTTAGGTATTTGTTAAGCTTTGGATTTAGCCAAAAGGTTGAATTTCAAACTAAGTTGTATGTCTAATTGTTAACTGGAATAATCTCTGTTCATTATTTTCGTCTATATGTGGCCTGTGGATGATGAGGTAAGAAAAATTATTGTCACATTATACCTTGACATTTTAAATGAGATTTTGTAATTTTCCTCTTCCTTTCCCTCACTTTGACCTGCAAATGTAGGATGCCACCGGTTGTCTTTCTCTAACAGCTAGGACAACCACTCGTGTCTATATTGTGGTAACCTAAATTTTGAAGCTAGTGATTGGATTATTAGGAAAGGAAGCGCAATATATTTTCCTGTTACAGAAACAGAATTGTTATACATGTTGATGAAAGAAAGAATAGCTTTGCAAAATTTATTATCAAAAAATATTTTTGGAGGCTTT
The DNA here is from genome assembly GCA_900491605.1 of Calamus simplicifolius. Lineage (NCBI taxonomy): Eukaryota > Viridiplantae > Streptophyta > Magnoliopsida > Arecales > Arecaceae > Calamus > Calamus simplicifolius. Next base: position 1,111,597 of record UESW01004106.1, on the reverse strand, counting down.
AGCCTATATTCCTTGGCTTCGGAATTATTGCTGTCATATACCATCTGATGTGCTTGGCATTCACCTGTCATTGTTTGACATGGCTTGGTTTATTCCTGTCTGTTCTCAGTGTAATGTCAGCTCCCTTTACGTAACCATATAGCGTAGGCTATGCCTCAATTGTCAGTTCATCCGGTAGGAGGAAAGTCACATACTATACCAAATCATAACATCTTGGTAGAAATGTTCTATTACCTGAATATTCATTAGAAGTTCTAATCTGCACCTTGCCTTCTATCATATTTTGTGTTTTGTACCGTTGCATAAACTTACCTCACAGAAAGTTTTGTAATATACATTCACTTAGTTTTTTATCATCGGCCAATGAAACATAATTGAATATCCTTTGATATCGAATCAGTATTTTTGCAATACAATTGACCAAGGGAATAACTTCTGATATCAGTGAAGTTGATGAGGAAAAGAAGGTGGTTTAGAAGTTGTAGTCCGACGTTTCATTCTGAGGTTAATTACGGTTCCAGCTTTTGTTATCAGATTATTATTATATGTGGATTAACAGGTGCTTGAACGTTTTCCTTGCAGATTCCAAGCGGTTGCATATCTTCAGCAAATCTGGTGGTTTGAGGTGAATGGGGAGATTGATTTCTGCTTCCCCGCTGGCACGTACAGCCTTTTCTTTCGGATCCATCTAGGCCGAGTCTCCAAGCGACTTGGCCGTCGAGTATGCTGTTCTGAGCATGTCCATGGGTGGGACGTAAAGCCTGTGCGGTTTCAGCTGTCAACTTCAGGTGGCCAGCATGCTCTATCCCAGTGTTTTTTAGATCAGCCTGGGAGCTGGATCCTTCACCATGTAGGAGATTTTGTTGTAGAGAACTCCGACATGCCAACCAAACTAAAGTTCTCAATGACACAAATTGATTGTACACATACAAAAGGTGGTCTTTGTGTCGACTCTGTCTTCATACATCCCAGTGGGCTTGGGTAGCAAAAGAGTTTTACCACCTATATGTAACTATCATATTTAGTCAGGAAATAAGCAAAATCAAATGTGGAGTTTATTTCCCTTCTTCAAAAAAGTGTTTTTCCGCTCAGGCATCTAGAATCCAGGGCAATATGTATGATCTTGTTATTGATTTTGAGCAAACGTGTAGAGCTGTTTTGTTCTTATTTTGTGTGGACAATGAGGTTTGCAAGGTGAACTTATTTGATTTAGAGTTGTATATCTGATTGGAAAATGAGGCAACAAAACAATATATGAAAATGAACTAAAATGAAAAAGAACTGAATGCGATCGGACCAGCGACGCAGTCAGTCCTTTGAATGGCTCGGTGATGCATCTAAACTTTAACTAATTGCATCACCATAGGATCGTTCTGCTGGAGTTTTGAGTTATACCAGAGGACGATCTTGTTCATTGAGTCATACCAAATCATTACAGATTAGCCAGCAGACTTTGGACCTCATCCTTAAATAGGAACAATGAAATTCTTTACCTTCTTCATTCTCTTTGATCAATATCGTGATACTGCCCTCGTACATAACAGCTTAACTTTATCCTCACCATGATTGATTTGACATATGTGAGTTAGTTAAATATCTACTAATAATTGCATGTACATTAAATTATCCCTTTTTTCTTTATTAGCTATAACTTTATTGTCAACATTAGAGTGGTGATGTTGGGTTAACATAATCTTGCCCACAAAATTGCCATTGCATGAGATTTTAAATCGGCATCTATTGCATTTTAATGATCATTTGTGCAAATTGAGTTGGGAAACTTGTAGGCTTTTTTCCTTTCACTTGAGAAATTTTCAGAAGAAACTAACTTGCAGGTCGCAGGGTACAAGTGCTGCTGCAGTGGTACATATGCAAAGTATAAATTTAAGTTGGAGGACATGCATATAATAAACTCTTATTATATGAAATCCTTTGCTTGTTTTGTTTTGGACGATGACATTCTTAAAGGTCAAAATATAATTAGTACTTGGAACATGAAACCTTGCTGGTAGCATGTGATTGTAGATGAAGTCAAAAAATTAAAAAAAAAAAATAAAATAAAATAATTAAGTTACATAAAATCTATTGAAAGAAAAGATAAAACAAATCATTAAGTGGAACGCTGGGATTTGAGCATTAGCTATATCATATCTCCTGGATTTCAAGGAAAATATTAGGCTCTTGTGTGGTATTTGTTGGGTAATGGGCCAAAATAGATCCTAAATACTCTAATGGGCCTTGAAAGCCCATTACCGCCTTATGTGTGTGAATGAGAAATTACGGGACATTTAGTCCTATATCGAAAAAATTAAGAAAGGAAGGTTCACTTATATGGAAACCACTTCCTTGAAGCTTAAGTTCCTTAGGCTCACCACAAGTGGAGAGCTTGAGGGTGATGCGTAGCATCACGCATCACCCTCGCGAAGGGCGCAATGGCGCTTTGTAGGCGCACTTTGCACTTAATCAGTTCTAGTCTTCTTCTCTCTTAGGCATTTGCATACTTTCCTAAGGATAGTATAGCAATAGTGCATTGAAAAGAGAGTAGCATTCTTGGTTCGAAAGTTTTGGTGAATTGTAGTGCTGCTTTCATCAAAAGGAGATTGTTGTATCCTGGAGACAATCGTCATACTGACCGTAAGCACCATTGCGAACAAATTGTCTTAAGAATATAGAGTGAAACTCTAGCCTCAGTCTGATTCATTAGGTAGCCATCATCTGCCAATATACCACCTACAGTATTACCAGATTTTTGAGTAAAAATGCTGGTGGCTTTAGTGCCTTGCTTGGCCCTGTGGCTCTTCCCTCTCCAATGCGATAAGGCTTTCCTCTCCAATTTGATATAGTTTTCCTCTCCTATCACCAAAAAAAAAAAAAGAAGCATAGCAACTGTTTAGTGGAAATGCTTGGATGGCCAAGTCCTATCCTATGAGTTATTTTTAAAAAAAGTTTATTCAGAGTTCTCGGTTCGTTAGAATTGGAGACAACTTATCCACGAGGTGAGGATTTTAAACGTGAGGTTGATAGAAATTAATAATAATTTTATAAACAGAAATTAGATATAAGTGGCTGTTGACATTCTCCATTGGCTGGGAGAGAGAGTTCAAGATATTGAGGGGTAAAATTGCTGCTGCATTAATAATCGTGCAAGAAGTTAAGATCAACCTTGACTCCCACCTGCTGTGCAATACCCACTAGAGATGAGTCAGCTTCAGTGGATCAGGGCGCCTTAGCCTTCCAGCGAACCAAGGACTCCCATGGCACGGATCACATCTCTCGGCCTCAGCCGAGCTATCCCCATCTCTCGGCCTCAGCCGACCTGTTCCTATTTCTCGGTCCCAGCCGAGCCATTCCTATCCTTATGCCCCGGCCAGACTCAGGCACCTATGCAGAATCCGGTGCAGGAGAGTTCAAACAAAAATCATACCCAAGAGTGGCCTAGAGCCATGGAGCCTACACCGTCTCCCAAGACACCAACCAGCTCTCCCAGCCATCGATCCTCTAACTAACGAGATATAAATCTTACTGACCTCATAACAAACTGGATTCGAATCCTAACGGCTTTCGGACCCACGATGCACCCAAGGAATCAGGTGATCCTCTATAAATAGAACTGTTTCTCGGCTTCTCAAGTATGCGCACTTGCTTACTGGCCTACTCTCCTTCTACCTCTGCTCACTCCTTCCCACCATTAACGCTCTGCTCAGAGCTCTCGAGAGGCCATCCCTGGAGAGACTCTTCAGCGAGAGCCTTCTCCTCATATTTGTTGATCGCTGATCACCGCTGACTTGAGCGTCGGAGGGTCTTCCGCGGAGGGCCACCCCTAACGCCTCTCGCGTGAGAACCGTTTTGCAGGTCCGCCCAGAAGGGAGCCCGATCGTGCCCGAGTCGGAGGACGGATTTCAGCAGCAACAAATTAGCGCTAGAGGAAGGGCCCTCAAGTCCTATAAACTTGTGATCTAGGAGACAAGGATCTCGATCTGAAAGAGAACCTCTCCCATTGCCAATCGAAGAAAGGCTACCTCTGAAGCCCGGGATCAGGTCACCTCCCAAAGATCTGATCCGGTAGCAGCGTAGCGCCACCACCACCACCAGTTGAAACCCCATCGCCACCGGCGGCCCCAGTGACCCAGGACCAGTTTGCCTCGCTGGTCCAGCAGGTCCAAGCTCTGGCCAATCTGATCCAGGGGTGCTTTGAAGCTCCCCGTGCAGCTGCCCCTACTTCGTACCTTCCTAAGGAGAATATAGCCCCCACTCATCCAGCATTCTCTTCTTTCGGCCCGCATGGGGTTGCAGACCCCCCTCGTCGCCCTAAGAAAGCTAAGCTAGCCCCTCAAGGGGTCTACGGCAAGGATCTCCCCCGATCTTGGCGAGCCCGATCCCTTTCTTCGGTGTTCTCTCGTCATGACTCGACACCGTCTCATCTCTCCCTCGCCCAGCTCCTCCTGCTGTGCCAGAGGAGATCCGTCGACAATTCCGGGAGATACGTCAGGAGTTGGACGCCGCCAAGCAGGCCCATCTGCTCCAGCATAAAGCAGAGCAGGGCATTCTCTTCTCCAAAGAGATCATGGAGGAAGTGATTCCCTCCCACGTCAAGCTGCCCGCCATCGAGCCTTACCATGGATCCTCCGATCCCGACGACCATCTCAGCAGCTTCCGATCAATCATGATGTTCCACAGGGCATCAGATGCGATCCTCTGCTGCGCGTTCCCTTCCACCCTCAGGGGATCCGCTCGAACTTGGTTCAATGCTTTGAAGCTAGGTTCTGTTGGTTCATTTGACGAGCAGAGCCACCTCTTCATCAGCCAGTTCGTTAGCAGCTGTCACCATCGGCGGGATCTGACTCCCTCTCCGAGGTCAAGCAGAGAGAGGGGGAGTCCTTGAAGAAATATCTCGGCCGTTTCAATACGGCCATGCTAGAAGTGGACCACCTTAATCATGAGGTGGCCATGTCCATCCTAGCAAGCATAGTGCTAAAGGAGAGTGACTTCTATCTGGCACTAGAGGTCAGCTACCCTCTGAACCTCTCCGACATGATGGCCCTGGCGGACAAGTACGCCAGAGTCAAGGAATCGCGGAGGGCTGCCCGCACCGAGATGACAAGGAAGAAGGAGTCCAAGGGCTCGGATAAGCATCGATCCACCCGCCAGCAGAGCCCACCTTGCCGCCAAAGGGTTCCTTTGCCACCGCCGAGGAACCGCATCCGGAGCCCGCCTAGGAGGTTTAACCAGTTCACTCCGCTCACTACCTCGAAGGGCAGAGATCCTCATGGAGATAGAGCACCAACTCCCTCGACCACCTCCTCTTTGAGGGAATGCGGCCCGGAGAGACCCCGCCAAATATTGCCGCTACCACCGGGATCATGGCCACGATACCGAGAAGTGCTGGCAACTGAAGAACGAAATTGAGAGGCTAATCCAGCGGGGTAGGCTGGACTAATTCAGGAGAGCACCCGAGCCAAGAAATGGGGGCAACCGCCAGCCTGAACCCCAGCAGCCTCCTCCTCCAAATCCTCCGGTCGCTGGCCACATCAATGTGATCGAGGCAGTCGGTTGTCCGTCGAGCCGGCGGGATGATGAAGAAGGTTCAGCGCCAAAGAAAGCACGGACCAACGAGCTCTCCTTCTCCGATAGCAACCTCCAAGAGATACAGTTCCTGCATGACGATGCATTGGTTGTATCCCTCAATCTTAACAATTATGATGTAGACCGAATCCTTATTGATAGTGGGAGCTCTGTCAACGTTTTGTATCTTGATGTTTTGTAAAGATAAAACTACTTATGGAGAATCTCCGAGCCATGGACTCCACCCTAATGGGGTTCACCGGCGATGTTATTACCCCGGAGGGGGTCGTGACCTTGACGGTCCACGCGGGAACTTGGCCCAGTGTTGCCATCGTTCATACAGATTTTCTGGTGACCAAACTTCGGTCGCCCTACAATGCAATTTTTGGGAGACCCGGCCTGATGTCCCTTGGAGCCGTTGTCTATCCCGCACCTAGCAATAAAGTTCCCTACAGGATGGGGAGTGGGAGTAGTTCGAGGAAGCCAAGCTGTAGCTCGACAGTGCTTCGTTACCAGCCTTCAATCCAAACTGCCCGAGGTTGATGAGCTGGACGCTCGAGAGGATTTTGCCGAGCAACGAGGAGAACCAACCAAAGAGCTGGAGGAGGTACCGTTGGATGAAGCCCGACCTGACCGAGCCATAAGGATCGGGTCGCTACTGAAAGGAAGCCCTAGTTGGAGCTGATTGACTTCCTCTGAAAGAATGCCGATGTCTTTTCCTGGTCCGCCTCTGATATGCCTGGAATCAGCCCAGACGTTCTCGTCCACCATCTTAATGTTGACAAGATGTCCCGGCCCGTGAAGCAGAAGAAAAGGAGCTTCGCCCCTAACCGACAGAGGGCAATTGAGGAAGAAGTCGACAAGCTCATCAAGGAAAATTTCATTCAGGAGGTAAATTATCCCAACTAACTATCCAATGTTGTCATGGTGAAGAAGTCGAATGGTAAATGATGGATATGCATCGACTTCACCGACCTTAATAAAGCATGCCCAAAGGACAGCTTCCCTCTCCCTCGGACCGACCAGCTTGTGGATGCCACTTCCGGTCATCAGATGTTGACCTTCATGGACGCATATTCGGGATACAACCAAATTCGAATGGCGCCCGAGGATGAAGAAAAGACCGCCTTCATAACCGACCGAGGTACTTATTGTTACCGCGTCATGCCTTTTGGTCTGAAAAATGCAGGTGCTACTTACCAAAGGCTAGTTAACAAAGTCTTCAAGGAGCAAATCGGACGAAACATGGAGGTATATGTCGACGACATGCTGGTCAAAGCAAAGAAGCATCCCAGCATATTGAGGATCTTTCTGAGAGCTTCGCGACACTCCAAAAATCTGATGAAGCTCAACCCAACAAAATGCTCCTTCGGTGTCAACTCTGAAAAGTTCTTGGGCTTCATGGTTTCTCAGCGGGGCATTGAGGCCAACCCACAGAAGATTCAAGCCCTTCGGCAAATGGCACCCCCAACATCTGTCAAAGAGGTCCAGTGCCTGACTGGAAGGATCGCAACCCTCAATCGCTTTGTGGCTCAATCGGCTGAGAGATGCCTTCCTTTCTTTAAAGCTCTTCGATCTGCCAAGAATTTCCAATGGTCCGCCGAATGTCAAAAATCATTTGAGGACCTCAAGAGATATCTTGGCTCTCCATCTCTCCTAAGCAGTCCGAATCCATGAGAAGTGTTATTTTTGTACTTAGCAGTTTCAGAAGGCGCAGTTGGCTCAGTGCTGGTCAGAGAAGAGAACAAGACTCAAAAGCCGATCTACTATGTTAGCAAGCTGCTCCGAGATGTCGAGACAAGATACACCCGAATCGAGAAGTTGGTGTTGGCCCTGATAATGTCGGTTCGAAGGTTGCGACCATATTTCCAGGCGCATTCTGTGACGGTCCTCACCGACCAACCTATCAAGGCAGTGGTCCGTCGCTCGGAGACATCAGGGAGAATGGCCAAATGGGCCATCGAGCTAAGCAAGCATGATATCCGATACCAACCTCGCCCGGCCATCAAAGCGTAAGTTCTAGCTGATTTCCTCCTCGAATGTACCATCTCGGAGGATGGCTCCACTCCGGACTCCTCTGAGCACACGAGATCAGACGCCCTGTGGCTACTCCACGTCGATGGGTCATCTAATGCCCATGGCTCTGGCGCTGGCTTAGTCCTCACCAGCCCAGAGGGGGCAACCTTCGAGTACGGCGTTCGCTTCTCCTTCCCAGCCTCCAACAATGAAGCAAAATATGAAGCTCTACTCGCTGGACTTCGAATCGCCCATGACCTTAAAGTGAAGAAGCTGAATGCCTTTACCGACTCTCAATTGGTAGCTGGCCATGTGCGGAGCGAGTTTGAGGCCCGGGAGCCGAGCATGATTTGGTACCTTCAACAGGTGCGGGACTTGCTTTCCCACTTCTCTGAATTTGAAGTCATTCAGATCCCAAGATCCGAGAATGCATGCACCGACCTATTGTCTCGGCTGGAAACTGCGGAGTCGATGGATTCCGAGCGGAAGTTTCCCCTAGAGATTCTAGAAAGGCCTAGCATCGCGGAGGTAGACCGAGTGATGCAGGTCAAGGCCGAACCATCCTGGTTCGACCCTATTATGAGGTATCTTAAAGAAGGATCGCTCCCAGCCGACCAAAAGGAAGCAAGGAAGCTGAAAATGCAAGCCACCCACTATATGCTGATCAACGACCAGCTCTATAAGCGATCCTTCTCCATGCCGCTACTCAAGTGCCTTCGCCCATCTGAAGTTGATTATGCTCTCCAGGAGGTACATGAGGAAATTTGCGGCAACCATCTAGAAAGCCGATCCTTATGCCACAAGGTGCTGCGCCAAGGGTACTATTGGCCCACCATGCAAAAAGATGCTGATAACCTCGTCTGAGCTTGTAACCCATGTCAGAGACATTCCAACATCCAGAGGCTCCCTCTGCCAGTTTGGTCCCTATTTCCTCCGCTTGGCCCTTTGCTAAGTAAGGGATGGATATTCTTGGCCCTTTTCCCCTCGCCACTGGACAGAGAAAGTTCTTGTTTGTCACCATCGACTATTTCACCAAGTGGGTGGAGGCCGAAGCAGTTACCCAAATAACCGAAGCTCGAGCCAGGGACTTCATGTGGAGATCCATTATCTGCCGCTTCGGCCTTCCGCATGCTATTATCACCGACAATGGCAAGCAATTTGACAACCCAAAGTTCCGAGGTTTCTGCGAGGAGCATGGAATCTGCCACCGCCTTACATCGGTAGGGCATCCGCAAGCCAACGGAGAAGCCGAAGTAACTAATCGGACCATGCTTCAAGGGATCAAGGCTCGGCTTGCCAGAGCCCGAGGTAGGTGGACGGATGAACTTCACCACGTCCTATGGGCCTACCGCACCACCCAGAGAATCCCCATTGGCGAGACCCCATTCTGGATGGCCTTTGGCGCAGAAGCCGTCATCCCCGTGGAGATAGGGCTTCTTTCTCCACGAGTGGAGAGCTACTCGGAGGAAGCCAACGACGAGCAGCTCCGCACCGACCTTGATCTGGTGGAAGAGATCAGAGAGAAAGCTCGAATCAGAGTAGCTACATACCAGCAAAGAGTGGCTCGTTATCATGCCTCCAAAGTCAAAGGAAAATCCTTCTTACCCGGCGATCTCGTCCTCCGAAAAGCATATGTCTCCAAGCCACTAGAGAAAGGAAAGCTGTCTCCGAACTGGGAAGGCCCCTATCAAGTGGCGGAAGTCATCGAACCTGGCACCTATAAGCTCCAGGATCTGAGCAGGAAATCTATTCCCCGGACGTGAAATTCGGACAATCTCCGCATATACTATCAGTAGGGTACACTTTCTATAGATTTGCCCCATTTGCAGCTTTGGCATCTTAATTCTATTATTCGCGGCATGACTGCTACAATCATTTTTTCGAAAAAGTCATAATAGAAAATAGATGCTGCTTACGCATCCATTCTCAACACAACCGAGCTATCTCCGTACCTCGGATGGGCCGAGTCTTGAGCTAAATCTTCATACCTCGGCTGGGCCGAGTCCTATTTCACAAAGACTTGGTATGGCCGAGTGCCCCAGTGCGGCTGGGGCCAAGTGATCTCCAATCCTTTGGCCGGATTCGGGCAGCTTACAAGCCCCGGCCGGGCCAAGTGATCTCCAAGCCTTGGCCGGATTCAGGCAGCTTACAAGCCCTGGCTGGACCAAGTGATCACCAAAACTTCATCCGGATTTGGGCAGCTTACAAGCCCCGGTCGGACTGAATGGTAAAGAAACTTCGACCGGATTTGGATAGCTTACAAGCCCTGGTCGGACCGAATGTTAAAGGAAACTTCGACCGGATTTGGGCAGCTTACAAGCCCCGGCCGGACTGAATGGTAAAGAAACTCCGACCGGATTCGGGCAGCTTACAAGCCCCGACCAGACCGAATGGTAAAGAAACTCCGACCAGATTCGGGCAGCTTACAAGCCCTGGCCGGACCAAATGTTAAAGGAAACTCTGACCGAATTCGAGCAGCTTACAAGCTCCGGCTGGACCAAGTGATCTCCAAAGCTCCATCCGGATTCGGGCAGCTTACAAGCCCCGGCCAGACCAAGTGATCTCCAAAGCACCATCCGGATTGGGCAGCTTACAAGCTCCGGCCGGACCGAGTGATCTCCAAAGCTCCATCCGGATTTGGGCAGCTTACAAGCTCTGGTCGGACCGAGTGATCTCCAAAGCTCCATCCAGATTCGGGTAGCTTACAAGCCCCGGCCGGACCAAGTGATCTTCAAAGCTCCATCCGGATTCGGGCAGCTTACAAGCCCCGACCGAACCAAGTGATCTCCAAAGCTCCATCTGGATTCGGGCAGCTTACAATCCCCGGTCGGTACCGAAAAATAAAAGCCTCGGCCAAAGCCGAAGTACGTTACTTGTTAAAAGCCTCGGCCAAAGCCGAAGAGCGTCACTTATCAAAAATCTCGGCCAAGGCCGAGTGATAAGAACAAACATTTGGAGATAACAGCGGACATGAAAGTTGCAAAAATCCTCTTTTTCATTTATCACAAAAAGGGCAAAAAGAAAGAAAAAGATACATGAGCCCTCACTGGGCCTTATCATCTTCTCTGGGAGCCACCAAACCCTCCCCACGCCGAGCTAACTCGGCAACCTTTCGTCGAAGGGATGCTACTTTCCCCTCCAGCCGGTTGTTAGCACGGCGAAAGAGCTCGACTTCCCTCATAGAAACAGCCAGATATTGTTCGGCCGCCTTCTGGAGCCGCTCGTGATCCATGAAGATTGACGCCAGGGCCTCCTCGTCGACGGTTACCGTAACGCGGTTCCCCTGGGACCCCCCACGGCTAATAGCGCCGCTGCTTGGCGCCACGGTTGATTGCCCCTCACTTCTAGATGCCATCTCAGAACCCAGGAATTCTTGGGAGATCGGCTGAAAAGATGACTAACAGAGGCATCCTTCTCATCCGTATTTAAACCCCTCCTGGTGAACATTTTAATAGTTCGAGCCATTAATCTCAGCCCATGGAAAATCGCCACGCGTCACCACCTCAGTGGGCACTCGCGGAAACGAAGAGTTCCGCCCCTCGTCAAAGAGGATCATTTAATAACGTTGAGGTGCTCAAGGAGCTCCCTCCTCGAGAATAGATTCCCTCCGATTTGCCGGACCATTTTTGAAGTAAATGTCCTCGAAAGTTTGTCAGACTTCCTCGAATGAGGCATCCTCGAAAAAACGCAGAGGAAAGAGTGTGTCATAACTCGCCCTCTTCGAGAGTGACCGATTTACCGACTTCAGACGCCCCTTCCACCGCTCGGGTAGCCCCCATCCTCTTTGGCCGTCCGCACCTGAATCCACAGTTGCAGTAAGGACCAAGTAAACTATCAAAAATCCTCGGCAACAACTGAGTGATATTCCGAAACCTCAGCAATAACCGAGCGGTATTCTGAAATCCTCGGCAACAACCGAGCGATATTCTGAAGCCTCGGCGATAACCGAGTGATATTCTAAAACCTTGGCGACAACCGAGCGGTATTCTGAAGTCTCGGCAACGATCGAGCGATGTTCCGAAGCCTCGGCTACAACCGAATAATTATCTGAAACCTCGGTCAAGTCAAATGGCATACTCTTAAAAAGTTATCTAAAGCTCCGATCTAGACGAGTAATCTCTCAAACTCTCTGACGCAATGATACTTCGGCAGAAGTAAGCAAACTCTTTCTACTCAACCGTAAAGACATACGAGCTATCTCTTTTCGAAGAAATACTTGCTTCGTTTTATAAACAAGATCATGCTCACCACGTGGGTTCACAAGACCGCCCAGGTCTACCTCTGACCCAAGCAGGGATAAACGCTTTCCTCCACTGGGGACCAATATCGGTCTTAGCAAAAACAAGGTAGCAAGAACGCTGCCGAAATATGCTATGACACAAAAAGCGTGATATGGGTGAAGCAACTCTCAAGCATAATCCCATCGAAAAAGAAGCAGATGCTAAAAGAAGAAAGAATAAAAGCTTCTTTATTTCTTCATCAATGAAAAGAGTTACAACCTCCAAGAGGCGTTACAAGTGCATCATGGCACATGAAATAAAAATGAGTAAATAGCTCAATCGGACTGCTTCAGCCAGCTTTGGTTAATAATGATGTTTCGGCATCTGACCCAAGAGATCAGATAACCAATCAGCTCACCCTGAACCGCCGATTAAGGCCAAGCCGGCTTCCCACGGGTCCTCTGGATGAGCAAAGAGATCGAAGAACAGAAGGAAGACCCGTGGATGCTGATGCTGAGGATGCGTCTCCCCCAAGTGGGATGCTGGGCTGCTGGACACTGCTCGACTATGAAAAGCGGGGGACAAGCAGACCAGCACTGCTCTCAACTCCCTCTTTATAGGCAAAAGATCCCCTAGCCGGACGAGCTAAGGGACCCAGCCCGAGGGAGAAGGAAAAGGTTGTGCGTGCTACGGGGGTACATGTGCACTTCCTACCCTGCGACCCCCGCAGCAAACCATAAAGGACACACAGGAAGCACATATGTGCGCTCTCCATGTGATCTCTGCGGACCTCCCATGCGCTCTCCATATGATCTTCGAAATTCCTCTCTTGAGGATGGTCTGCTCTTCAGCAACTTCTTCATCATCCCAGCTATCCGAGAGAGGACGACTTGCAAAAGGAAAGCTCATTCTCTCCACCTTTGACCTAGGGGACACATACATCATGAAAACTCTCACAACTCACAGAGAAGAAAGCTTTGGGAGATAGCCTAACACGCCCCCCTCCTCCCATTTTATAGGAAAATGGACCGGGAGCAGCTATTAGAGTGGAAAGCCTCGAGATTCAAAATACCCTGGCCACACTACCATGTGGCATCCCAGGATGAAAAGAGTGCTCCTCGAAGTGTGCCAAACACGTTACCCATGCCATGATGCACGCCGAAAGATTTTCCTCTGATCCCAAATCAAAAACCTTAAATGCATGAGATCGGTTGCAGGTCGTTGAGATACGGGCAGGCCTGGGAAATCCCCTCTGAAAACGACCATCCAATGATGATCGATTGCTTGTCATGTACACTAAAAGACCTGCGTTGGAAAAGACCAACGGAGTAAATGCCCCTGACAAAGGCGAAATACTCTCCAACAAAGCCACTTCATATACCTTGGCTGAAAACATACCCATTTCTCCACTTCCGGCAAGCCAAACTATCCAACCTTGGCTCTAACCAGGATACTCCTACGATTCTCGACCATTTCCAGTCGAGCTATCCAATACTTCGGCAGGGCAAATTCCCTTGCCCGCTTCGAGCGGGACTGGAACTATGTTCCTCGGCAGCACCGGACCATTTTATGCCTCGACCGAGCATGCTCATTCTCTACTTCGGAAAATCGGGTAATCCTTATATCTCGGCCTCGATCGAAACACTTATTCTAGCCCGAATTCAACCGACCTAAGAGTGCGAATGAGTTATAATTCGTTCTCAGTCGGAAGAAAGCTTAAGGTAAAAGATCAGCCAGAAAGACAAACAAATAGAGGTAAAAAAACTCGTTCATCAGAAATTTCGATAGACTACAAGTCCAAAAAGCAAAAAAGACACAAATGACCCTCAAGGATCAGGGGCTGGATCAGTCCCAGCGGTATCCTCAGCAACACTCGGAGAGGCTTGGCTCGCTTCACCCACTTCAAAAGTCGTCTTTCCTTCGGCGGCAAGCCTGGTGTATCCTTCGGGAGCCACGGCATCGCTAGAGCCCAAAATTGCGTCAAGATCGACGTCTGAGATATTTTCGTACTCGGCTTCTTCAGCCCCTGGGATACGGGCCTCAAAGGGTTCAACATCCAAAAAGAAGGTCCCATTCTGGATGCTCCCGAGATATTCTAGTTCGGACCTCCTCCGTGCCAAGCTGAAAAGCCTCGGCACAAGTCACATCTTGTTCGCCCCGAAGTATGGCGAGATGCCTTTCAGCCTCGACAACTTGGCTCCGAAGTGAGACGATTTGCTCTCCAGTCTCGGCGACCCACCTTCGAGCTCTGAGCTCCTTTGTCGACTCGACGACAGTTCCCCTTGTAGGGTCTCTAATTGGCTTTAGCCCTCCAATTTCGCCTTCTCCATCTGCAAACACAGTGTTAGCCATGCAATAATGAGTCGATAGGAAGATTAAAAAGACGATATCGTACCTCCTCGTCCTACCGAGCTAATCTCCTGGTTAATTCCTCGACATCGTCGAGGGCCCTCAGCTTGTCAGCCTTAACCAGCTTGATCCTGTCCTTGAGGTCGTTGATCCTCAACTGCCTGCTGTTGGCTTCTTCCTTGGACTGGGAGAGCTCGTTATCAAGCTTGGCCATTTTCTCCTGATGCCATTTGATTCGGTCATCCCTAGCAATAATGCAATGATTTAGCTGCCGGACCTTCTCCTCCGACTCGCCAAGCATTCTGTTCAGGCGATTCTTCTCGAGTTTCTCTCCCCAGCCTGTCTCGACTCTCATCGAGCTGCTTCCTAGCCATTTCCATTTCTTTGGCATATCTTGATGTGACCCGCGATAACTCCAAGCATACTTCGCCATACCTCACCCGAAGCCTATGTAGCTCCTTAACTTCGAGCCTTAATCTGGATACGTCGTCGAGGGCTGCCTGATGCAATCCCCTCGCCCTTGCCAAGTTCTTGTTGGCGGTGTCCAGGACTTGCTCAAATTTATCAGACGCCTCTGCTTGCAATCGAAGCTCGGTACTGACTCTCTTGGCCTGGACGCTAGGCCCCTGTCGCCAGGTTCAAGCGCCAGCACAATGCCCTAGTGATTAGAGCGCACTGCGAAAAAAAACTCAAATAAGAATAAGGAAGCGCGGTCAAGTTAATCAAAAAGCGCCCACTACTCTGGAATAGCAACTCATCCGGGAGGTGTAAGACCTGGCTAGCTCCATGAGGGTGGAGTTGTTGATTTCAGAAAGGAGATGAATATCCTTCGCTGCGTTCCGCCGATCGAACGCGGCATCGATAAGATCCAAGTCTGCAAACTCGTTCATCGAGGGACCCGCGCTCGGATACAACGCCGACTTCATCAGAGTAGAGAACGCCTCCTCGATAGCCAGATCCGAACTCCAGGCTGTCCATCTGAGGGATCAGTCTGGGCAACCTCAGACTGAGAAGCTTTCAATCTCTGGCCTCTTCAGCAAAAGCCTAGCCTGCGATTCCTTGAATAACTCGACCAGCCCATGCCTCAATGTTCCCGAGGCTCCAATTGGAGAGGCTTCGGCTGAAGGTCATCATCCTGCCCTCTTTCCTCACCCGAGGGACCTTCTTCAATCATCGGCGCCTCCTCCTCCCCAGCGAGCTCCACCGAGGCCTCGATCTGTTCACCAGCCCCTCTGACCTCCTCAGGAGGAAGCTCTCCGGCAGGAAATTCCTCCCAAGCCTCCATTACCGATGGCCCAACGTCGCCACCCTCTAATCCCTCCGAGGGAGGCCCTTCAACGATAGGCCCATCCTGAACTTCCGACGAAGCCTTGTCCGGTCTATCCACTATCTCCACCACCAAAGGACGAGGGATCTCGGCTACTCTCTCTGGGTCCTCCTCCGCTCTCTGCTCCTCCGTCATGACTATTGCTCCCTCCTCCAACTGAGGGGACCCCTCTCTCACTGCCGGCTCCCCCACATCCTCTTTCTTGATGGTAAAGAGCGCGTGCTAGCCCTGACTCGCTAAGCCTCCGGCGAGTGCTCTCCAGAAAGACGAACCTTCTTCTCAGGCTTACGCCTTTCTGCACTACCAGCCTCTCTCGGGCGCTTGCCCAACTCTTTCTTTATGCGCCCCTCCAGTGCAGATTTCTTGGCTGCAAGCGCAGTAGGCAAACAATCAGACCGAGACATACTCGCTCGAATAAAATCAATGGAAGGGAGAAAGAAAAGACTTACCTTGTACGTCGATGGGGCTAAGTCCGGCGACAAAAAGAGCCTCCTCCAATAGCAAAACATTGGCCGAGAACATTCGACCGCCAAGAAGGACCCCTAGATCCTCCTTCTCCCGTTCGGATAGGGCTAGATGCGCTTCCATATCCCTAACAGGGTTTCTCCATCCCCACGGGAAGCCAAAACCGATGTTCCCTTCGGTGATAAAGAATCGAACCTTCCATTCCTTTATGGATGATGGTTTATCCATGATCGTCCTGAATGACTTTCGAGGTTCGATATAGGACAACTCCGAGCTCCTCCCGGACATCAGGTGGAAACAAACACGGAATAGGGACAGAGTGCTGTTACCTGAACCTAGTTACACATCGAGATAAACCCGATGATACTTCGCCAGCTGTTAGGAGCCACCATTGTCGGACAGATGTTATAGAACCTCATGATTTCTTTCACTAAGGGGTGAAGGGGAAGTCGGAAGCCTGCCTTCAGGCTATCTTCATAAAGAAAGATCCCGCCCTCCAGCTCTTGCGAGACCCTATGCTCGGGCTCCGACAGCCGTAAAATGACATCCGAGGGAATGCCAATCTTCTGGCATATTCTCCCCAAATCTTCAGTAGCAATCTCTGTAATCAGGTCGCTAGGCCTCACCATGCTATTGGTTGAAAGAAACACCAAACGATGTTGCAGAGGAAGAAGGGGAATAGGATCCTCCAAGAAGGAATGAAAGGGCGCTACGAAATTGAATGACACTGTTTCAACTTTGCTTTTTCCAAAGGAAACCATCTCAAAAAAAGATAAGGCATCTTGATCGGAACGCCCGGAACCACCCGGAACCGCCCGGAACCGCCGTTGCAGGCACCGTAAAAACTGGGATTTGTACATGGCACTTTCCCAACCGTTGCCCCTATAAAGCAACAGATCCTTCCCGTAAAAGCAAGGCAGCCGCGCATCATTAATTAGGGCATCATTGCGTAGGCTATCAAATCCAAACCCACTCAGATCATGCCACCTGGAGTTGTACTCCCTACGCCCGAACCTACGCTTCGAACTAGGGAGTGGGGGGCATGTGTTGAGGGGTAAAATCGCTGCTGTATTAATAATCGTACAAGGGGTTAGGATCAACCCTGACTTCCACTTGCTGTGCAATACCCATTAGAGATGAGTCAGCTTCAGTGGATCGGGGTGCCTTAGCCCTCTAGCGAGCCAAGGACTCCCATGGCACGGATCACATCTCTCGGCCTCAGCCGAGCTATAACATCCCTCGGCCTCAGCCGAGCTATCCTTGACTCTCGGTCTCAGCCAAGCTATAACATGTCTCGGCCTCAGCCGAGCTATCCTTGACTCTCGGCCTCAGCCGAGCTATAACATCTCTCGGCCTCAACCGAGCTATCCCCATCTCTTGACCTCAGCCGAGCTGTTCCTATCTCTCAGCCCCAGTCGAGCCATTCCTATCCTTATACCCCGGCCAGACTCAGGCACCTTTGCAGAATCTGGTGCGGGAGAGTTCAAAAAAAAATCATACCCAAGA
The DNA here is from genome assembly GCA_900491605.1 of Calamus simplicifolius. Lineage (NCBI taxonomy): Eukaryota > Viridiplantae > Streptophyta > Magnoliopsida > Arecales > Arecaceae > Calamus > Calamus simplicifolius. The sequence goes on along the minus strand of UESW01004106.1, from coordinate 1,094,152 downwards.
GTGGCCTAGAGCCCTGGAGCCTACACCGTCTCCGAATCCCAAGACACCAACCAGCTCTCCCAACCGTCGATCCTCTAACTAATGAGATACAAATCTTACTGACCTCATAACAAACTAGATTCGAATCCTAACGGCTTTCGGACCCACGACGCTCCCAAGGAATCAGGTGATCCTCTATAAATAGAACCATCTCCCGGCTTCTCAGGTATGCGCATTTGCTTGCTGGCCTACTCTCCTTCTACCTCTGCTCACCCTTCCTACCATTAACGCTCTGCTCATAGCTCTCAAGAGGCCACCCCTGGAGAGACTCTTCAGCGAGAGCCTTCTTCTCATATTTGTTGATCGCTGATCCCCACTGACTTGAGCATCGGAGGATCTTTCGCGGAGGGCTACCCCTAACGCCTCTCGCGTGAGGACTATTTTGCATGTCTGCCCAGGAGGGAGCCTGATCGCATCCTAAGTGTACGGGATAGAGTTTATCCTCTGGCTATCCCTAGGGATATCCATTGACTATCCCATTGATCATATCGAATGCAAAGGTAAATCCATAGGATAACTTTTTTTTTACTCTTATTTGGAGGGATAACCAGCTATTCCTGCATTTTCTAGGGAATAAATTGAGGGGATAACCCATGATTAACCATGGTTAACAATGGATTATCCCTTTGGTTAACTTTATTTCCAGCTATCCCTTAGGTAGTGTTTGATAGAAAAAATATTATCCATGGATAAGTGTACGGGATAGAGTTTGTCCCTTGGCTATCCCTAGGATATCCCTTGGCTATCCCATTGATCATATCAAATGCAAAAAGGTAAATTCATAGGATAATTTTTTCTCTTATTTGAAGGGATAACAAGCTATTCCTACATTTTTAAGGAATAAATTGAGGGGATATCCTATGGTTAACTATGGTTAACCATCATTTCCCTTGGTTAACTTTATCCCCAGCTATTCCTTATAGTTATAGCTTTTGGGAATAAGAGGGATATCCCCTGGATAAGGGGATATCTCCTCTTATTCCCTATTTCAAACACTACCTTATAGTTATGGCTTTTGAGAATAAGAAGGGATATCCAGGGGATATCCCCTCTTATTCCCTATTTCAAACACTACCTAAAGGAATAAGTAACTCAATGAAGACAAGGATGTACCCAGAAATGATGCCAAATACTAGTAGAAGCTCTCCCACCAATAGTGAGTAATAGGTTAGGGTAACTAAAAAATCAATATCGATCTGGTTTGATAAGATCAGATTAGTTTGGTTTTAAATAGTAGAAGCTTTCCCACTAGTTGCGAGTAATAGATTAAGGTAACTAACGCCCTGTTTGGTTCCTGATCCAGAAAAAAACTATTTTTGAGAACATGAATTGTATCAAAAAAAAAAAATTTAGTTGTATTTTATTGATTTTTAGTATTCGAGAATATGTTTGGTTGGTATTTTTAAAAACTATTTTTTCGGGTCGTAAAGAGAAGGAAGGAGGTGAATTCACGAGTTTTGGACGTTTTGAAAATGGAAGGATAAAATTTAGAAAACGTCTAAGATAAATCTGAAGTAAACGTTGCTCCAACATTTTTCAGATTTATTCAGATTTTTAGAATAGTTTTAAAAAAATGTTTTTGAAAACGGTTTGGCCAAAAGCATTTTTTTCTACTATGGGTTAAATTTCTTGTTTTTGGAACAAAAAATCCAACCCAAATCCATTTTCAAACGGGCCCTAAAAAATCAATGCCAATCCAGTTTGATAAGATCGGATTAGTTTGGTTTTAAATAGTAATAAATTGGTTTTAAATACAGAACCCTATAACTTTATTTAGGAATTAAACCTACAGCATTGCATATAGCTTATGAGTCACCTGTTATTTCTACTAAGAGATTTTTTAAGTTTTAGATTGGTTGACAAACACAATAAACATTTTTTTATTAAATATAATTAAGAAAAAAATTAACCATTAGATATCAAATATGTGTTAAACTAAAACTAAACCAGTCCAAAATTAAATCAATCTAATTGGATCGATTTTGGATTGGTTCTAGGATAGAATTGATTTGATTATGAGATCAAAATCTTGCAATCGATCCTGATTGAATTGGTTTTTGATTTAGACTTGAAACCAACTCAATCCGACTTAAGCTTACCCTTACCATCCTTAACAAAAGGATTAATCTCATAGAGGACTAAAAAGTGATAAATCCAATAAAACTATTCCATCTCTTGCTAAGCCATAAGAATCTTTTTTTGAGAATAATGGTGAGGTTTTATCGTTCTCTAGATTAAAATGATGGAAGACTCCAAGGTGTGTGATTAATTACTAGGCTATATCGTTTTGTTTACACTTGATAAGTATATATTACCATATACAACAATAATAAAAGCATTCTAAATTAGTTGAAATCGATTATATGGATTTTTTTCTTCATTTTGTTTAGTTTATAATTATATCTTCTATAAGATGCGGCATATATCATGGTCTTTTAGATGTAAAATATTTCAAACATCCAGAATCTTATGGGCCGAAATAGTGTTCAAACATCAACGAAGAGGCATCTCCAATGGGATCGGCAGCAGTAGCAAGACAAAAGACTGGGTACCCTCTTTTTCATTGCCTTATCTACCTAGAGTTGAAACCACTCACCAAATAGTAGACCCATTTTAATTGCAATAAATCAAAGTTTGAATTAGCCTCAATATGGAGACTTCCGGGTCCAAGCTTCTTTCATACCTTTTGTTTCTCTCTCCCACCCTGTGCTTTCAGAATTTTATTTAAAAAAAAAAATAGATGGCAATAGGTGAATTTTCTAAAATTTTTCAAAGGTTTAAATCCCAGCTCAGCACTTATTTGATATTTTTTGAGGAAATATCTTTTTAAAATATTAGTATTTATATTCCAATTCAACTTAAAAAAATACATGTGGCTCCACATATAATATTTTTTTTCTCTAACCAAATATGAAAAAAAAAAAAAAGATGATAAAGGTTTTTCTTTCTATCCTTCTACAATCTTTATACTTATTTAGTATTTTTAACGGTGAGAGTAGAAGAACAGCAAAGAATAAATTTTTCTTCCCTCTTTTAATCAAATATGAAAAATAAGGATGAAAAATTTTATTGCTTTTGTTTTTTCTCTCTTTGACCAAACTTTTCATGAAGAAAAATATTTTTCATCCTATGGCATGCTAGAATCCTAAACAAATTTTCTCTAACAACCTCTTTTAATTAAGAGAGTTTTTCTTATGCTAGTTCCTTCTCTCTGTCTGCCCTCTGTCTCTAATTCTTAATTAGTCAAAGGCAAGTTGCTTGGAACAAGCTCCCATTGACCAGAGTTCTTATCAAAATCCTGTGGAAGAACTTTCCTTTATCATACAAGACAAATGATGTTGAAACATAGGGACCACTAAAAATGTTTTCTATGTTTATTAGAGAGTTCTAGAAGTCTCAAGGGTGATTTTCAAGGCATACCATGACACAACAAAGAAAGGATTTCAGCAGCCTGCTTTTACTCAACTTTTTGAGACTTTTACCATCAGGCCACCTTTCACAATCACTTGGCTAATCTTCTCATTAAATATATTTATTCTCAAAATAAATACCCATGCTGTCATTTTCAGGGCCAAAGACTGATATAATTCGGCCACATATATCTATTAAATAAAAAATTAAATATTTTAAAAGTGTTAAATTCCTCCCTCTGACCTCACATATGAATGAATATTGGTCAGTTCCTATTTCATAAGTTTAGTGCTGCAGGGCTTCCATCATGTGAATATAAATAATTTTCTTGGCTTATAATAAGGAAATCATTGCAACCCATAAAATTTGTCAAACATAAAAGAAAGTTAATTATAAAGTCAGATCGGCAATTGTTGGTCCAATAATCTTTTAATATATGCACAATGATTGTCTTTAAATATTTTTTTTTGACAATTATAGCATTTTGTAAGTCTACATTTATTGTCAGGCTCGAATAATGCTGGGGAACCCTAAAAAATTTTACCCAACCCTATGATGCAAAAAAAAAAAAGCTATATATTAAATTATTAAATTATTATTAATTCATATTATATTAAAAATAAGAGATTTGATTTTAGAGAATATTAATAATACCCTATCATCTATATGTAGAAATGTGTAAATCATATGTCCTACATGCATTACTTTTTTTTCTTTCCTTATTTTTATAAATCCTGTTACCAATACCCATCTATAAATCAAAACATATTTTTATAATTTAAGTATCTTAAATTTATATTTATATTATTTTATTTTATAATTGCACATATTTTTAGTTTATGTGTCATTATTTTTTGTTTTAAGATTTTATTATATATTCTAATTTATATTCTAATTTAATTTTTGGATGATGTTTAATTTTTGATTATTTTTATATTTTTAATTATATAAATTTCTATTTTGTTAATTACCCATATTATATATTTTACTCATGTATTTAATATTTTAATTCATTTTTTATTTTTGTCTCACTTTTTCAATTTTTTGGTTTATCTATAAGATGTCTATTTTTTTTGTTATATCTTTGTTTAACTTATTTGTATTTTTTATTCTATAGATGTTTTTATGTTTTGATTAAATTTTTATTAAATAAATTTTAAAAATAATTTATTATCTTTCTTTGACTCTCTCTTTCTCTCTTTCGCACCTTAAGATTGTGTTTGATGCATTGCTAACAATCCTAAATGGTAATGTGAATTACCTACAAGATAGATTACCACTAGATGGATTGCCAGTAATGTTGATTGTTGTGTATAGCATATACAACTAATGTTACAATAATATTGATTACGACAAGTAGATTACCAGTCATATAACATTAAATTCCCAAAATACCCCTAAATCAAATTCATATACTAAATCAAATCTATTAAAAATTTTTAAAATACGCCGAAATACCCCTAAATCAAAGTATTTATATATAAGTAGAAGGTACTAGATTTATTTTTTAAAGATTAAAATATATTTTTAATCTTTAAACATTTATTCAATTTTTTTTGATTCTTAAACTTTCAATTATCATAATTTATTTATTATATTTTAAAAATAATTTATTTTTTTAATATTTTGTTATATAAAATTAATTAAGATTAATAGAATAATTGATATATTATTTTTTAATTTTATTTTTTAAATATTAAATTATTTTAAAAAATTTTTTTAAAATTAATTTTTTTAAAAAAATTTAAATTTTAGAAAAATAAAAAATTTAATTAATTTTTTAAACTAATTTAATTTAATATTTAAAAAATAAAATAAAAAAATTAACTTTAAAAAAAGAATTTAAAAAATAAAAAAATAAAATAATTATTTTTTAAAATTAAAATTTTAATTAATTTAATTAATTAATTTAATATTTAAAAAATAAAATTTAAAAATTCATTTAAAAATTCATTTTTAAAATTAATTTAATTTTTAATTAATTTTGATTAATTTTTTAAATTTATTTTCTTAAAAAAATTAAAAAAATAGTAATTAATTTTTTTTATTTTTTTATTTTTTCAATTAGAGTTTTCTTATAACTATATTTTTTATTTTTTTTAAATTTTTTTATTCCATATTTTTTTTATTTACGAATAATACGACAGTTTATTTTTATTTGGAGATATGAGAAAAGAGATAATGATGGCAAGAGAGGAGAAAAGAAAGAAAAAGAAGGGAATAGTTTTGTTTGAAGAAAGAGATAATTTTAAATATAAAATTAATTAAGATTAATAGAATAATTAATATATTATTTTTATTTTTATTTTTAAATATTAAATTAATTTTTTTAAAAAATTAATTTTAAAAATTAAAATTTTTTAAAAATAAAATTTTTAATTTTTTTAATTAATTTAATTTAAATATTTAAAATATAAAATTAAAAAAAATTAACTTCTAAAAAAATTAATTTAAAAAAATAAAATAATAAAATAATTATTTTTTAAAATTAAAATTTTAATTAATTTAATTAATTAATTTAATATTTTAAAAAATAAAATTTAAAAATTAATTTAATTTTTAATTTAGTTTTTGATTTAATTTTTTTAATTTAATTTTTTTAATTTAATTTTTAATTTTTAATTAATTTTAATTATTTTTTAAAATTTATTTTTTAAAAAATTAAAAAGAAGTAATTAATTTTTTTATTTTTTCAATTATAGTTATCTTATAACTATATTTTTTATTTTTATTTTAAATTATTTTTATTCCATATTTTTTTCTATTGATGAATAATACAACGGTTTATTTTTATTTGGGAATATGAGAAAAGAGATAACGATGGCAAGACAGAAGAAGAGAGAGAAAAAGAAGGGAATGGTTTTGATACGGCTGGCCGTCTCCCCGGGGTGGTATTATCTTCTGCCCGATTTTCAAAAGCAATGATGTGACAACAAAACCCAAAGCCAGCGTCGGCCTCCTGGTTTTCAAAAGCAATGATGTGACAACAAAACCCAAAGCCAGCGTCGGCCTCCTGGTTTTCGAAAGCAATGATGTGACAACAAAACCCAAGGCCAGCGTCGGCCTCCAGTGTCGGCCTCCAGCGTCGGCCTCCAGCGGCCTCCAGCGTGGCCTCCAGTGCCGGCTCCAGCGTCGGCCTCCAGTGCTGGCCTCCAGCATCGGCCTCCAGCGTCGGCCTCCAGTACGGCCTCCAGCGTCGGCCTCCAGTGCCGCGTCGGCCTCCAGCGTCGGTCCTCAGCGCCGACCTCCCGTGCTGGAACTCTGACTCCGGCCCCTAGCGTCGGCCCGCAGTATCTCCCACATACACAATGTAATTTCATACAGCCGACCCGCAATCTAAGCACCTCGCTCACCAAAATCACGGGCAAGTGTTAGCCTGATAGGCAGTTACCGCTATAAGCGGCCCTTATCCAGCAACAGTCCAACGACTTGCCGTTCGATGAAACATCACAACAGGACGGATTCGACGGTTCCAACAGACCGAGGTAAACGGGATCCCCAACAGGTATAAAAAGAGGACCGTGCTCCATGCAAAGGGACTCTCTCTGGAAACCTCCAATTCTACAAAATCATATCCCTGTTCGACGACTCACTAACTTGGGCGTCGGAGGGTCCCCGCCGGAACCACCGGTCCGGGACTTTTTGCAGGCTCCAGGAGGAAGACGGCGGTCTCTCTGCGCACACGGTGATCCTAGCCTGCCCGACGTTCATCATACGTGATTCGGCCGCAACAGATTGGCGCGCCAGGAAGGGGGAGACCAGGTCAAAAATTCTCCCTGGAACCCCTCCGATTTTGCAAAGAAGCGATGGTGACTACGCGAGCACAAGAGGCTCCTCCAGCCAGGCAGCCGGGCACATCCCGCGAGCTGAGCATTCGGAGGCCAACCCCATGCTCCGCCCCTTGCACCGACAAGCCAGCCCGACCGGCTTGATGTTCTAGCCCACCAGGTCCAGGATCTGACGACGATGGTCCGGGGGCTGCAAGAGCGTTATTTGGCTGCTGTAACTCAACCCCCTGTGATGGACGAAGGGGTGCGAGGAACAGTTCAGTCTCACCAAGGAGGGACCCCGCCTGAGGTCTCTCACCGCTCACCCCCCGAACCTCATCGCCAAGGGACCTCGAAGCGACGACGGTCTCCCTCCCGTCGCTCCGGTCGTTCCCACCACCGACTGGAAGAAAAGGAGTCCAAGCGGGCACGTTCTTTGCGCCGGCGATCTTCTTCTTCCGACTCATCCCGAGGTAACACTCCCCGGAAAACCACCCGTCGGGCCGAACAAAGGCTTGACGAGTACCATCGGCGGTTGGACGAGCTCAGCCGTCGGATCGCCGATCCTTACGCGACGGAGTATGAGCGTCGCCCCCCGCTTTCTCGCCATATCATGGAGGAACCGGTCCCCCCCGGTTCCGTCTCCCTCAATTGGACCCATATGACGGAACGACGGACCCCCTGGACCATCTGGAAAGCTACAAAGTCCTCATGCAGGTCCAGGGAGCGACGGATTCCTTGTTATGCGTCGCCTTCCCGGCCACGCTCCGTAAGGCGGCACGCGCATGGTACTCCCGTCTGCCCCCACGCAGCATCAACTCATTTCGGCAACTTGAGCGATCCTTCCTGGCTCATTTTGATGCCTGTCGAAAGATCCCGCGAGTTGCCGATAGCCTCTTTGCTGTTCAGCAGAAGAGTGGCGAGACCTTAAAGGATTTCGTCGCTCGATTTAAGGAAGCAGCGCTGGAGGTGTACAACCTGGAAGACTCCGTCGCCACCTTGGCCCTGAAGAGAGGACTTCGCCCGTCCAGATTCGCTTACTCCCTGGATAAGAAGCCTCCGCGCTCCTACGCCGAGCTTCTGAGCCGGGCACAGAAGTACATCCGCTGACGAAGCAGATTCTTCCAGGAGAGAAGTTGACAAGAACCCCGGTAATAAACCGCCGCCTTCTGACCGCGCTGGTGCACAACTCGGAAGCCCGAGCCTCCACGACGCTCAGATCGCCGGCCACAGGCGCTGATTCCTAAAGAGCAGTTCACTCCCCTCATGGCTCCCATCTCTCACATCCTACTGGAAATCGAGGAGGAACCGTATTTCAAGCGTCCGGCTCCCTTGAAGCCCGGGGGCCCCACAACAAGGAGTTTTACTGCCGGTACCACCGGGACTACGGCCACGACACCAAGACTGCCGCCATCTAAAAAAGGCCATCGAGGAGCTGGTCCAGCAAGGTCCACCTGGGCAAATTCGTTCGAAGGAAATCTCCCCGCATCGGGCCCCCGGTGCCTCCGAGTCGTCCGACTGTGTGGATAATACCCCAACTGAAAAGACCATAGCTATGATCTCCTGGGGAGCGGAAAGCGGTTCGAAGAGGCCGCGAGAGGGAATATACTCTGTAATACCTTTCTTCGGAAAGGATCTAGAAGGGGTAGTTAATAAATATGACGACAGCGTCGTGGTGTCCATGACTATAGCCAAACACCCTGTAAAAAGAATTTTAATTGATAGTGGGAGCTCTGTGGATGTCTTGAGTTATGAGCTTTTGTTCGGATGAACTTGTCAAGGTCTTTACTCCGGCCCGTTGCCACGCCGCTAATGGGCTTCACAGGAGACTCAGTGAGCGTCGAAGGCGAGATTGCTCTCCCGGTCACGGCTGGAACTCCTCCATGTCAGAGCACCGTGGTCATAAACTTCTTGGTGGTCCGGGTCCCGCTGCTTATAACGCCATCTTGGGAAGGCCGGGGTTGAATCTTCTAGATGCCGTGATCTCCACTAAGAGATTATTGGTAAGGTTCCCCACCAATAAAGGGATCGGAGAAATGAGGGGGGAGCAAAGCCCACTTCCGCCTTGCTACCATCTGTCTTCCAGCCCACTGAACGCGGAGCCAGCAACAGCCGCTGAGTCACTCGATCCTAGGGAGTTGGGAAGAAGGGGAGAGCCGGCAGAGCACCTTCTAACCCTCCCCTTGGGTGATGACCCAGCAAGGACTGTTCAGCTAGGGGCATCGCTCCCGGAGGAAATACGTCATCAACTTCTTACTTTCCTACGGGCCAACACTGACGTTTTCGCATGGTCATCCTCAGACATGCCGGGCGTCCCTGAAGAAGTAATCACCCACCAACTTAACCTCAAGCCAGGGTGTCGGCCGGTCCAATAGAAAAAGAGAAACTTCGCTCCGGACAGGCAGAAAGCCATCGACGAGGAGATCCACAAGTTAATGGCTGCAGGCCATATTCGGGAGGTACACTACCCCGAATGGTTGGCTAATGTGGTTCTGGTCCGCAAGGCCAATGGAAGTTGGAGAATGTGCGTAGACTTCACCGACCTCAACAAGGCATGCCCCAAAGACAGCTTCCCCCTGCCTCAAATCGATCAACTGGTGGACGCTACATCCGGCCATGAGGTTCTTAGCTTCATGGATGCTTTCTCTGGATACAACCAGATCCGGATGAACCCGGCGGATGAAGAAGCTACCTCCTTCATAACCGAAAAGGGGCTGTATTGCTACAAGGTAATGCCTTTCGGGTTAAAGAATGCGGGAGCTACTTACCAGAGGTTGATGAACAAGGTCTTTGAAGGTCAGATAGGGCGTAACATGGAAGTGTACGTAGATGACATGCTGACAAAAAGCGTTCATGCCGGTGACCACATTGCGGACCTAGCAGAAACTTTTGACAGCCTTCGTCGGTACCAGATGAAGCTGAACCCTCGCAAATGCATTTGGGGTGACCGCTGGGAAGTTTTTGGGTTTCATGGTGACCCGGAGGGGGATCGAAGCAAACCCAGACAAAGTCCAAGCCATCTTGGACATGAGGCCTCCTGCCAATAAGAAGGAAGTACAGCGCTTGATAGGAAGAGTAGCCGCCCTAAGCCGCTTCCTATCCAAGTCTGCTGAAAGGTGTCTGTCTTTCTTCAAGGCGCTTCGCCGAATCAACGAGTTTGAATGGACCAAAGAATGCCAGGAGGCGTTCGAAGGGTTAAAGACATTCTTATCTACCCCGCCGCTGTTAGCCAAGCCGACGGGTGGAGAAGAGCTCCTTCTATACCTTGCGGCCTCTCCTGAGGCTGTTAGCTCTGTGCTAGTCCGTATGGACGCTAATGGCACACAAAGGCCAGTATATTATACGAGTAAGGTACTCCATGATGCAGAGACCCGATACTCAAACATGGAAAAAATCGTCTTCTCATTGATCGTGTCTGCCCAGCGACTGCGGCCATATTTCCAAGCCCACCCAATCGCGGTGATCACTGACCAGCCTCTGAAGGCGGTTCTGGCTCGTCCAGATACTTCGGCCGGCTGGCAAGGTGGGCCCTCAAGCTGGGGGAGTTCGATATATCTTTCCGCCCCGGTCTGCCATGAAGTCCCAAGTCCTGGCAGATTTTTTGGTTGAATGTACTTGGGGGATTGAGCCACCTGAAGAACCTCCTGCGGACATTCAGCCCCTCGGAACCAGCGAAGATGAGTGGGTTCTCCATGTGGATGGGGCATCTAACTCTCAAGGGAGCGGAGCAGGCCTCATCTTGGCCAACTCGGATGGGGTTGTGACGAATGTGCACTTCGCTTCCTCTTTCCATCCACTAACAATCAGGCAGAATATGAAGCTTTGCTATCCGGCGTGAGGTTGGCTCGAGAGCTTGGGGCGAAACGCCTTAGGGCATTCACCGACTCCCAACTGGTTGCCGGTCAAATTACAAAGGAATACGAGGCAAGGGATCCCATTATGGCCCGCTATTTAGAAATGGTGTACTCGTTAACTTCCCTTCACACATTTCAGCGTCAGCTACATTCCACGACAGGAGAATGCTAGAGCCGACGCCTTATCCCGTCTTGCTGCCTCATCTGATGGGATGTTGGGAAAGGCTTACGTGGAGCACCTAGAAGCCCCGATATTGAAGTACCAAGAGAAATGGCACCGGTGGAACAGGAGCCCTCCTGGATGGACGCCTATGTCCGGTACTTTACTGAAGGCGCCCTTCCAGAAGACCCTGCCGAAGCTAGGAAGCTTAAAAGGCGGGCCTCGAAGTTTTTTATTATGGAGGGAAAGCTCTATCGAAGGTCGTTCTTATACCCTGTCTCAGATGTGTCGGTCCTACCGACGCCAACTATATTTGCGGGAGATACACGAAGGGATATGCGGAAACCACCTGGGGGGCAGGGCTCTTGCATATAAAGCTTTACGTCAAGGGTATTACTGGCTGACAATGAAGGAGGATGCCTCCAAGCTCGTTAAAAGATGTGACACCTGCCAGCGGCATGCCAACATTCAACATCAACCGGCGTCTCAATTGACCCCTCTAGCAGCACCATGGCCCTTCGCACAGTGGGGCATGGATATTCTGGGACCATTCCCTCCTGCCTCTGGACAACGCAAGTTCCTAGTGGTGGCAGTCGACCATTTTACTAAATGGATCGAGGCGGAAGCTCTTGCTAAGATCACGGAAGCCAAAGTAAGGAATTTCTTCTGGAAATCCGTAGTATGCCGGTTCGGGCTACCGCACACCCTCGTTACGGACAATGGCCGACAGTTTGATAATGCTGCCTTCCGAGAATTCTGTGATGGCCTGGGCATCCACCATCGATTCACCTCCGTGGGGCATCCCCAAACCAACGGTGCTGCAGAAGTGACTAATCGCATCATCCTCCAAGGACTTAGGGCTCGGCTAGATAGCTGCAAAGGGCGCTGGGTGGAAGAACTTTCCAGTGTGCTGTGGGCCTACCACACGACGCCACGAGCACCTACAGGGGAAACCCCTTTCAGCTTGGTCTTTGGGACCGAGGCGGTAATCCCCGTGGAAATAGGAGCTCCTAGCCCTCGGACAGAATTGTACCATGAAGAAAGCAACTCAAACCAGCTAAGGGCTGATCTGGATTTGGTGGAAGAACTGCGAGATCAGGCGCAGCTTCGCATGGCAGCATTCCGTCAGCGAGTGGCCAAGCACTACAACTCTCGGGTGCGACCCAAGACATTCCGGCCCGGAGACCTTGTCCTACGAAGAGCTGAAGTGTCAAAGCCGACGGAAGGGGCAAGCTAGCACCAAAATGGGAAGGACCATACCGTGTCAAGGAGGTGCTCCACCATGGGGCGTATAAAGTAGAAGAGCTAGACGGGAAACCGCTCCCTCGAACTTGGAATGCCGACAATTTACGCCGATACTATCAATAGAACTCCATCGTTGTTAATTTGAATCTGTTTGATGCATGAATAATAAACATGTTCTTATTTTGAATGAGTATGTTTAACAAAAGACCAACTCCGCGTTGGCACCAAATACCGACGCCAGCGTTGGCACCAAAGATCGGCGTCCAGCGTCGGCAACAAAGACCAACTCCACGTTGGCACCAAGATCGGCGTCCAGCATCGGCCAACTCCGCATTGGCACAGAAGACCAACTCCGCGTTGGCAACAAAAGACCGACGCCCAGCGTCGGCAACAAAAGACCAACTCCGCGTTGGCACCAAAGACCGACGCCAGCATCGGCACCAAAGACCGGCGCCCAGCTCGGCACAAAAGACCGGCATCCAGCGTCGGCAACAAAAGACCGACGCTTGGCACCAAAGACCGGCGCCCAGCGTCGGCACAAAAGACCAACTCCGCGTTGGCACCAAACCGACGCCAGTGTCGGCACCAAAGACCGGCGTCCAGCATCGGCAACAAAAGACCAACTCTGCGTTGGCACCAAAGATCGGCGTCCAGCGTCAGCACAAAAGACCAACTCTGCATTGGCACCAAGACCGGCGTCCAGCGTCGGCACAAAAGACCAACTACGCGTTGGCACAAAAGACCAACTCCGCGTTGGCACCAAAGACCGGCGTCCAGCGTCGGCACAAAAGACCAACTACGCGTTGGCACAAAGACCAACTCCGCGGGCACAAGAGACCAACTCCGCATTGGCAAAAAAACCGGCGCCCAGCATCGGCAACAAAGACCAACTCCGCGTTGGCACCAAAGACCGACGCCAGCGTCGGCACCAAAGACCGGCGCCCAGCATCGGCACAAAGACCAACTCCGCGTTGGCACAAAAGACCAACTCCGCGTTGGCAAAAAAGACCGATGCCCAGCGTCGGCAACAAAAGACCAACTCCGCGTTGGCACCAAAGACCGACGCCAGCGTCGGCACCAAAGACCGGCGCCCAGCATCGGCACAAAAGACCGGCATCTAGCGTCGGCAACAAAAGACCAACTCCGCGTTGGCACCAAAGACCGGCACTTAGCGTCGGCAACAAAAGACCAACTACGCATTGACACCTAAGACCGGCACTTAGCGTCGGCAACAAAGACCAACTACACGTTGGCACCTAAGACCGGCGTCCAGCGTCGACAAAAAGACCAACTCCGCGTTGGCACCAAATACCGACGCCAGCGTCGGCACCAAAGACCTGCGCCCAGCATCGGCAACAAAAGACCAACTACGCGTTGGCACCTAAGACCGGCGTCCAGCGTCGGCAACAAAGACCAACTCGCGTTGGCACCTAAGACCGGCACTTAGCATCGGCAACAAAAGACCAACTACGCGTTGGCACCTAAGACCGGCGTCCAGCGTCGGCACGAAAGACCAACTCCGCGTTGGCACCAAATACCGACGCCAGCGTCGGCACCAAAGACCTGCGCCCAGCGTCGACAAAAGACCAACTACGCGTTGGCACCTAAGACCGGCGTCCAGCGTCAAACAAAAGACCAACTATGCGTTGGCACCTAAGACCGGCACTTAGCGTCGGCAGCAAAGATCAACTACGCGTTGACACTAAGGACCAGCGCCCTGCGTTGGCAATAGCAACTAACACCCGCGTTACCACCGAATATTGGCCTTGTCAACACTTAGGACAGTGTCACGGCTCGCGATCCTATTTAGCGTAACCTACTGTACATAATCCTATCAATTGGCGGTTCACAGCAGCTTGAACAAATGAAGTTAATCGCAGTCGAAGGGGTGAAAGAGATTGAAAACATTCATTGATAGTAAATGTTACAAAATTGCCGACTCAGGTCAGGCACAACCAATACAAGGAGAAAAACCAAAAGCTGTTAATGACCATCCGGAGCCAGGGCATCATCCTCAGGGACATCGTCGGGCTTCAGCCCCTCGATATCCTCCAGGTCGTAAAGCTCCTGGATTTTATCTTTACAGTCCTGGAAGCCGGCGTCATAAGCTAGCGCCGCTGACTGGGCTACATCATTGTCAAAGGCTTCGGATTTCTTATAATCTTCTACGGCATCGTTCCCTTTCTTTTCAGCCTCGATGGCCCTCCTCTGGGCCTCCGCCACTGTCGCCCCAAATCCGCAATTTTAGTTACATATTGGCGGGTGGCTTCCTTGGCCGCATTTGTCTCAGCGAAGGCAGAACTCAGTTGAGTCTTTAAAACACATACCTCCAGTTCTGCCGCCCCCAGCTTCTCCTTGGCCGCTCTTTGTTTTTCCTCTGCCACCTGAGCATTGTCCAGCTCATTGGCGGCACGACGCTGAGCAACCTCCAGCGCATATTCGGCCTTTTCGGCTTAAGCCGAGCAACCTCGATCTCACCCTTCAGGGTGGCCCTAGTATCCTCTAGAGCCATTGCCGCCTTCTCTGCTTTGACTTGGAGGGAGACCATCTCCTCCCGCGCTTGTTCAATGGCGGTGTCGCTTAGAGTCCAGAGGTTTTTAAGGGTGACAAGAGAATTCAAGGCCTAAAAAATATATATATATATATATATATATATATATATATATATATTTAAGGAAAGGAAAAGAGGGAAGAAAAAGGACAATAATGGCACAGAAACTCACCCAGAGATGCGCCACCGAAGCTTCACGGAAAAAGGTAACACACCCTTGACCTCGAAGGTATTCTTGCACCTCATCCACCGAGGCTTCCTCTATGACCCGTGCAGCCCAACGGCTGTGGTTTGCCAGCAGCGACTGGAACGAAGGATCGACGCCCCTCTCTTTCCTGGACGTCGGCCCTACAGAGGCTGATTGCGTCCCTGAGCCTGCCACCTCCGGCCTTTCGCTGCGGAGACGCTTCGGCTGTCGCCCCCGCGGGGGGCAGAGCAGCAATTGGAGTCGCCAAAGTTCTGTCCATCTCTTTGAATGTGGGAGACGGCGTCTCCCCCTCGGGAGATAAGTCAAGCAAGATAACCGGAGGAGCCGAAGCTGGAGATTCTCCCTCCGGTGGGTTCCGTCCCACCTCACCAGCCTCGGCCCTCACCGCGTCTGCCGTGACGGGTTTGTCGGCTTGGATTTGAGCCACCTCGCTTACACGCAAGGATTCCACTGTTTTGGCCCCCTGGGCCTCGGCCTCCTCAGCGTCGGCCCTTTTGGGGCTGCCCTTCTTCAAGACCTTGGCACGGAGGGGCTTCACGACTTTAGCCCCTCCGGTGTTGACCTCCCCAGCGTCGGTCTCCCTAGCGCCAACCCTCCCAGTGTCGGCCCTCCTGGGAACTTTAGCGGCGCCCTCCCTTCGGCAGGAGGCGCAGTCCCGACAGCCTTCCTCTTCTTGGCGGCCACCTGTTTAAGCTTATGTAGCGTCGGCGCCATCCTACACAATCAAAGGATAGTTAAAAAAAAAAGGAAGCAGAGAAGAAGAGAGGCGAGTAGACTAATGCTCACCCCTCGCGGGAATTAGACTGGCACGGTGAAGATTCTCCTCGCTAGAAGCTTATTACACCGAGGAATGTCGGCAGTCAGAAGCTGCCCAAACGCCATCCGGTCTCGTGGAAGGATGAGGGGTCCCTATTGGCGTCGATGTTGGGTATCCCCAGCTTCCACGAACCCCGCTGATGTCCGCAAAGAAAAACTTGTCCTTCCACCCTTAACGGAGGAAGGAAGGCACAGTTTAAGAATCCTATTGGACCTAGGGGTAAAGGACCACCACCCCGACTGTTTGCGAAGGGTATAGAAGCTGCGGAATAGGGAAATACTAGCCTCAATACCCAGCAGGTGGCAGAGTACTAAAAAACCAACAATGGTTCGGATGGAATTGGGAACTAGTTGGGAAGGCGTCAAGGAGTACCGGTCTAGAAGATTAAGAATGAAAGGATGGATCGGTAAACGGAGCCCGGCCTTAAAAAAGGCTCCGTACAAGGCAACCCTTCCGGTACGGGAAGAGGTTGCCCTGTCGTTAGGGGTAGAAAGAAAAGATGAAGGTCTGGAGGGAAGCCATACCTGGCCTTTAAGTTTGCTATGTCTTGAGCAGACATGGAGGATGCAGTCCCCTCGGGGGACTCCTTGACAACCCTAGAGGGACCGATAGCCACCGACCGGTTCCGGACGGAAGTCCGCCTGCCGGCCGAACGAATCCCGGTTAGGGGACGGTTGACTGGTCGTGGCTCCGGTGAGTGGTTAGAAGAAGAAGTGGACCATTGGCTGGACAGGGAATCGGAAGTCTGGGAAGGATGATGGGAACCCCCCCAAGAACCGAAATGGAGCAAGAAGGAAGGAAGTCATGGGAACTAACCTGAAAAGAAAAACTCGAGCCAAGAACAGAGCACGGAGAGAATGGACGAAAGATAGAAACGCTGGCGGACTCAAAAGGGGGCAATGGCGAAAGAAGTGGGGAAGATAGGAAGATAAGGGCTATTTGTCCTCATGATGCCTTCTCGAAACACCCCACAATCGTCTGATCTGACCACGTGTCCCTCTTCAGTTGGGAGGCGCTTCGACGACCTGCCAATGCGATAAGCTCGAAAAGACCACCAATGCAAAGGGGGGAGTTAACCTTATCGCAATGATACCGTTCGCCTTTTCGTAGCACTGCCCGAGGGAAATCCTCCTAATCCCAAAAAGGCAAAATAATGGCGCGAAAACCGGCCACCTAGAGGATATTCACACCCCTTTCGCGGGTAAGTAAACGCTCACCCATCTCAGGGGCGGGGGGGGCATCTGATACGGCTGGCCGTCTCCCGGGGTGGTATTATCTTCTGCCGGTTTTCAAAAGCAATGATGTGACAACAAAACCCAAAGCCAGCGTCGGCCTCCTGGTTTTCAAAAGCAATGATGTGACAACAAAACCCAAAGCCAGCGTCGGCCTCCTGGTTTTCGAAAGCAATGATGTGACAACAAAACCCAAGGCCAGCGTCGGCCTCCAGTGCCGGCCTCCAGCGTCGGCCTCCAGCGTCGGCCTCCAGCGCCGGCCTCCAGTGCCGGCTCCAGCGTCGGCCTCCAGCGTCCAGCGCCTCCAGCGCGGCGCGCCTCCAGCGTCCAGCGCGGCCTCCAGCGCCGGCCTCCAGCGTCGGCCTCCAGTGCCGGCCTCCAGCGTCGGCCTCCAGCGCCGGCCTCCAGTACCGGCCTCCAGCGTCGGCCTCCAGTGTTGGCCTCCAGCGTCGGCCTCCAGCGTCGGTCCTCAGCGCCGACCTCCCGTGCTGGAACTCTGACTTCGGCCCCTAGCGTCGGCCTGCAGTATCTCCCACATACACAATGTAATTCCGTACAGCCGACACCGCAATCTAAGCACCTCGCTCACCAAAATCACGGGCAAGTGTTAGCCTGATAGGCAGTTACCGCTATAAGCGGCCCTGATCCAGCAACAGTCCAACGACCTGCCGTTCGATGAAACATCGCAACAGGATGGATTTGACGGTTCCAACAGACCGAGGTAAACGGGATCCCCAACAGGTATAAAAAGAGGATCCGTGCTCCATGCAAAGGGACTTTCTCTGAAACCTCCTCTACGAAATCATATCCCTGTTCGACGACTCACTAACTTGGGTGTCGGAGGGTCCCCTCCGGAACCATCGGTCCGGGACTTTTTGCAGGCTCCCGGAGGAAGACGGCGGCCTCTTTGCGCGCACGGTGATCCTAGCCTGCCCGACGTTCATTATACGTGATTCGGCCGCAACAGGTTTTGTTTGAAGAAATGGATAATATTATTTTTACAAAAGAGGTAGGGATAATTTTTCAAAAGAAAACTTTATTAGATTATAACATAGCCAGTCAAATGGATAACCACCTCTCTCTGAGGTAATCCAGATTACAAAGATTGTGATTCAAAATACGTATCAAACATGGTTATCCCATGGTATCAGGATAGATTGCATTCAAAATACGTACCAAACATGATTATCCGATGGAGCCTTTTTAAATTACTGATAATCTGGATAAATTACTTGCTACCAAAACGCTCCTAAGTTCAAGCTTTCCTCACAGCATCACATGTAAAATTTATCTAAATTACCTACATAAAATTTTATAACATTTTATATTCAAACATGGAATTCCTATCTTTTGCCAAAGACACCATCTAATCTATCACATCCTAGTAATTAAGAATTATTTTAAAATTAATTTGAAAAATATATTGATATATTTCTTTAAAAAAAACATTTGTATTTTTTTCCTCAAATGTTCATTAGCTTGAGAAACCTTTTCCACATGTAATGGGAGCCTAGGAGTACTTCTATTAGGCTATATGGATTGTTCATTAAATTCCATGAATAGACCAGCTTTCACTTTCATTTGTCTAACAAAATCAAGGAATATTATTGTTATCTAATTTAGTACAACTCTTGTTATCTTCAACTCTATGAACCAATCCAAGTTCCTAAACCATCACATCAAATCGTCAGCAGATTTTAGTTACTGCTAAATAAATAAGCAACAAAAGTATTTTTCATTTGTTTATTTTAATATCACGGACCATCCCTCTTTCACACCTTTTGTTCTTTAGAAATGAAGGCTTTTAGATTGGTCTATAGATTATCTTAAGATAATCGTAATCACGTGATAAAAACTTTTATATGCCTACTTTCATCGAAATGGATCGCATAATTCACAGGATATTGATGCAAATTTAAGTGTTTATATTCATAAAAAGAATAGATTTATGTTATCTAAATATCATTTTATTTAATTTTATATAGTATTTATAATTTTTTTAAAGATAAATAAATGATCATATTGCATGTCATTTGGCACATCTTTAATTTAGCAATTACAAAATATAATTACCCGAATATATATATATATATATATATGTGTGTGTGTGTGTGTGTGTGTGTGTGTAAATTCTTATATTTAATTAATATCTGTATTTAGGTTATATTTGTCAAATAAAAATAGATTATAAGATAAAGATCGAAACAAGAAAATAAGGCCCTGTCGTTTTTAATACGGTTAGGCCCTTGAATTTATATATTGAAAACAAAAGATTATAATCGCGGTGGCTGAGGGGGCTCGCTGCCGTGATCTCCTGTAAAAGCCCTGTTGCCCTGTCGGTGGGCAGCATCCATCCGTTCTCATCCCTTTCTCGAGGGTTTCCTTTTTCTATCCTCCTCCGCCTCTTCGATCGGTCTCTCTAGGGTTTCTTCGATTATCTCGATCTCGTCGGCGTCTGCTTTTCTTCTCATACGGATCTTATCGGCGGCCATCTTGAGGTAAAGCTCGCATCTTTTTGTTCTTTTCTTTGCCTTTCTTTCGGTTTCGCGGAGGGGGAGGAGTGATCGGTCGGCGTTGTCGGGTGTGGTGGGTTTCTTGCTGTGGTTTTGGTCGATCAGGTTTCTGATGATGAAGAATAGTTGGGATTTGCTGGAATGGCTGGGGCCGGACACCTCTTCAAGCGTGTTCACGTTTCTGGACGATCCGGCCGATCTCGTGCGCGCCAGTGCTGTGTCCCGATCCTGGCGCCGGTTTGGTGAGACATCATCTCTCGTGCTGTAGAATAGAATTAATGTATATTAGTTAGCTAATCTGATGATAAGTGGGGAAGATTGATCTCTTATGCTACACTATATCTCAATTACGTGGATATGTGGATGGGAATTTGTTGATGGTTCGTCAACAAATTTGATCGTAGGTGGGAAAAAGATTACTTTTTATTGATTGAATTTTAAAATTTTTAGGATATGTGGATGGGAATTAGTTGATGATCTGTCAACTAATTTGATCATAGGTGGGAAAAGGATTATTTTTTATTGTTTGAATTTTAAAATTTTTAGGATATGTGGATGGGAATTAGTTGATGGTCTGTCGACTAATTTGATTATAGGTGGGAAAAAGATTATTTTTTATTGTTTGAATTTCAAAAGTTTTAGCCTTGTTATATTTATATTTACGTGGCATGGGAGATTCCATGCACTGTGTATTTGTTTATTAGAGATACTAGCGGTTTGCTGTATTCACCGTAATAATTCAGTTGTAGCTACAATTAATGCTTGAAGCTGTATGTGAAACTTCTGAGATTACTTGAACTTCATTTCGTTATGATTACTTGAACTTCATTTCGTTATGATTACTTGAACTTCATTTCATTATGATCATGAATACTCAACTCAACTCATCTAAGCCTTTTCCCAACTACATGGGGTCGGCATTATGATCATGAATCAAGAAGAAAAAAAAGTTTTAGCGGTGGAAAATGGAGACCAGATGATCTTTGAACATTTACAATATTTCTTTTTTGTCGTTCAGGATTGAGTACTAAGGAAACCTAACAAGAATAGGCAGATGTTGTCAAATAATGGGCAACAGCCTGTCAGTTCTTTTGATTTTTCTAATTGAACAAAGAACTGGTTTTCTGTCAGTTCATCCATGACACAAAAAGATATGTTGACTGGCATGGTTAAATTTTGCATTGAAGCAGCTAAGAGCGAGTCTTTGTGAATATCTTCCACCTTGTTCTAGAGTGGAGATTTTGTTCATCTAGCGGGAAACAAGCTTTGAACTACCGTGAAATAGAGCTGTAACAACATGTACCAGCATGTTACAATTACTGTGATAGGCATCGGTATCAATTCACATTTAGTCGATATGCCTAATTATGGCATGCAGTACATCAATACGCTTCAGTATGGAGGATCAGTTCAATTCACTGGCAGGAAATTGTACAAAAATTCGAATCTGAAGTGATCCTTTCTTAATTGTAGAAATTTAGTTTGGTGGTAACTTGTTACTAAATGTGTTATAATGTAGAAATCCCTAAATTTCTAAGGCTTCTGTGAAGAGTTAAGAAGTAATTTAATATATTCTGTAATTTCTGCTTCCATATTAGATGTAGGCTTTGTCAATTTATTATGGAGCAGAGAAAGAGAATGGTCATCATGTCAAACAACCTTTGAAAATCTTAGTCTTCAAAACTTTGTCAGTTCAAAAGCAACGATTAACTTCTTTGATGTTTTGTCAGATAATATAAAGGCAAGAAACTATCCATTCTGATGCAATCCCAGGTGCCTCTTATTCTCCTTTAATTTGGTGTACTGTAGACCAAATTTAGAAATAAAAAAGTATAGACATTGTAACAAGTAACAGACATACAAGCTTCAAAGATGACCTTTCCAGGTAAGCGTCCATATTCCAACCAATTGCTGGATTTTATGCCACTTTTTTAAAAGCATAAGTCTAGTAGGATGCCCAAGTATTTGATGATCTTGAATGTATACAAAGAATCTCTGCAAATTAGAGCCCTTAATCATCTCTGATTAACTTACTGGGAGTTAGATATTGATGATGATTTTTTTAAATCTGTGTCTAGAAACATAATATTTAGTAAATGCTAAATCTATATCTTCATTAAAAAAAAAAAAGAAATTGGCTATACATGCCCCTGCTTCCCTTTTTTTCTTCCTTTTTGGAGTGGGAACTATTCTCTCATTTCTTATTCATCCACTCAAAGTGTACTTTCATGTTTGATAAAATCATAATTTTCTTCTGATTGCTCTCTGGGGCATTCATTCGGTATGGTCCATCCTATCTTTCATATAGGTGCTGTCTTTTGGGCATGTGCGTTTTTTTGGGTTTGGTCACATATAAGCAATAATGAAGACCTTCAACCTTTTGATGTGGTCAAGGAATGTTTATTAGATTTCTTTTATGAATACTTTCAAGAACCTAGCAACTAAATTGAGGATGGATAATTTTAAGTATCCCAAGCATGAAGGAAATCTACTTTTCTTAGAACTTGCACTTTGCTTTTGGAACTGTTGGACTTTCCTGGATTAATGACAGTATTCTGCTTAGGACTTTAAATTGGCAGAGATTTGGGCATTGTAGTGTCTCTCAGCCAAGCAAATAGATTGTCTTCTAGCATCTTGGGAGGTCACCATAGAGGCATAGACCACCTTTAACAGAAGCTCAAACAAGATCATACAAGGATTTTTTTTTTTAAATTTCTGTTGGGATATTCATATACTTTAGAAACTGGAATCTACCCAACTTTGGAGGAGAGTCAAATAATCATTAAAGTAAAATTTTTTATGGTCCTTCCTTTTTGAGGATATGTTTCCAATGTCATACTTTGTATTCTCAAGATTTTCTTCCTGCTGGGAATCATAAATAGTACTTAACATATCTTATTTAGAATGTCTTTTAAAGCTTGTTACATGGGCTTGCCTATGTTTGGAACATCAACAGTAAGCATTCCTTTAGAAAATGCCTTTAGTTTGCTCTATTTGTATTAATAGGGGAGATTTTAGAGCAGCCTCATGTTTTGATTGAGACAGCCATTATGCAGGAGGAAAGGGCTGTTGAATTTGGAGTTAGGTGCAGTTTGTGAAGGGATTCACTATTTGCATACCAATATCAATGCAGATGGTGGAATAGGCATGTTTCCTTAAGTTTGTTTTATGTGTTTATTCTTGAGATTAATGTGGGGTGTATTGTGTGGAAGATTAGTCCTTGAACCCTTTCTTTTGTTGTTGTTAGGGGGAGGAAGTGGCTTGCACTGTTGAAAATCTAAGTTCTGTGCTTAGAAGAATCTCTGAGGTCAACTCCAGATGTTTGTATTATGGAACGAATGAATCAATTCTTATGGTCAATACTATGGGAATTCACTTGGAGATATGGTGTAATTTCTGAAATTTATGTTTTTCTGACTTGTGATCTGATTGAGTATAGAAAAAATTATATTACAGAATCTGTTTTACCCAAACAAGGAGGATCAAAGGCATCAGGTTATTGTTCAGCATACAATTTAGTGTGAGAATCAGAATGAAATCTCTGTGGAATATTTTTTGCCACAAAACTTAATGCAAATAGGACTTAAGGTCTTATTGTTGCACGGTTGGAGTTTTGACCAGAGCGATACTTTAATTTTGGTGACTTCATGCAAATAGATGGTTGGATTTGTTTGGTTTCTTGTTCAAGGAACTGGATTTTTTTTTTTTTAATTCATGCAAGTTTTCCTCTTTGGTTGGAGGTAATGACACTTGTGGTTTTGTTACGTACTTTGGATCTCCTTTTAAGGAGACGCTCCCCTCCCCAAAAATGCATATATGCAAAAAAAAAAAAGGCAAAGAATGAGAATATTATACTCCAGAAAAAGAAAATGGTGAATTTGTTGACCAAGTTGTGACCTTTGTCAAATGGGAACTGTGGCATTAATAGTGGTACAAATAGAATACTGGCTTATATGATGTAGAGTGCTTAATCTGTTATTGACTGATCATTGAAGATTGATGCAGTTGCACCAAGCAACTTATGTTCGTGGGAAGGTTTTGTTGTTGAAGCTAAGTTTGTAGGCTTTTGCCTACATGTAACCATAAATGTGTCATTTGTTGTCCAGTTTGTACCCTAGGTATAGGCCATAGGGTGTGTTAAATAAAAAGAAGGCATTGTATCAGTTAAATCAGTGCAAGTTATATGTTCTAAAAAATCACATAGTTAAGCCGTTAAATTATATAAAACTGTAATATTTACGGAAGCTAAGCCTAACTGGTGATCTAAGGCTTATATATATATATATATATATATATATATATGAATTCTGCATGAATTTCATTTCTCTGCTTCAAGCACTATGTAGGAATATTTGTGATTCATTAAGTATTACCAAAAGGTTATGTAGAATATTATATTTTATCTATAAATTTTAGGAGATTGTGAATTTTAGGCATCACAGCCTATTATTTCTTTGACTAGTTTGTTAAATAAAATGTGGCATTTAAGTAGGTTGTTAGAGTTATATGGCTTATAGAGGATACCGAAGATGATGGACACTTTACCCATCCTATTTGGTTTAATTTTCTGAAGCAATTTTAATTCTATATGGTGGCTAACGTAGTCATAGGAAAAGAACTGTGGAGTTTGATCCTTAAGGCAGTGCTTTGGATTTTAGATTAGAACCATAGAAGATTACATGATTTAGTTTCATTGCTACTGTTTAACAGAACTGTGGAGTTTGATCCATGCAGCAGTGTTTCGGGGCTTGGAATGAGAATAGTAGAAGATCACATGATTTGATCTTGTAATTGTTTGGCAAAATTCTTTTCTGTTTAAAGATGAAACCTAGATTCTGAAAGGATATGGAAATAGGAATTGTAAAATCCATTCATCGGAGTACTTCCAGAAGCAGTTGTATGTGGAAGGGGACTTGGTGTCTTTTTGTTGGCTTTGAAAAAGGAAAAATTACTTATTGTTTGAGGAGACTGGCGTAGGAAGTGACAAGGAATCAATCATGGCCATATATATCAGACTGCCAATGGAATGGAGTATATGCTTACTGAAAATAGTGCAAGACAAGGTCAAGTGGCTTGTTGCTGCATATTTTCTTAACATCTTAACCTTATATTATACCTTTGGATTTTAATAGATTTTCAATATGAAAAAAGTTTCACTTTAATGATGCTATAATTCATTGGTTAATTGAAGATAGTGCTTTCTAACATGTAATTTGGTTTTTCTGTTGACTAACTAGATATACATTGTCTCATGGAGGTTTGTGAAGTAAATAAATTTAACTTAGAATCCAAAACATCTTGCCATGGGTGAGTGATATTGCTTTTAGATGGTGATGCTGTTGGCTATGTTACTTGATCAGTTGCTCTCCCACCCACCTGCCTCTGTCATGATGATTCTATTACCATGCTATTTGGTAAATGATTCTTTTTGCTGCTTCACTACTATTTTATCTCTTTACGCTGAAGTTTTGCAAACCTTGTTTTCATGTAAGAAAATAATTATGTGAAAATGCAGCAAGAATGTGTTACATCAGAGGACTTTTTCTTGCTTCTAAGAATGGATGACAGCATTGCATGTAATAGCGTAGAAATGTTTATTGTTGTTGTTGTTGTTATGGAGTTATATTTATAACCAGATATGATTTCTAAGATTAAAAAAAACATTTTGAATTGTATTGCAGTTATTGCAAATGGTTTTAGCAAAAATTTGTGCTTAAGAATTTGCCCAGAAGCATCAAATTTTACTCGTGTTATCGAAGTAGGCAGTTTGCAAAACGCTACGGAAGTTGGATCTAGCACTGCTATGGAATGGGAAAGCCTAGAGAGGGAGCACAAGGTATACACGTATTTGAGTCACCGCCTTGTATCACCAAAAGGCAAAACGGATTGCATTGTTGCAGCCATCAGTGCTTCTAGCACTGATAATTTTCCGGATGAGAGCATTGATAATACACTGGAACCGAGAGATCATGTCAATACGAGGCCTTCTTACTGGTCAAGTGGGGGACAAATGGATCCTAGAGTACCTGAAACTTTAACTTACAGATTGGTTTCCAAGTTATGTGTCATTGATGAAATAAAGATACAGCCATTTAAAGGTTTGTCTCTGGATGCTTTGCATGTTTACATGGTTCTGGTTTTCTTGGATGATGTTCTAATGTTAATTTTTTTTTTAAAAAAATAAATATATATTCAGCGTTCTTTCAGTTTGGTGAACCCATATATTCAGCAAAATCTGTGCGCTTTCGGATGGGTCGTTCCAGGCTATCCCAAGGGTCTGGAACTGGTGATGACAACTACCACTGGATATATGTCTCGCCTGAATTCCCGATGGTGCAAGTGAGTTGACCTGCTGCATGGTTCTTTAATCCAGTTCTAAAAGTTGTGGTCTACGTTAATTCATTAACAGCCTTCGAGAAACTTCTGATTGCAAACAACTCATTTTTTCTTTACAAGTATTGCCCACTATTAAGCACAGAGAGGTGTACCTCTTTGGCAATGTTGAATATGTAATATGGTCTTGGTATGTTCTTAGCTTAAAATTCACTAGATGTAGTTTGCCTAAGCTGAGCGGTGATGCATTTTACCATGTCTTGTTGTATTTTTGGAAATCCATATATTTGATGTTGGGTGCACATGCAATGACCACTCTCATTAGGTCATAACTTTGCATGCAAGCTGGCTGCTACATACCAGCTGCTACATATAAACATGACTTAATGTGGCATGACTCAACAAGGTACAGCAGTCACAGCATGTTGCCTCCACGATTGCAGAAGTTTCACAAGATGTGGATATGACTCTCCATAGATTCACATCCATTAATTCAAAAAATAACTAAAAGAACAATGTGAAGGATGTAAGCAGATATTACACTGCATCCAATGGCAAGGTAGAAAGAAGAATTGTGATCTGCCTTCTATCTTTTGTATTCATGAATGTTCACATATGTAATATTTAGGTTGAAGATGCTACCATGCCTTGATTTCTTCGTTGTATGTGTGTGTGTGTGTGTGTTTATGTGATCCAAGCTATTAAATGTGATCTATTTACTTTAAAATATTTACACAAAAATTATGTGATTTGGAGGTCTCTATCTCTTGCATCATGTGGTTAATTATTGGATAGTTTAGATAATATAAATTTTGACTACTTGATGCCTCAGCTAGTGATCTTTAAATTATATGATTTTTTAACGTTTTAAGGATTTTAGTAATGCTCCCTCTCTCTCTCTCTGTGTGTGTGTGTGTCATTGCCTTGTTGATACCAGAATCAGCAATGGATTTTGAGAGAATTCATATTTTATCTTGCATTTTGTGGAATATAAAATTGATGAGGCTACAAGGTTTGTAAATTTTGGAAGACAGGTGAATATGTTGTATCAAAATAATTGTCCAATTAGATTGAGTTTTGATGCATAGATGGGTTGAAAATGCAGGCATACTCATTTGAGATTAGTATTCTTTGATCTGCTAACTGGTTTAGTTATTTGGCAACATAACCCACAGAAAGTTTTTCTCCTCCTCCAAATATAACTTTGATAACAATGATTTGTCATGCAACAGGAAAATGTTTTGCAATCTTTCAAGCTTCCACGCCCAGTTATCTGTATAGGTGGAATAGTGCAAATTGAGCTGTCGGGTAGAGTCCAGCAACAAGCAATGGATAGTTTATATTACATATGGTGAGTCTCTAGAAACTTGATTATCTAAATACATTAATCTATAATCATTTTTGTGGCTGTATGCACGCGTTCCTATATATATATATGGTCATGCATTTGAGACATCCATATGCTATCTAGGCTTGAACCTGTAATGGATGAGCACTTAAAGATGCATTTTGAATGTCTTATTAGTATATCAAAGCGATTGAACTGAGGTCAAAATTTTCAATGACGCTAGAAATTCTGAGTTCCCTGCTCTCTTGGTACGGTAGCTAGCCTCAGTTTTCCGATGAGATATTAAATGTGCAGTAACTGGTATATTTCCGGAATCGGGAAAGTGAAGAATGCTTAATTTCGCCAAGCATGTTTCACAGATAAAAGTATCATTGGATTGACATGGTGATGCAGTCTTTGTTAATTGTAAACTAATCTCTACCATCTCTTTTGCATGTTGAAAGTGTATGCCATGTTGAAGTGATTGGACGCCCGCTTTCACCTCTATTAGATGTGGACATCCAAGAAGCAGTCGGGAATTCAGTTTTGAAGTACCACCCAGATGCCAGTGCTGTAGATGAGGTCAGAGAGCCTCGATGGCGTGCCTTTGCAGCAAGGATCAGGTATTTGGGAGCTGGGGGGGATGGAACCAAGCCATTCTAAACACACTTCTTGGACCTTTAATGGTTCCTGACGATGGAGATAATTCAGACGAGGAGTATTTGCATGATTGACAGTAGTGTTGGCTTGACTATAAACCTCTGTCCTTCTTATATAGATAATGTGGCAAGTTGCTAAGAACGTGCTTTTGTTTTCCTTGAGTAGATGTGAGGGAACTTGTGCCAAAACATGTTTAATTGAGTGATTTTGGTTGCTATAATCATCAGATCTATGAAAATGTATATATATTATATCAGTGGAACCTGAAATTTGCTAATTCTACAATAGCTTCTTCATAAGCTGGCGAATTGGCTGGTTTGGCTGCTGTAGTTTGCAGGAGCCTGAAAATGGCTATTTCTACAAGCGGCTTTTCTCTTAGCTGGTAAGGGCTTGGGGGTTGTCATGACCTGTGTATCATCAAATCAATTGATGGTATGTTGTGCGTGCTGCAACTATAGTTGCTGGACTTTTCGTTCGTTCGTTCGTACCATTCAGTTGCCTTCGTCTAATTTTTGGGGTAACTTCGCCGTTTCACATGTTAGTTGAAGATGATGCCTCTTTTAAGGGGGGCTATTTTTTGAGCACTTCCATGTCCTTTTGTTAGATGAAGATCCCTTGCCTGTATTATGAAATATAACAGCAGCAGTTTTAGGCCTCTCTGTATTTAACTAGAAATATATCCTTCTCTCAGTGAACTATGTGTTATGAATTTCATAAATGCATGCGGCAAAAACATTTCGTTCGGTAGTTCTCTCTATTGATATTCAGTTTATTGATGCTTTGATGCCAAAATTCAAGCTATATATATATATATATATATATATATATATATATACGGAATGAGAACTTCATCAGACTTCCAAGGAAACGACGGAATGTTCAGGAACAAAAGAAAGAAAGAGAATTTAGACGTAAAAAGCGTGCCAAGGATTTTTTAAATGTTAAAAGACTTTGCCCTGGATATCAAGGTAAACCAGAGTTGCAAGGGCAAAAGAGACTGGACCGTTGAAGCTGCCCCTCAGCTCCGGTATTCTACTTGTCTTTAAGAACAAGACAGCTAAAGATTCACGGCACAGATGAAACCATAGGCTGGTTGTATGGTGCAAAAGCGATCTACCAATCCTCCAGTGCCGTTTGAGAGACATAAAGCTAATGGAGATTGATCGATAACTGGAGGCCACTTCTAATCGTACTGGAAATCAGACCCGAGAACGGAATAGAAAGACTACAGCCTCAAATCCATGTAAACCCAATATTCTATGAGAGCTCCTCCTCCAAGAGAGAAGGCTAGAATGGCCCGGATTTTGCTAAGATTTCCCGGAGCCGGAACTAGTTTTGCTTAGCTTAAAGCTGATCGTAGTCATATAAAATTCTGAAGCAGTGACTGCTTAAAATCAAGGAGGCTAAGCATGCCGAGACCTCCCTGTTTATCCAGTTTTGCAAACAATTTGCCAGGGAGAAGACATCGCCAATCCTTTCCAAAGCAAAAGCTTTCCTCACCTCATCTATCCTAGCAACAAGCCAAAGCCAAGCAGGTAGGAGCAAGAATGGAATTGATCAAAGTTAGTCCGCTTTCGATTGATAGAAGTTCGCCATCCAACAAGCTTCGTGACGGTCAAACTTGTAAATAAGAGGTTGCAAAACCGGCTTGCAAGTGATTTTGGGTGAGAGAGGAAGCCCAAGATACTGAATTGGGAAGCAACTCCTAGAACAGTCCAATATGCATACAAGTTGTGGTGCTTTAGACCTAATACTAACAAAGAAAGAAAGAGAGAAAAAAAAGAATGGAACTCGTATGACCTCCAGGACAGACTGAAGCAGCCAATAATACTTTCATAAATAACTGAACATATCTTGATTAATACAACATTTCCAGACAATTACTATAGTTGGCTAACGCTAGATAAATTTTGACTCTGACTACTATTATAATCACATATCAGAATGGTTTGGTTTGTAGTTATTGGAAGTTTAATCCTAACCTGCAGGTCTATTGTAATCATATCAGAAAAGCCAAGAGTTTCTACTTCATATAAGATAACAAGAAATAGTACTTGATGGCGCTCGATCACCTCTCCTGGACGTCGGGAACGGAGGCGCTCCTCGAATCCTCGCCTCGCCGGGTTGCCTGCAAGGAAGTCCTGGGGCCGGAGGGGGCTCCGGCGGACCCTCCGATGGCCAAGTTAGTGACTGAAGTCACAGCTGAAGAAGGGCTCGAGTGAGCCCTGTTTTGAGTAGAGAAGAGGGGTCTCCGAGAAGAGGAATCCCTTTCGAGAGTTTAGATGGCGATTTTGGGGGTTATCGCCCGTACCTGTTTGGTGGGTTGATTTATCCTTTTATAGGGGTTGACGCTGGCGCGATCACGTGGGTCTGCGTCCCATCAGTCGGCAGGGCCGTTGGATTATCGGATCTGGCGCTATCAGGCGGCGCATGTTGGCGCTGCGGCGCGCATCGGTGCTGTCGGGTGGCGCACGTCAGAGGAACGGATTTTTGAATTGCTGGGGCTGATCTGGCGGGAACCAGGGGTTCCGTCTTGTCGGGGCCGAGCTGGGTCGACCTGAGATGGCTGAGGCCTATCTTGCCGGCAAGGCAGTGCCGGGGTGGGGCTGAATCGGCGGGCCTGGAGACGGCGGGGCCGAGTCGGGCTGGCCGGGGATGGCCTTGGCCGACTCGGCGGGACAGGGAACGCCGGGGCCGAGTCGGGCCGGCCTAGGATGGCCTTGGTCGACTCGGTAGGACAGGAGTCGCCGGGGCCGAGTCGGGCCTGCCTGGGATGGCCTTGGCCGACTCGGCGGGACAGGGGACACCGGGGCCGAGTCGGGCCGGCCGGGGATGGCCTTGGCCGACTCGGCGGGACAGGAGTGCCGGGGCCGAGTCGGGCCTGCCTGGGATGGCCTTGGCCGACTCGGCAGGACTGGAGACGCTGGGGCCGAGTCGGGCCGGCCGGGGATGGCCTTGGCCAACTCGGCAGGACTGGAGACGCCGGGGCCGAGTCGGGCCGACCGGGGATGGCCTTGGCCGACTCGGCGGGACAGGGGACGCCGGGGCCGAGTCGGGCCGGCCAGGGATGGCCTTGGCCGACTCAGTGGGACTGAAGACGTCGGGGCTGAGTCGGGCCGACCGGGGGTGGCCTTGGCCGACTCGGCGGGACTGGAGACGCCGGGGCTGAGTCGGGCCGGCCGGGGGTGGCCTTGGCCGACTCGACGGGACAGGAGTCGCCAGGGCCGAGTCGGGTCGCCGGGGATGGCCTTGGCCGACTCGGCGGGATAGGGGACGCCGGGGCCGAGTCGGGCCGGCCGGGGATGGCCTTGGCCGACTCGGCGGGACTGGAGACGCCGGGGCCGAGTCGGGCCGGCCAGGGGTGGCCTTGGCCGACTCGGCGGGACTGGAGACGTCGGGGCCGAGTCGGGCCTGCCTGGGATGGCCTTGGCCGACTCGGCGGGACTGGAGACACCGGGGCCGAGTTGGGCCGGCCGGGGGTGGCCTTGGCCGACTCGGCGGGACAGGAGTCGCCCGAGCCGAGTTGTCTGGAGAAGTAGGGGCCGCCTGGCATGGAGACGCCGGGGCCGGCTAGCTTGGAGACGCCGTGGCCGGCCAGCAATTGTGCCGGGGCCGGCTAGCTTGGAGAGGCCGGCCTTTGGCGGGTGTCGGCCTTTGATGTGCCAGCCTCAGGGGCCGACGCTGGAGCCTGTCGGCCTTTGGCCAGCGCTGGATGTTGGCGTTGAAGGTCGACGCTGGAAGCCGACGCTGGAGGCCGACGCTGGAAGCCGACGCTGGAGCCAACGCTGAGTCCGTCGGCCTTTGGCTAGCGCTGGGGGCTGGCGCTGGAAGCCGACGCTGGAGGCCATCGCTGGAGTTAGAGTCTGGGCCTTTGGGGCCGTCCAAAAATTTCATTTTTCATGGGGTCAACTGGCCCCATCAAATGCCCCCCATACTCTTTGAGCTTGCGTGCCCTGCATCGGCTAAGCGAAAGGAGTGTAGAACTTTTACCTTGGTGACTTGCGTTGCCTTGGATGGACGTCTGTGTGCCTTCTTTGGCTAGCCGAGGGCGGCCAGTAATCCTCTCCCAACGCGGGGTCTGGAAGTGAACCCCGAGGGGTGACCTGAGAGCTGGGCGTTGTCAGGTTCCTTTTGCATCGCCTCGGGGGTGTGGAACCGCTGCGAGAGGCGACTCAGCCGGATACGAGCCTTTAGGGTCTTGACCGACTTGGGGGCACCGCCGTACCGGGGCCGAGTAGTGTCCCGTGGGCCGCGATGCCAGTGAGCTCCCTTTGAACCAGCTTGGGGGTTTGTCTGCCCCCCAGGAAACTCCATTGATGGGAATCCGCAGGTCTTGAGCTTGAGGGTGCCGACACAGAGCCGGTCTTCATTGCTGACGCGGAGTCAGTCTTTGGTGCCAACGCGGAGTTGGTCTTTGGTGCCGATGCGGAGTCGGTCTTTTGTGCCAACGCGGAGTTGGTCTTTTGTGCCAACGCGGAGTCAGTCTTTGGTGCCAACGCGGAGTTGGTCTCTGGTGTCGATGCAGAGCTTGGTGCCGATGCAGAGCCGGTCTTTGGTGCCAACGCAGAGTTGGTCTTTGGTGCCAACACAGAGTTGGTCTTTTGTGCCAACGCGGAGTTGGTCTTTGGTGCCAATGCGGAGTTGGTCTTTGGTGTCAACGCGGAGTTGGTCTTTGGTTCCAATGCGGAGTTGGTCTTTGGTGCCAACGCGGAGTTGGTCTTTGTTGCCAACGCGGAGTTGGTCTTTTGTGCCAATGCGGAGTTGGTCTTTGGTGCCGACGCAGAGTCAGTCTTTGGTGCCAACGCGGAGTTGGTCTTTGGTGCCGATGCGGAGCTTGGTGCCGACGCGGAGCCGGTCTTTGGTGCCAATGCGGAGTTGGTCTTTTGTGCCAACGCGGAGTCGGTCTTTTGTGCCAACGCGGAGTTGGTCTTTGGTGCCAACGCGGAGTTGGTCTTTGGTGCTGACGCGGAGTCGGTTTTGGTGCCAACACGGAGTTGGTCTTTGGTGCCGATGCGGAGCTTGGTGCCGATGCAGAGTCGGTCTTTAGTGCCAACGCGGAGTTGGTCTTTGGTACCAACGTGGAGTTGGTCTTTTGTGCCAACACGGAGTTGGTCTTTGTTGCCAACGCAGAGTTGGTCTTTGGTGCCGACGCGGGGTCGGTCTTTGTTGCCAACGCAGAGTTGGTCTTCGGTGCCGACACGGAGTCGGTCTTTGATGCCAACGCGGAGTTGGTCTTTGGCGCCGACGCGGAGTCGATCTCTGTCTAAGAAATACACTCATACCAAGAACGTGATAAGACAAGGATATTCTGAATAATACTTTATTAAAGGATCAGCAAGCTACTGAGAGTACCGTCCGCGTTCCGAATGTAGGGGAGAAGCTTCCCTTTTTAATGCCAGCTTGCCTCCTTCCATCGGCTCCCCGAGCTGCTGCTCGCCCCTCATAAAGTCATGCTATTATTCCTTCCTTGGGGCATTGTTGAGGCAAATCTGAGGCGCTGGAGGTGTCGACGCACCCGGGGCCATGAGGTTTCCTCGAACGAACTTGCCCAAGTGGCCCTGGTGGACAAACTTTTCAATGGCCTTCTTCAACTGGCGGCAATCTTCGGTGTCATGCCCACAATCTTGATGATACCGGCAGTAAAGCTCTTTGTTGTAGGGGTTTATTTACTTTAGGGGACGTGGGCATTGAAAGTATGGCTCCTCCTCAATCTCTAGCAGGATGTGGGAGATCGGAGCCGTGAGAGGAGTAAACCGCGCCTTAGGAACCAGCGCCTGGGGCCGTTGGTCAAAGCGATTGGGCGGCTCGGGCTGCCTGGATCGTCCCTCAGCTGGTTCCATGGGGGTTGGCTTCTTATTGGAACTCCTGCCGGCTTCCCTTCTGGATGAGTCAGCCTCATTGGCGTGGATGTACTTCTGGGCCCGGAGGAGGAGGTCGGAATAAGAGCTCGGGGGCTTCTTATCCAGAGAGAAGGTGAAGTGGGACGGAAGGAGTCCCCGCTTCAGCGCTAGGAAGGCCACCGCATCGTCGAGATGGTAGACCTCGAGGGCGGCGATTTTGAATCGGGACACAAAGTCCTGCAGTGACTCTCCTTCCTTCTGGCGGACGGAGAAGAGGCTGTCTGCCACCCTTGGGATCCGGCGACAGGCATCAAAGTGGGCCAAGAATGCCCTCTCCAGCTTCCGGAAGGAGTCGATGCTGTGAGGGGACAGGCGTGAGTGCCATGCACGTGCGGCCCTCCGCAAAGTTGCGGGGAAGGCCTTGCAGAGGAGGGCGTTTGGAGCATCCTGGATTTGCATCATAGCCTTGTAACTTTCGAGGTGGTCGAGGGGGTCGATCGTACCATCGTACGGGTCCACATGGGGGAAGCGGAACCTGGAGGGAACCGGTTCCTCCAGTATGCGGCGAGTGTAGAGAGGACGAGTGTTGAACTCTTCCTCCGGCTGACGGTTGATCTTCTTGGCAAGCTCGTCTAGTCGCCTGTTGTACTCCTCCAAGCGTCCCTCCGCCTGGCGGTTGATCATCGGGGCCCTCCGAGGTGGCTCGGAGGAAGAAGAAGAAGAGGAGGCGGACAGAGATGGAGACGGAAGTCGGGACTTCCGCCTGGGTTCCTCGTGATGATGCGGCATGGGAGGAAATTTGTTGGGGCCGCGGTCAGAGGACCGTGGCTGCTTGGAGGGCTTGCGGCGAGGCTTCCTGGGGGAAGCCTGACGTCGGCCGGTCCCTCACCGGGGGGAGCCTCCCCTCGCCGACTGCTGGCTGGCGGGGGGGGCAGTCTGGTGCTGGATGGCTACGGACTGCTGCTACTGGAGTCCGTGGACCATGGCAGTGAGATTCTGGACTTGCTGGGAGAGGGTTGCCAACTGCTCTGCCGTTTGGAGGGCGGCGTCCGGCGGTGGGCCTGCAACCAGGGGCTGGTAGCAGGGGGATTGGCCTCCTGCTGCCTAGTTGGCTGGGGGAGCCCTGCGGGGCAGCTTACGGAGACATCTTGGGCTCGTGTCACCACCATGGCTTCTAGGAGAAGAGAGGGGATGGAAGGCGTAGCTCAGGGAAGATGTTCGCTACTTTTTCTTATGCACCCCCTTCCTGGCGCGCCAATCTGATGGCGCTCGATCACCTCTCCTGGACGTCGGGAACGGAGGCGCTCCTCGAATCCTCGCCTCACCGGATTGCCTGCAAGGAAGTCCCGGGGCCGGAGGGGGCTCCAGCGGGACCCTCTGACGGCCAAGTTAGTGACTGAGGTCACAGCTGAAGAAGGGCTCGAGTGAGCCCTGTTTTGGGTGGAGAAGAGGGGTCTCCGAGAAGAGGAATTCCTTTCGAGAGTTTAGATGGCGATTTTGGGGTTATCGCCCGTACCTGTTTGGTGGGTGGATTTACCCTTTTATAGGGGTTGACGCTGGTGCGATCACGTGGGTCTGCGTCCCATCAGCCGGCGGAGCCGTTGGATTATCGGATCTGGCGCTATCAGGCGGTGCATATTGGCGCTGCGGTGCGCATCGGCGCTGTCGGGCGGCGCACATCAGAGGAACGGATTTTTGAATTGCTGGGGCTGATCTGACGGGAACCGGGGGTCCCGTCTTATCGGGGCCAAGCTGGGTCGACCTGAGATGGATGAGGCCTATCTCGCCGGCAAGGCAGTGCCGGGGTGGGGCCGAATCGGCGGGCCTGGAGATGGCAGGGCCGAGTCGGGCTGGCTGGGGATGGCCTTGGCCGACTCGGCGGGACAGGGAATGCCGGGGCCGAGTCGGGCCGACCTGGGATGGCCTTGGCCGACTCGGCGGGACAGGAGCCGCCGGGGTCGAGTCGGGCCTGCCTAGGATGGCCTTGGCCGACTCGGCGGGACAGGGGACGTCGGGGCCGAGTCGGACCGGCCGGGGATGGCCTTGGCCGACTCGGCGGGACAGGAGTCGCCGGGGCCGAGTCGGGCCTGCCTGGGATGGCCTTGGCCGACTCGGCGGATTGGAGATGCCGGGGCCGAGTCGGGCCGGCCGGGGATGGCCTTGGCCGACTTGGCGGGACTGGAGATGCCGGGGCCGAGTCGGACCGGCCGGGGACGGCCTTGGCCGACTCGGCGGGACAGGGGACGCCGGGGCCGAGTCGGGCCGGCCGGGGATGGCCTTGGCCGACTCGGCGGGACTGGAGCCGCCGGGGCCGAGTCGGGCCTGCCTGGGATGGCCTTGGCCGACTCGGCGGGACTAGAGACGCGGGGCCGAGTCGGGCCGGCCGGGGGTGGCCTTGGCCGACTCGGCGGGACTGGAGACGCTGGGGCCGAGTCGGGCCGGCCGGGGGTGGCCTTGGCCGACTCGGCGGGACAGGAGTCGCCAGGGCCGAGTCGGGCCGGCCGGGGACGGCCTTGGCCGATCGGCGGGACAGGGGACGCCGGGGCCGAGTCGGGCCTGCTGGGATTGCCTTGGCCGACTCGGTGGGACTGGAGACGCCGGGGCCGAGTCGGGCCGACCGGGGGTGGCCTTGGCCGACTCGGCGGGACAGGAGTCGCCCGGGCCGAGTTGCCTGGAGAAGTAGGGGCCGCCTGGCGTGGACACGCCGGGGCCGGCTAGCTTGGAGACGCCGTGGCTGGCCAGCAATTATGTCGGGGCTGGCTAGCTTGGAGAGGCCGGCCTTTGGCGGGTGTTGGCTTTTGATGTGCCAGCCTCGGGGGCCGGCGCTGGAGCCTGTCGGCCTTTGGCCAGCGCTGGAGGTCGACGCTGGAAGCCGACGCTGGAGGCCGATGCTGGAGGCCGACGCTGGAGCTGACGCTGAGTCCGTCGGCCTTTGGCTAGTGCTGGGAGCTGGCGCTGGAAGCCGACGCTGGAGGCCGTCGCTGGAGTTAGAGTCTGGGCCTTTGGGGCCGTCCAAAAATTTCATTTTTCATAGGGTCAACTGGCCCCATCAGTACTGTTGATATTCACAAGTTTGTATTTGGGTTTAGTTAGGAACGACATGACTCAAAACTGCCAGTTCCATACTCTATCTAATACTGGAGCGGCAACATTTTAGAATTGAAAGCAAGTCCCCAAAGCTACTGTACAGTAATGATAGTCTGCTACTTGCTATATAGTTACTTTCAAATTAATATTCCATCCATTACCCTTGTCCGCCTGGCTCACCATTTAACATATCTTTGTTCACAAAATCCTGAGAAAGAATGTTCTGATCCAGTTCAGGTGCACAAACATTTTGAGGCATAATCTGTCCAGGATTATTGCTGTTGCTGCTAACATTGGCACTGTTGTTGGCAATAGAATTGAAGCTGTTGTTGATCCTGTCTATCATCCTTGTGACATAATTCATGTTATTCCCCAACAACACCCCATCCAGCACTTAACCTGATTGACAAGCCTCGCCAAAAGCCTCGGCTGCCACATTACCGTTCCAATTTGGTGCACCGAAGGTCTGATGCAGTGCCCCATTGTTGGTATTCTTTAGTTCCTGCAGTAATTGCTTAATGACATGTTCCTGTAATTGTTCATTTGATTGTGAAGACTACACACTACTGTTACGTGACTGTGGTGATTGCTGCTGCTGGTGGTTCACTAATCCATTAACAGATGGGCTTGCAAGAGTTGATGGAACATGACTCTGAGAGGGCTTAGACCGTGCACAAAGTGTCTGCTTGTAGTGCATTCTGATTTGGATTTGCAGATGTCCTCAGTAAGCACTGGTGGTTGTTCAATGCCGATGCATTTTGACCAGTATTATTCAGGATCCCAGTAGCAGTAGAGTGGTTACTTCCTATATATATGGCTAGTCATCAGCTGATCAACCTGGATTGTCTTATTGGTTTGATGCTTAGCAGCAGCATGCTGAGTGATGACGCCAAGTCACCTTCCTCAAACGTCGGGGAAGACGGACGTTCTTCTCTTCGGAGTCCTGCAAGATAAGTCCCTGGAGACTGGTGATACCGGTAGGGACCCTCCGACGATCAAGTCAGTCACTCGGGCTCAGACAAAGAACCGCCCAGCGAAAGAGAACTGAGGCGGTTAGGGTTTTTCTGGAAGGAAGAAAACTCAGAAAACCGGAGTTCAGATCTCACTTACAGCGCGAGCACGTGCCTTTATATTTGTCTGAATACCTTATCTTACTGTCTCGGGAGATCACCACCGTACCATCGCTACGTGTGCTGGAGGCATCCCGTACTGTTGCTGACGTGATATCATACGTGTCCGACAGCTACGAAGGCATCCAGTGCGCGCCGTCGGCTGATATGACCGAGCACAGTTACACGTGGTGGTGAATCGTACGCCGCAGCGAGGCATGGCCATGCACAGGGACATGCAATGCACCATGCGCCGTTATGAGGTATGGCCCTCCGTAACGGGCACAATCACGGGCGTACTGAGAATCACGTGGGTGCACCGTGCGACCTGGAATCGCCATTTTCCTTGACAGTCGAGCTGCATGCCTATTGCTGATGACCCCCGCCCTGAGACCGGAAGGGGTCTCAAGGGTGGGTGAATGCCATCGCACCACAAGGCCGGTGGGGGTCCCGGGGCCAAGAGATGATGACCCCACCCCAATACCCGATGGGGTCCCGGGGGCGGAGAGATGCCGGTGCACCCCGGGACCGGTGGGGTTCCGGGGCCAAGAGATGATGACCCCACCCCGAGACCCGATGGGGTCCCGGGGGCGGAAAAATGCCGGTGCACCCCGGGATCGGTGGGGGTCCCGAGGCCAAGAGATGATGACCCCACCCCGAGACCCGATGGGGTCCCGGGGGCGGAGAAATGCCGGTGCACCCCGGGACCGGTGGGGTCCCGGGGCCAAGAGATGATGACCCAACCCCGAGACCCGATGGGGTCCCGGGGGCGGGAAAATGCCGGTGCACTCCGGGACTGGTGGGGTCCCGGGGCCAAGAGATGATGACCCCACCCCGAGACCCGATGGGGTCCCAGGGGCGGGAAAATGCCGGTGCACCCCGGGACCGGTGGGGTCCTGGGGCCGCCGTTACCTTTATTCTGACGATGCGGGATCAGCCATATCAGATGCTCCCTCACCCCTGGGGCGAAGCGGGTCCCACCGCTGAGGTGCAAGGGGTGCTTTCACGTGGCTGATCCTCGCCCTTATCTTTTATGCGGACGGTACGGGGAATGTAAGGGGGGCGGCCCTCCGTACGCCGTGCTCGCCACGATCGCCCTCGAAAGCGAGAACCGGCTCTTCAAAGTTTGCACGAAAAGCCGCATCATCATCACCTTTCATTACGGCGACGTCAGCGGGGTCCCACCACCGGCCGGAGGTGCGCCGCACCACGCGTTGGGGGCATCCCCCGAGGCGAGCCAGCCTATGGCAAGGGGCCATGTGGCCGATGTGACATGGCGGGATGATTTGAAAACCCGATAAAA
The DNA here is from genome assembly GCA_900491605.1 of Calamus simplicifolius. Classification (NCBI taxonomy): domain Eukaryota; kingdom Viridiplantae; phylum Streptophyta; class Magnoliopsida; order Arecales; family Arecaceae; genus Calamus; species Calamus simplicifolius. Next base: position 1,054,696 of record UESW01004106.1, on the reverse strand, counting down.
GCTAAGCGGGGGGTTGAATTGATGTCATACCGCCTTTGTCATCGTCTTCTTCTGTGCCTACGCTCCAACTTTTCCTGCAACCTGCGAGCCTGCGTCTGGTTTTCCCCTTTCCAGGTCAGCTTTTCCCCATTCTAGACTTCTCTTTGCTCATGAGTTCCCCTTCTTGGACCTCGGAGGACAGTTCTGAGAACGTCCTCCGTCCGAGAGGTGTCGTACCTCTCCTGTCCCCTCCCCTCCGATTGAGTGGTCCTCTGATTCAGAGGACCGCGTCCCTCTGGCCCGGCGAAGGGTCACCGGTGGAGCCCCATCGAGGGGCCGCCAGTCGGAGGCTGGCGTTTCCTTGACGGTGGAGGGGTCCCCAGAGGGGACGGCCTCCATGATGACGCGGCTGGATGTGGAAAGAATCCGGGCCCGTTATCGGATCCCCCGGGAGGTTAAGTTGTTCGGTCAACTCCCGACGACAGGGTCATATCCTCCCGACCCGGTCGGGTGGCCCTCTACGAGATCTACCTAAAGGCGGGTCTCCGCCCTCCTTTTCTCCCTTTTTTCGTCAATCTCCTTGACTTCTATTCCTTGACCCCCTCCCAATTAGTTCCGAACTCTTATCGTGTCATCAGCGCCTTCGTTATCCTCTGTCACCACTTAAACATCACCCCCCGAATCAGCCTGTTCCGATCTTTCTACTCCCTCCGGGCTCAAAAGGGTTGGTGGCTATTTCAGCCCCAACCCAATCGGGTCCTAAAACTTCTCCTTCCTTCTTCGATTAAGGGATGGAAGTCCCATTTCTTTTTTGCAAATGTCAACCAAGTCAGGCCCCAGTGGGGAGACCCCGACCTTCGGGGGAACGCCGTCGCCATCCAGCCTGGGGACCGGGAGGCGCTGGGGCTACTGCTGGCCACCGAGATCCCCCGATACACCCTGCTGCTGTCGGAGGACAACCTGGAGTCAGCGGGCCTCATCTCCCACCGGGGTAAGCCTTCTCCACCCTTAGCCAAAAACTTCGCTCCTTTGCCCCTCTCCTTCTTCTTTTTTTTTTTTAGACTTTATTTTGAAAACCCAGTTGATGCCACGTAGCCATGAAGGTACCGGCGGCAAAATTTTTGAGAGCTGCCTCCAAGAAGAGGGCTCGGGAAGGATCGTCCAGGGGGCAGCAGGCCCCAGCCCCAGCCCCGAAGCGTCCGATGGCTCGGGCCTCCCCGTCGGCCCAAGTCTCCCCACCCTCGGTTCCGCAAAATGTCCCGGCTGTTCCGGAGGTTGACCTCACAGCCGACACCCCACCAGAGGTGGGGACAACCGTAGGAGTCGCCGTTGAGGAGCCAGCCGCGGGGGGCCCATATCGACCGGAGAGTCCCCAGCTCCTGGGGGACCGATCCCGCTGGATGCCACCAGGGATCGGGGTGAGGGACCATCTGGTCCCGTGAGCCCACCCCCTGAGGGGTCGCCCAGGAGTGGCCCACGCACCGAACCGAGGACAGCTGAAATGACAGAGCCAGGTGGGGCGAGCCCGGGCCACCCCGGGACTCCCTGAACGACGGTCGCTGGGCTGAGCGAATCCTGGATCCAATTTTTGTCCCTGAGATCCTAGAGGACGTCAGTCACCAGAAAGCGAGTTCGTTCTTTCAAGACTCCTATGCTGCTGTCGACAAGGTAAGTGATCTTCTTGCCCTTTACCTTTTATTCCCTTCCTTCAGCTGACCTGGAGTTTATGCGTGCAGATTGCATACTCCCTAAGGGCCGCCAGGGAAGCAATGCGCGATAGGAAAGTCCTTCTGCGGGAGACGCAAAAGGAGGTCGAGGAGGCTCGGTGCTGCGCAGAGGCGGCTGAGAAAGCATTAGAGTCGGCCAGAAGCGCCTGGGCGAACGATTTGCAGGCCGCCGAGAGTCGGGTGGAGACTGAATCCAACCGTGCACGCACAGCGCTCCTCCAAATGACGGAGGCTGAGAACGCTGTAATGGCCAGGGACATTCATATCTCTGAGCTAACCTCAGCCCTCCAGGAGGCCAAGGGGCGTGCGGGCACGGCGACAGAAGAGGCACGAGCGGCGAAGGAGGAGGCCAGCTGGTCCAAAGAGGAGGTGGGCCGGTTCAAAGAGGAGGTGAGCCGCGCGTAGGAGGCTGAAAGGGTTGCGACGGAGGCCCTTGCTGCAGAGAAGATCCGAGCAATCGACGACACTCAGCCCTGTGATCTCATTAGTTTAGATAGCGCCAGGGGACAACTCTTAACTCGCGACATTCCGCCCCAGCTGCCTAGACCCGAAAGTTAGGACCAGGGAGAGTGAGTTTTTTGGAGCGGAAACACCGGCAGTCAGGGGTTAGGTAGACGAGCTCCTCGAGGCCATCGGGGTACCGCCATGCCGAGTGTTGGACTTTGTACTGAATAGGCGTGTGGCTTTTGGTGTCTACTGGGGTCGGCTTTTATCTGACCGGCGGGACTTTGCGCGTCGGGTGCCGGGCTTTAGGTTCAGCAAGCCCGAAGTTTCTTGTGCCGTCCGAGGCGGGGCTTTGGGTGCCGACGGGTGTAGGGCTTCGTGCCTGGCTAGCACAGGGCTTTGGGCGCCGATGGGTGTCGGGCTTTTGTTGCTGAAAGCCGATGGTACACCGCTCTGCTAGTGGTACACTGGGCTTTATGTCTGGCTGGTGCAGGGCTTTGGTGCCGACCAGGGTCGGGCTTTTGTTACTGAGAGCCGATGGTACACCGCTCTGCCAGTGGTACACTGGGCTTTATGTCTGGCTAGTGCAGGGCTTTGGTGCCGATCGGGGTCGGGCTTTTGTTGCCGAGAGCCGGTGGTACACCGCTCTGCCAGTGGTACACTGGGCTTTATGCCTGGCTGGTGCAGGGCTTTGGTGCCGACCGGGGTCGGACTTTTGTTGCTGAGAGCCGGTGGTACACCGCTCTGCCAGTGGTACACTGGGCTTTATGCCTGGCTGGTGCAGGGCTTTGGTGCCGACCGGGGTCGGGCTTTTATTGCTGAGAGCCGGTGGTACACCGCTCTGCCAGTGGTACACTGGGCTTTATGCCTAGCTGGTGCAGGGCTTTGGTGCCGACCGGGGTCGGGCTTTTGTTGCTGAGAGCCGGTGGTACACCGCTCTGCCAGTAGTACACTGGGCTTTATGCCTGGCTGGTGCAGGGCTTTGGTGCCGACCGGGGTCGGGCTTTTGTTGCTGAGAGCCGGTGGTACACCGCTCTGCCAGTTGTACACTGGGCTTTATGCCTGGCTGGTGTAGGGCTTTGGTGCCGACCAGGGTCGGGCTTTTGTTGCTGAGAGCCGGTGGTACACCGCTCTGCCAGTGGTACACTCGGCTTTATGCCTGGCTGGTGCAGGGCTTTGGTGCCGACTGGGGTCGGGCTTTTGTTGCTGAGAGCCGGTGGTACACAACTCTGCCAGTGGTACACTGGGCTTTATGCCTGGCTGGTGCAGGGCTTTGGTGCCGACCGAGGTCGGGCTTTTATTGCTGAGAGCCGGTGGTACACCGCTTTACCAGTGGTACACTGGGCTTTATGCCTGGCTGGTGCAGGGCTTTGGTGTCGATCAGGGTCGGGCTTTTGTTGCTGAGAGCCGGTGGTACATCGCTCTGCCAGTGGTACACTGGGCTTTATGCCTGGCTGGTGCAGGGCTTTGGTGCCGACCGGGGTCAGGCTTTTGTTGCTGAGAGCCGGTGGTACACCGCTCTGCCAGTGGTACACTGGGCTTTATGCCTGGCTGGTGCAGGGCTTTGGTGCCGACCGGGGTCGGGCTTTTGTTGCTGAGAGCCGGTGGTACACCGCTCTGCCAGTGGTACACTGGGCTTTATGTCTGGCTGGTGCAGGGCTTTGGTGCCGACCGGGGTCGGGCTTTTGTTGCTGAGAACCGGTGGTACATCGCTCTGCCAGTGGTACACTGGGCTTTATGCCTGGCTGGTGCAGGGCTTTGGTGCCGACTGGGGTCGGGATTTTATTGCTGAGAGCCGGTGGTACACCGCTCTGCCAGTGGTACACTGGGCTTTATGCCTAGCTGGTGCAGGGCTTTGGTGCCGACCGGGGTTGGGCTTTTGTTGCTGAGAGCCAGTGGTACACCGCTCTGCCAGTAGTACACTGGGCTTTATGCCTGGCTGGTGCAGGGCTTTGGTGCCGACCGGGGTCGAGCTTTTGTGTGGAGACTCAGATAGCTAAAATTGAATCTCGTTAATATTGACCAAGGGGTGAGGACCCAAGCGAATACAGGAGTGATACTTGATATGAAAGGAGGAATACATTACTGATAATACCGATGAAGGTTATCCGCATTCCACGTCCTAGGGAGTGGCATCCCATCAAGTTCTTCAGTTTTATAAGCTCCGTGGTGGAGTGTTTCGGAGATCCGGTAAGGACCCTCCCAGTTTGGGGCTAGCTTGCCTCCTTCAGCTGGCTTCGAGACCTCAGCCCGTCGAAGGACCAGATCTCCTGGCAGGAACGTCCGAGGGCGCACACGAGCGTTGTAGTACTTTGCGACCTGCTGTCGGTAGGCTGCCATTCGAAGCCGCGCTCGGTCTCGCACCTCCTCCACCAGGTCGAGGTTGGCTCGCAGTTGGTCAGGGTTACCCTCCTCGCTGTATGCTTCCACCCGAGGGCTTGGTGCACCGACCTCCACAGGAATAACAGCTTCAGAGCCAAAGACTAAGCTGAACGGCGTTTCGCCAGTGGGAGCTCGCGGCGTTGTGTGGTAGGCCCATAACACGTTGGGGAGTTCCTTTACCCATCGCCCCTTGCAGCCATCTAGCCGAGATCTCAGCCCCTGGAGGATGATCCGATTAGTCACTTCGGCTGCCCCGTTGGTTTGAGGATGCCCGACGGAAGTGAACCTCTGACAGATACCCAGCTCGGAGCAGAACTCCCGGAAGGGCGCGTTGTCAAATTGCCGGCCATTATCGGTGACTAGTGTGCGCGGCAGTCCGAACTGACATACGATGGACTTCCAGAAGAAGGATCTCACTTTGCTTTCGGTGATCTTGGCCAAAGCCTCGGCTTCAACCCACTTGGTGAAGCGATCCACCGCTACCAAGAGGAACTTCCGTTGCCCGGAAGCCGGGGGAAATGGTCCCAGGATATCCATGCCCCATTGGGCGAAGGGCCAAGGCGCTACCAAGGGGGTCAGGTGAGACGTCGGCTATCGCTGGATATTAGCGTGACGTTGACAGCTATCGCACTTCTTAACAAGCTCAGTCGCGTCTTCCTTCATCGTCAGCCAGAAGTACCCTTGGTGCAGGGCCTTGTAGGCTAGGGCTCTGCCCCCCAGGTGGCTCTCGCATATACCTTCGTGGATCTCCCTGAGGATGTAATCTGATTCAGCCGGCCCCACACACCTGAGAACTGGGTACGAGAAAGACCTCCGATAGAGCTTCCCGTTCATCATCAGGAATCTTGGGGCCCTCCGCCTGAGTAGCTTGGCTTCGGCGGGGGTCTCCGAGAGAGTACCGTCAGTTAAGTACCGGACGTATGCGTCCATCCAGGAGGGCTCTTGCTCCACTGGCAATGCTTCATCCGCGGCCTCAGTGCTCGGGACTTGTAGGGGTGTTCCACATATGTCCTTCCCAATGTCCCGTTGGCCGAAGTGGCCAGGCGGGACAATGCATCAGCCCTGGCATTCTCCGCTCTAGGGATATAGCTGATACGGAAGTAAGAAAAACGAGACGCCTGGGACCGCACCTTGCTCAAATATCGGGACATGGTTGGGTCTCTAGCCTCATATTCTCTAGTGATTTGTCCAGAAACAAGTTGAGAGTCCGTGAAGGCCCTCAAGCGCCCAGCGCCTAGCCCCTCAGCTAACCTCATCCCCGCCAACAAGGCTTCATACTCCGCCTGATTATTAGTTGCTGGGAACTGAAATCTGAGAGCGTACTCCACCACGTCTCCCTCTGGGCTCACGAGAATGAGTCCGGCTCCGCTCCCTTGAGAGTTTGCCGCTCCATCCACATGCAGGATCCAGTCCTCCGCCCCCTCGGATGAGGGAGAGTCTGCACGCTCATCCGGTCGCGCCTCTTCCATGTCCTTCCCGGTCCATGAGCACTCGACCAGGAAATCCGCCAACACCTGAGACTTCATGGCTGACCTTGGCCGGATGGACAGATCAAACTCATTTAGCTTAATGGCCCACTTGGCCAACCGACCGGAGGTGTCAGGGCGAGATAAGATAGCTCGGAGAGGCTGGTCCGTAAGCACCACGATAGGGTGGGCTTGGAAGTAAGGCCGAAGGCGTTGAGTAGAGACCACCAAGGCGAAGATAATCTTCTCGGTTCTCGAATACCTGGTCTCAGCATCATGGAGTACTTTGCTGGTATAATAGATTAGCTTCTAGGCCCCGACAGCATCCATGCGCACAAGTACGGAGCTGATAGCCTCGGGGAAAGCGGCCAGATATAAGAAGAGCTCTTCTCCATTTTCAGGCTTGGACAACAGCGGAGGAGTGGAGAGAAATCGCTTCAACTCCTCAAAGGAGCCCTGGCACTCCTTTGTCCATTCGAAGCCGTTGACCTTGCGCAGCGCCTTAAAGAAGGGCAGGCACCTTTCCGCCGATCTTGACATGAAGCGACTCAGGGCCGCCACCCTCCCCGTCAGGCGCTGCACCTCCTTCTTGTTGGCTGGGGGCCTCATCTCCAGGATAGCCCTGATCTTATCGGGGTTGGCCTCGATCCCTCGCTGGGTCACCATAAAGCCCAGGAATTTGCCTGCTGCCACTCCAAAGGCGCATTTGTGGGGGTTGAGCTTCATTCGATACCGACGCAAATTGTTGAAAGTCTCCTCAAGGTTAGCCACATGATCTTCCGTACTGGTGCTCTTGGTCAGCATGTCATCCACATACACCTCCATGTTGCGCCCCAGCTGGTCCTCAAAGACCTTGTTCATTAATCTTTGGTAAGTGGCCCCGGCGTTTTTCAATCCGAAGGGCATCACCCGGTAACAGTAAATCCCCTTCTCTGTGATAAAGGAAGTTGCTTCTTCATCCGCCGGGCTCATCTTGATTTGATTATACCCCGAGAACGCATCCATGAAACTGAGCGTCTCGTGCCCGGAGGTGGCGTCTACCAGCTGGTCGATCCGGGGCAACGGGAAGCTGTCCTTGGGGCATGCCTTGTTGAGGTCGGTGAAATCCATGCACATCCTCCAGCTTCCACTGGCCTTGCGAACCATCACGACGTTCGCCAGCCAGTCCGGGTAGCGCACCTCACGGATGTGACCAGTCGCCAGCAGCTTCCGCACCTCCTCATCAACAGCCTTTTGTCGGTCCGGGGCAAAACTCCTTTTCTTCTGTCTGACGGGCCGGCACTCCGGCCGAATGTTGAGCTGGTGCGTAATCACCCCCTCCGGGATCCCAGGCATGTCGGACGCTGACCATGCGAAGACGTCGGCGTTGGCCCGCAGAAAGGTAAGGAGTCGGTCACGAGCTTCCTCCGGAAGTAAGGCTCCAACTCGAACCGTCCGCACGGGGTCCTCCCCGAGGGGGAAAGTGAGCAGCCGCTCGGCTGGTTCCCCCCTTTTCTCTAAGTCTCGCAGGTCAAGGGCCTCTGGTGCCGGTGCAGGTGCCGTCTCCTAGGGACTAGGGGCCAAGTGATAGCAAAGTGCCGGTAGGCCCTGCTCTCCTCGCATCTCGCCGACCCCTTCGTTGGTCGAGAACCTCACGAGGAGCCGCTTGGTGGATATGATAGCATCCAAGAGGTTGAGCCCAGGTCTCCCGAGGATTGCATTGTATGCGAGGGGCATACGAACCATCAAGAACTTCATGAGAACATTGCTTTGGCAGGGAGTCGTACCAGCCGTTACGGGAAGAGTGATTTTCCCCTCAACCCTCACGAAGTCTCCCGTGAACCCCATCAAAGGCGTGGCGACCGGTCGAAGCAGACCATGCGACAAGTTCATACGAACAAAAGCATCATAGTTTAAAACATCTACAGAGCTCCCACTGTCAACTAAGATTCTTTTTACAGGGTGCTTAGCGATCGTCATGGACACGACGACACTATCATCATCCTTATTTACAACCCCTTCCAAGTCCTTTCTGAAAAAAGGAATTATAGTCTCAGCTCCCCCCTTCCCCCTTTGTTTTTTCAATGGGCCTCCTGCCCCCCAGGAAATCATCGCCACCGTCTTCCCCGTCGGGGCATTATCGATCACCGGCGGCGCGGGCGCTGATGGGCCAGGAGCTCCCGGGTCGCCCCTCTGGACGAACTTTCTCAGGTGGCCCCGCCGGATGAGGTCTTCAATAGCTTTCTTCAGCTGCCGGCAGTCGTCGGTGTCGTGGCCATGGTCCCGGTGGTAGCGGCAGTAGAGGTTCTTGTTCCGGGGCATCTTTGGGTTGATGGGAGGAGGGCGTTGCAGATAAGGCTCCCCTTCAATCTCGAGTAGGATCTGAGATATTGGGGCAAGCAGTGGGGTGTAAGGCCCGTCTCTCGGTGCGGGAGGTCGAGGACGGTTGTCTGGTCGGCGAGAAGGCTCGGGCCTCCTGGGGCGGGCTTCTGCAGGTTCTGGCTGGGTCGGCTTCCTAGGGATGCTCCCGCCAGCTTTACACCGGGAAAAGTCGGCTTCGTCCGCCCGGATATACTTCTGGGCCCGGATTAGAAGTTCAGAGTAGGAGCCCGGCGGCTTCTTGTCAAGAGAATACGCGAAGCGAGAAGGGCGAAGCCCCCGCTTCAGAGCCAGGGTAGCCACCGAGTCTTCCAGGTTGTAGACCTCCAGGGCGGCCTCTTTAAATCGGGCAACATAATCCCGCAAAGACTCGCCATTCTTCTGCTGAACAGCAAATAGACTGTCCGCCACCCTCGGATCTTCCGGCAGGCGTCAAAGTGGGCCAAGAAAGCCCTCTCCAACTGGCAGAAGGAGTCGATGCTTCGTGGCGGCAGACGAGAATACCAAGCTCGAGCAGCCTTCTTCAGAGTGACCGGGAAAGCAACGCACATAAGTGAGTCAGTGGCCCCCTGGACTTGCATGAGTACCTTATAGCTTTCCAAATGGTCCAGGGGTCCGCGGTCCCGTCATATGGATCTAGTTGAGGAAGGCAGAACCTGGTAGAGATGGGCTCCTCCATGATGCGGCGGGACAAGGGAGGCCGACTATCGTAATCTGTCTCTGGCAAGTGGGTGATTCGATGGCTAAGCTCCTCCAGCTTCTGGTTACACTCCTCGAGTCGACGCTCAGCTCGACGAGGCATCCGGCCATCGAAAGAGCCCTCTTCTGAAGATTCAGAAGAAGAAGAACGAGGGTGGCGATGCCGGCGCGGGCGCTCCGCCTCCTTCTCGTGCCGCCGCTTAGGAGAAACGCTAGCATGGCGAGAGGGAGACCGGAGCCTTTTAGAGGCTTCACGGTGATAAGGCTTGGCTGGGGATCGGCGGCGATGATCCACAGGGACCGGCGATCTCCGGTGGGAGGAATGCTGGCTGGGTTGCATCACCCCCGGGATAGACGGGTTCATCTCCGGCTGCTGCAAGGCCGCCTGCTGGTGCTGCAGGCCCTGAACCATCACCGCCAAAGACTGGACCTGCATGGCAAGGACAGTGAGTCGATCTTCCTGGAGTTGCTACGGAGCAGGCGCAGAAGCATCGTTCTGTGGAGCAGAAGGCCCTGCCCCCCGAAGATGCAGAGGCTTTGGGATACTGGATGCAAGAGTCGGGGGGGCCTCCGCGGGTGGACCAGCCCCGCAGCGCTGCCCCCCAGCGCGACCGGCTGAAGCTCCCTTCGTCCGGTCATCACCATGACTTTAAGATCTGGAAGAAAGGAGAGAGAAGAAAGCTGCTGGCTCGACGTCTTTCTCACACTCCCCCTACCTGGCGCGCCAATCTGATGACGCCAAGTCACCTTCCTCAAACGTCGGGGAAGACGGACGTCCTTCTCCTCGGAGTCCTGCAAGACAAGTCCCTGGAGACCGGTGATACCGGTAGGGACCCTCCGACGATCAAGTCAGTCACTCGGGCTCAGACAAAGAACCGCCCAGCGAAAGAGAACTGAGGTGGTTAGGGTTTTTCTGGGAGGAAGAAAGCTCAGAAAACCAGAGTTCATATCTCACTTACAGCGCGAGCATGTGCCTTTATATTTGTCTGAATACCTTATCTTACTGTCTCGGGAGATCACCACCGTACCATCGCTATGCATGCCGGAGGCATCCCGTACTGCTTGCTGATATGATATCATACGTGTCCGATAGCTGCGAAGGCATCCAGTGCGCGCCGTCGGCTGATATGACCGAGCACAGTTACACGTGGTGGTGAATCATACGCCGCAGCGAGGCATGGCCATGCACAGGGACATGCAATGCACCATGCGCCGTTATGAGATATGGCCCTCCGTAACGGGGCGCAATCACGGGCGTACTAAGAATCACGTGGGTGCACCGTGCGACCTGGAATCGTCATTTTCCTTGACGGTCGAGCTGCATGCCTATTGCTGATGACCCCCGCCCTGAGACCGGAAGGGGTCTCAAGGGTGGGTGAATGTCGTCGCACCACAAGGCCGGTGGGGTCCCGGGGCCAAGAGATGATGACCCCACCCCGAGACCCGATGGGGTCCCGGGGGCGGGGAGATGCCGGTGCACTCCGGGACCGGTGGGATCCCGGGGCCAAGAGATGATGACCCCACCCCGAGACCCGATGGGGTCCCGGGGGTGGGGGGAAATGCTGGTGCACCCCGGAACCGGTAGGGGTCCCGAGGCCAAGAGATGATGACCCCACCCCGAGACTCGATGAGATCCCGGGGACGGAAAATGCCGATGCACCCCGGGACCGATGGGGTCCCGGGGCCAAGAGATGATGACCCCACCCCGAGACCCGATGGGGTCCCGGGGGCGAGGAAATGTCGATGCACCCCGAGACCGATGGGGTCCCGGGGCCGCCGTTACCTTTATTCTGACGACGCGGGATCAGCCATATCACTGAGGATAGTTCTTCAGACTCTCTGCAAATAAGATCCCTCTAGCATTAAGACAACACAACAGTAAATACTCAAAATATTCAGTAGAAAAATTCTTCTCTAGCATAAAATTAGAAATGTAGATACACTGCACTCTTGAACTTACCGATGCACATTGCAAAAGAAAATAGAGCCTTACATCATGCAAAATTTTCTAGTCGAAATTATTTTAATGCAAACTGGCACTTGCTTTATATTTTTGAGCAAATTTGGGAAGTCTTCCTTGGAGTAAAAGCCACCTCGATCTATACAGGCAAACAATAACATCAACCGGGTCATATATTATGCCTTTGTTAATTGGGGAAAGAAAAATATCTCATGACCGCCTGCTCAGATAATTTCTAGTTAGTGAGTAGCAATGCAAAACGTGATACATATATATCTCATACACATGTGACTTGAGTTATTAAGGGTCCACATTTTCTCACATCATATATGCTAACTAATATGATTAATTAAATGGATAAAAAGGTAAAACGAGGAGCAATTAATATATGTTGCATTGATCAATGAGCAAATAAAAAGGTCTCGAAACCACTTTTTCTTCCAAGCAAAACTAGATCTCGAGTCAAGGAGGAGGCAGAGACTCAAAAGGTTCTTTTTTTGGATGTTTTTGTTGATGGAGGCTAACGATCTTAGATGTGCATATTTTATGCTCCAGTGGCTTCACTCCAGGTATAGAATTTGGATTCATATTCTTGAAGTGATATCTATCAGTACACCTGAAGGTCATTACTATCTTATTTCTTTCGTATAATGTTTTAAGTAGAAGAAATTATAACTTTTTGATATTTCCCGCAAGCTTATTGCCTCGTATGGGTTAGTTTTGTCGTCCCCACCTTTCTTTTTCTGTTCGCCAATCCATGCTTTTGTGCTGTTCGATTCATTCATCATTCTTTGAAAGAGGCAGAAAATATGAAAATATTAGTCCTTTACATCTAGAAGATTTTTGTTATAGAATTCTTAACAGTACTTGTATTTAAATTAGTTACATATTTAAATTCATGTGATCGAACGAACACGCTTCTTTCAAGCCACGCAACATCTCACTTTTAGTAGTTGGTATGCTTCTGCGCTCTGAATTCGTGTTAATGAAAATTAAAATCGTTCACAACAAGTTAATCTCAAAAGCCTTTGCAAGCAGTGAAATCCATCAAAATTTGTGCATTCTAGCCTTTCTAACTACTTGCATGTTAACACTGTTGCAAGAATCAAGCTTTATTGCCATTTGAAGCACTTCAGAATTAAATTATTTTTTTTTGGTACAAGCGGATAATCATACTAGTCTAGTACGAATTATCCCAGATAGATCAGAATATAAAATTTGCTGTAAGACAGAGGGGCAGGAGTCACCCAGCCACCAAATCCAACCACCAACGTGCTAAGCCACAGAAGCTGCCACCCAGTCGGCCATCGAGTTGGCTTCGCGGTAGATATGTCGAATCTGGACAGAACCAACTCTCTGCAAGATAGACCATGTGTCCCTGAGAATAGGAATACTGGGACCGTCGAAAATATTATCCTTTCTCAGCTATCGAATAACCGTCATCGAATCACCCTCGATAACGAGACGATGAGCATGGAAATGCTGAGACGCGTAAGAAATACCTGCCCATATTGCATAAAGTTTTGTCATAGGGACAGAGGAATCAAGGGTGCCAAAGCCATCCGCAGCCAGCATATCACCCTGAGGCCCACGGATGATAAACGCAGAACCAGCAGCTCTGCCATGGACACTCCCATCGAAGTTAATTTTGTCAAACCCTGGTGGGGGGCTCCCAGGAAATGAAAACTGTATGCCGGTCGCTGCCGAAGCAGCAGGGGAACCCCAGAGGCCAGAGGAGTCAAGACCAACAGCATGAAAAGCTTGGGCATATTCCGCAGACAAAGATCTGATCCTCCTAACAAGCCGATGTGGAGAGATAACATCATCGGAGAAGATGAGCTGGTTCCTCGATATCCAAATTTGATAAGCTGTGATCGCCCAGAGACCGCGTTTATGCTGGGAGGCCCTCCGGAGATCAAGAAAGAAGAGGGAGCATAGGGATCCTGAAACACCCACATTATAGGAATAACCCATCATCTGCCATATTTGCCTGGCTCGAGGACATATGAAGATCGCATGGTCCGTAGTCTCATCCTCCAATCCACACAGAGAGCAAGTCGGCTGGATAGGCACACCCCTACGGGAGAGCATGGCACTCGTCGGAAGACAGTCCCAAAGAAGCTTCCAGATGAATAACTGAACCCGGGAAAGAGTAGGAAGCGACCAGATCCAAGCAGCATCATTTGTGACCTAGGGCTGGGGCCTGAAGACCTTCATAAGATCCCTAAGAGGGGCTTTGGAAAGATAAGATCTCCGCCATAATCTAACATCCGCCGAAGGGCCAGAGGTGAGAGGAATAGAGAGAATCCGCCGAGAGAGCTCATCACCAAAGAAACTGATCACTCTAGTGGTATCCCAAGAAGGGGGATCCAGAGAAATCAAATTCCTAACCTTCAGCTTGGTGGGGACATCAATGTTGATAAAAGAAGGCCATTGAGAAAGAGGGAGCTCAGAGATCCAGGAGTCCTGAATCACATCAATGGAATGACCATCTCCAATCATCCATGTAATTTTCTTCAGGATAGACTCACCATATTGACAAACCTCCTTCCAAAAGAAGGAACTCCCCCTGGGCGGCCCAATACACTCTCCAGGCTTCCATTCACCATACCTCGCTCGCATAAGAGAGCTCCATAGACATTGCGACTACAGAAGGAATCGAGATGCATGCTTGGCCAGAAGCGCTTGCCGTCTGACCCTCAGAGATTGGATCCCGAGACCACCTTCCTGAATAGGCATACAGATCATATCCCAAGATAATAGGTGAGTGCCGTGCCCATCTTGCATGGAGGCCCAAAGAAAGTCTCTAAAGATTCTCTCAATCCTCCGAAAGTAGGTAATAGGGATGGCCGCATTCGAAAGCAAATAGAGAGGCAGAGAGGAAAGAACCGACCGAATAATGGTGACTCTGGCCATCATAGATAAGCCAGTAACCTACCAACCCTCAATACGCTGACGAACCCTCCTCTTCAACTCAGCAAAGTCAGAACAACGAGGGCGTCTACCGGTCATGGGAATCCCCAGATACATAAACCGGTCAGTCTGAGTAGAGATACCCAACAAAGTGATAATGGCTGCTTTAATAGACCTGGAAGTCTTCGGGCTAAAACATATGAAAGATTTAAGATAATTAACCTTCTAACCCGAGGCCTGACAATACCGCTGCAGAATAGAATCAACAAAAATTGTATTTTCAATAGAGGCCTGACCCAAAATAATGTAGTCATCGGCAAACAGGAGATGAGAGACAGAAGGACCGCCAACCCCATCCATAAAAGGGACAATCACCCGATCACGTTGAGCCTGATAAAAAGCTTGGGAAAGATCATCCGCGGCCAAAATGAACAACAAGGGGGATAGAGGGCACCCCTGATATAACCCTATGGAAAACTGGAAAAACTCAGTCAAACCCCGTTAATAATCAAAGTTCAGAATTAATTATTTCTTCTACTTTTTTACTTCAGGATAGACAAAAAAAAGTGATTCAATAGTCAACATTTCTATTTATTCTACAATAATTAGAATAGCCACATGCAATATTTGATATATAGCCCAAGTTTAATTGCCATGTTCATCATGGTGAATACTAAGGTAGTGTTTGATTCATAAAAAGTTATTCCTGGATAAGTATATAGGATAGCATTTATCCAAGGAATAGTTCAACGGATAACCACCTTTTTTAAATAATAGCTTTGCCATCAAGGGATAACTCTAGTTATTCCTGGATCCTAGGAAATAAGTTCAAGGGATAATCCATGATTAAACATGAATTATTTTCTCTGATTAAACTTTTTCAGAACACCACCTAGTTATGACTTTTGAGGATAAAAGGGATATCCGGGTGATATTCTCCTTATCCTTCATATCAAACACAAACTAAGAATATCACAACAAGATATATAAAGGAAGAATGGGCATCAGCATGACCAAAATTATTCCTTACATTATTGCTATGATGCATGGCTGAAAATTTTCAAAAACTTGATCCCATTTTTCATGCCAGCCGCATGTTAAAATGATGGCATTTCAAATGCCATTTTTTATTGGATATAATAAAGATGTTTGAATGGAGTGAGCAGCCAATAATTTTTCGTTCTGGTGCTACAGTGATTTTTGTTCTGGTGGATTGCTTTGAGATTCGTGCTCCGGTCCTTGTTTCATCTGATCTTTGGCGATCTCTGCTTTTGTCCGTCTCTGTTTCTTTCCGGCTGATGGTGGGTGCAGTACCCCCTCCTCCTATGGCTGAGAAGGATGGTAAGGAGGGTCACAGCGGCCGGAACAAAGCAGCGGAGCCTGGTTTCATTTGGGTTCCCCCCTCTCCATCGCCGGAAGTGGTGGCGTCATTGGAGGGTCGGTTTCCTGATATCATTCAAATTCCAGCAGCGGTCTTGGAGGAGGCAAGCTCTAGATGGGAGAAGATGGTCGTTTTGGCTCGAACATTCAGTCAATGGATTCCTCCTGATGCCATCATTCGGGAGTTCCGTCGCGGTGGTGTTCCCGGCAACATCGTACCTCTCAGCCTGGCTCACCGTTGCCATATTTTTTAGTTTGATGATCCTTCGGCTCAAGCAATGGTGATGGGAAGATCATGGGTGGCCAACGGTCAACCGATCGCCATAGAGGGTTGGCGTCCGGAGTTCATTCCGGCAGCGGACGCAGTTGCTACGGCTCTGCTCTGAGTTCGTTTGCCAAACCTTCCCCTAAAATACTGGAATGACGAGATATTTGAGGGAGATTCTGTCGCCGGCGGGCCTTTTTCTGTTCTCTAATTCAGCTACCCAGCAAAGAAGCAGGGGAGGTTTTGCTCGGGTGTGCATTCGAGTGGACCTCCGGTGCTCGCTCCGGTCGGGTGTCAGAGTTAGGGGGAAGGGTTCTCCCTTCTGGCAGCAATATCAATTCGAACATCTGGAAGGGATATGCCCGAAGTGTGGATCGATCCACCTCTCCGGTCAGTGCTCTTCGTCGGCTCTTCCCTCTAGGCTGGAGGATGATCATCAGGCTGCTCTCTTCGGGCCCTGGATGTTAGCGACTCGGCAGAGGAAATTGCCTCCTGATCACCCAGTGGAAAGAAAGAAATCGATCCCTCAATCAGTTCCCTTCTCGGCTGATGATGCTTCGCGTTCGGTTTCTGGCTCTCATTCGGATGGCTGGCAGGTGCCTGGGAGGGTGGCTCGCCGGAGTCTGCGTAAGCCTGGGAAGTCTCTGGTTTTTGCTGCAGTGGACCTCAATCGAGGGAAGGCTGAGTCGCATGAGGCTTCTGAGAAGCTTGGCGTGCCTTTCTGGGAAGCTGAGTTCTCAGCGTGCCGGTAACAGGGAGCACCCGAGAGCTGTTTTTCAGTCTGAAAGTTCAGACCTCAAGCCTTCTTTGATTCCAAATTCAGCTTCTAAGAATCCTTTTGCCTTACTTGATACGGATCTGTTGGTGGATGGGCTTGGGGCTTCTCGGGATGCTAATCCGGGTCCCTCAAAGCGGCCCAGGCTAGTGGAGCCCCAGTCTCAGTGGATTGTATCCAAATCGAATAAACGCAAAGGCAAGGGTGTAGCGGCCACCACTTCGTCTTTTCAGGACAAAATCACCTTCTCAGATACTCCTACTCATAACTTGGGTGCTATAGCCTTGGCTAGCTTGTCTGATTCGACTTTTCATTGCCAGGGTTCTGATCCAGAGGGGATGTTGCCTCTCTCAACTGCGATTGAGGGACGTTGTCACGAGTCCGTTGTTTCCTGGCTTAAATTGGCAATTCAGGGACAGTGCAACGACTCCATATTCGCTGCAAAGTCCCCTCGGGCGAATCAAGCTATGGCTATGATTGTGATTCCGAGGAGGACAACCAATTGATGGATTGTAATTCTCAGAAGGAAGAGGGTGCTACCCTATCTCCACGGTACCTCCCTGATAGCACTATGTTGGAGGAGGATCAGGTGGGGGCCCCACCTCCCCAGCTAATTAAATGAAGATTTTAATTTGGAATGTTAGAGGAGCTCAAAAACTTTCTTTTTGCTCCTCTTTTAAGAGACTGATGCAGCTTCATAATTTTGATATATGTATTCTTTTGAAAACTCGTCTATCGGGTGACAGTCTGGCCCATTTTAGGAGGCAGATTGGGAGATCCTGGTCTTCTTATGCTGTGGAGTCGGTGGGTCTTTCTGGTGGAATTGTTGCCATTTGGAGTAACACAACCATCAAGGTCGATGCTTTTCATCAGTGCAATCAGCAGATTGCACTTGTTATTTCAGGGGGGATGTCTGACCCCTGGCTTTTCTTGGGTATCTATGCCAGCATGGATTTCAGAGAGAGGCGTGTCCTTTGGTATGAGGTTCTATCTCTTCTGGCCTAGGGATTTCCTTCTATTATTGATGGGGATTTTAATTGCATTACTAATGCCACTGAAAAGAAAGGTGGTCGGCAAGTCCGCGACTCAGTGGATGTTTCAGAGTTCAGATCCTTCATTTCTTTAACTGGGTTACTGGATTTGGGCTTTTCGGGTCCTAAATTCACCTGGTGCAATAATCGCCAGGGGACTGCACGTGTTTGGGAGAGATTGGACAGGGCTATGGCCCATGCCCAATGGCTTCAGAAGTATCCTTCTGTCACTGTTACTCATCTTCCCCAGATTGCTTCTGATCATTGCCCCATATTAATTTCCACAGAGGTTGACTTTCAGCATCGAAGACAGTTTAGATTTGAGCAGTTCTGGACTTCTTACTCTTCTGCTCGATCTATTATATCCCAGGTTTGGCAGTTGCCTATGCGTGGGAACACCTTTTATCGTCTTGCTAGGCGTCTGGAGTTAGCAAGACGCAAGCTTTCTAGATGGAACAGAGTGGAGGTTGGAGACCTTTAGAGGAGGATAGAGCGGGTCGAAGAAGATATTGCTTCCATCCAGTCTATTGAGGATCAGGATGACGGCCTCTCTGATGCTGATCTCTCCTCTCTCCGTGCTATGCTCTCTATTCATCACTCCCTCCTTCAGCAGCAGGAGACCTTTTGGAGGCAAAGATCTCGGATTCAGTGGATTCATGATAGGGACCATAATACTAGATTCTTTCATCAGACCACTCTTAAGTGTCGTGCTGCCAATCGGATTTGGCGTTTAGTTGATGAGGACGGGCACTCCCAGGAGGATATTACTATCATCCGAGAGCAGTTATTACATTTCTTTCAGTCCAGATGGACGGAACTCTCTGGTGTTGGGGCTCATGTTCTCCGATTCCTCCTGCTAAGAAGGTCTTGTCTCATGAGAACGACCTTTTGATTAGACCGATTACTGCAGATGAGATTCGGTTGGCTTTATGGGAGCTTAATCCTGATAAGGCTCCTGGGTCTGATGGGTTTCCGCCCTTCTTTTTTCGCCATTACTGGGATATTGTTGGTCAGGAGGTTATTCTTGCCATTCAACTTGCTTTTCATTCCAAATCCATACCTGCAGACTGGAAACGGACTTTCATTTCTCTTGTGCCCAAGCGCTCTGATGCTTCCAGGCCTCACCATTTTTGACCCATCAGCTTGTGCACTACTATGTATAAGGTCTGTGCGCGCCTCCTAATCTCTCGCCTGCGTGATGTTATCCCGCGCCTCACCATTTTCGACCCATCAGCAGGGGGCTTTTATTAGAGGTCGAAGCATTTCAGATAATATCCTTATCGCTCAGGAGTTTATGTATGATCTTCAGCGAGCTCCTACTAGGCAGTGTATGCTGGCTGTTAAGCTTGATATGGAGCGAGCCTATGACAGACTGAGCTGGGTTTCTTGCATCGAACTCTTCAGGAGTTTGGTTTTGATGGTCTATTTATTGACTGGATAATGTCCTGCATTCAGAAGCCTTCCTTCTCTCTCATCATTAATGGCAATCAGACCGATTTCTTTCATTCGGATGTAGGCCTTCGTCAGGGTTGCCCATTATCCCCCTTTCTGTTTATTCTAGCTGCAGATGATCTATCTCGTGCTCTCCACCAGGCTTAGATTGAGCATTGCATTGTCCCCTTCATGGCTGGTACCCTCGGCCCCTCTATTTCTCATCTACTATTTGCGGATGACTGTATTCTTTTGGATCAGGCTACGCTCCATAACGCAACTGCTTATGCTTCCATTCTTCAGAGCTACTGCTAGGCTTCTGGTCAGAAGGTCAACCTAGAGAAGTCTTCGATCTGCTTTAGTCCGAAGACTAACAGATTTGTGAGGGAGGCTATTCACCATGCCCTTGGCATTTCTTCTACGGCTGATCGGTTATCATATCTGAGGATCCCTATTATGGGTCGTTGTCCTCGTATTAGTGATTATACTGTTATTGAGCAACGAGTCCGAGATCGGATTGGAGGCTGGCAGGCTACTGGCTTATCCATGATGTTGAGGATCACCCTTATTCGTTCGATCCTTACGTCTCTTCCACTGCATCTTTTATCTAATTTAGCTGTGCCAATTACTTGTTTGTAGAGGATTGAGACATGTTTTAGGGATTTCCTATGGGCTTCTTCACAGGAGGGTCATGGTATTTATCTCCAGGCTTGGGATGTGGTTTGTAGGTCACTTCATGAAGGCGGCCTTGGTATTCGGTCTCTTATAGACAGGAGGGAGGCCCTGCTTGCTAGGCATGCGTCGCGGTTTCTTCTTGACCCGCACTGTCTTTGGAGCTCCTTTATGCGGGCTAGATATGGGGACTGGAGTTCTTCTATGGTGTCTCAGCCTACTAGAGGGCACTCCTTCTTCTGAAAGGAGGTTTGTCGCTATGCTCCGACTATTATGAACAATATTTCTTGGATGATCGGAGATGGATCCTCTATTGATGTTCTTCATGATACATGGATTTCTGATCTCCCCCTGTCTCGATGGCCAACCTTTATTAGCACAGACGTTCCGATCAATATGAGGGTCAAGGATCTGATCTTTCATGGCCCCCACTCCTGGCATATCCCCACCATTACTAGCTTATTTGGAGAGGAGCTTTCTCGGCGAATACTCTCCATTTCGCTCATCTCAAGGATCACAGCTGATTCGAGATTATGGCAGAACTCTTGTCTTTCTAGGGCTCCCATTAGGGACCTTATGAAGAAGTTTGGAGCACATCCTCAGGGTAGGAGGGAGGCTGCTTGGATCTGGAAGCTTCCACTCATCCCAGGGTTCAGTTTTTCATATGGAAGCTTCTTTGGGACTCTCTTCCTACTTGTTCTCTGCTCTCTGGGAGGGGTCTGGCCATTCGGGCGACCTGCCCTCTGTGTGGGCAGGATGATGAGACTATCGACTATGCCATCTTCACTTGTCCCGTTGCAAATTAGGTCTGGTCGAGGATTGGTTATCACTACAGAGAGGATGTCTTGGGCTCTTCGCGGTCTCCTTTCCTTCTTGATCTCCGGCAGGCCACCCAGCATCAGAGCGCTTTATGGACTGTTACAGCCTATCAGATCTGGTTATCTAGGAACCAGCTTATCTTCACTGATGATGCTATATCTTTTTACAGGATCGTGCGGAGGGCTAGACTCCTTTCCAGGGAATTTTCTCTCCATCGTAATGTAGTTGATTTTGACATCTCTGGCCTCTGGGGATCCCTGCTACTTCGGTAGCGAACCGGCATACGGTTTTTATATCTTGGGAGCCCCCCCTCTAAGGTTTATTAAAATCAATTTTGATGGAAGTGTTCGGGGAAGGTCTGTTGGTTCAGCCTTCATCATTCGTAGGTTTGATGGAGCTTTGCTGGCGGCGGGCAGCTTTGGCATCCTTGACTCCTATGTCCCTATGACTGAGTTGTATGCAGCCTGGGCTGGGATATCCTATGATGTACGGGTTCTTCATGCTCACAGTCTGGTGATAGAGGTGGCTTCTCTAACGATTATCAGGTGGTTTCGGATGGGGAGAGGCAGTCAAGTTCCCTCTAATCCCCTTCTTCTCGATATTTGGTCTCTTTTTCGGAAGATTCACAGTGTCCACATCGAGCATATCTACCGCAAAGCTAATACTGCGGCGGACTGGGTGGCGGTCTTCGTGACCCATCATGCAGGTATTTGGAGATGGAACCAGGGTAACTCTTATCCCTTTTTTTTGAAGTAAATTATGTATTTTGATATTTTTAGATTGATTTACACTAGACTGATATGATAGTATGATCATCCGTTTGTAAAAAAAAAAAAAAAAACCATTCGCCTTCTCAGCCGAGCTCGACTTCACCGGACCCCTAAGGGCATATCCGTCATCCAGAACATAAAACTACCTCGTTCCTTCGATGCCTGTTCTCACGTGATCTATACCAGAATTGGTCCAGAAACGTAGTCTTCGAGATCTCGTCGCGGAGAGAGAGAGAGGAGAGGGAGAGACGGGCGAGGAATTTGCGTCTTTCGCGATGGAGCTTGAGATGGCGTCCATGGCATCGGCGATCGGGGTCTCGATCCCTGTGCTTCGCTTTCTCCTCTGCTTTGTGGCAACGATTCCGGTGAGCTTCTTGTGGCGGCTCGTCCCCGGAACCCTAGCGAAGCATCTCTACGCAGGCCTCTCCGGGGCGGCCCTCTCCTACATCTCCTTCGGTTTCTCGTCTAACCTCCACTTCCTCGTACCCATGCTCGCCGGATACGCCTCCATGCTCCTCTGCCGCCGCTACAGTGGGATCTTCACCTTCTTCACTGGATTTGGTTACCTCATAGGCTGGTAATTTGCTTTTGATCTTCTTAGGATTGGAGCTTGATTGGCCTAGACTTTTTTTTCCCCTTTCCTTGGATCTGTTCTTGTTATATTGGCTGTGGTTACCAACAAATTTGTGTAGCTGGATGCTTGATTATTTGATTAGACACACAGCACTTTATAGAGTACGCTGGTCCGGATTTTTTAATGCTTGAAAGGTCGATCCTTTTGTGAATTAGATTAAGGTATTGCTCAAATTAATACTATCATATGATTCATCAATATTTTACAGTAAATGTATTCATGACAAATTTTTGAGGAAGATGCTGCAGTGTCGAGATTAGAGTCGTATAATATGAATTTTGTAACGACAATGCCTTACCATACTAAATACCATAACTATTAACGTTGATTCTCATGAATATTTTTAAGAACAGTTGATTTTGAACATGTTTTCTCAAGGTTACTTTAATTAATCAAAGAACATTCATTGAAAAGAAATCAAGTGGATTTTCTGAGTTAGTTCGTAAAATAAATGCCTTTTATGTTCCTCCAAATTATCAGATCCTTGAGTTAATTCAGACTGTGGGTTAATAACAATAAATTTTGCTAACTCTCTATAATAGGTCTTCTCTTAGTTGCATTAGGTTGCAATTCTGGGTTTCTGGCAACTTTGCTTTAACTAGTTCCCTTTTTGCCGGAAAATCTATGTCTGTGGAGTGGAGAACTAGTTATTGTCCCTCGGTTTCCGCACTCATTTTTTCCAGAAAGCTGAGAAACAACGTGAAAAGTCTCTAAATTTTCAAAGAAAACATCCAATTGGCAAAAACATCCAGTCAGCTTTTGCCTAAGTATTGTTCTTGAAAATATTCTCACAACCTCCCTCTCTAAACCCCCTTCCCCCTTCAACATCCTGCCCCTCTCCTTTGCAAACTTCTAAGAGTGCTCCTCCACAGGGTACCCAACCCACCCAAAACCAAAGAACAAAATTAGCATCAGTATGGCACCTAATTCTATATCTATAGATAGATCAGCTATTCTTTGTTGAGTCATTAAGACCATATGGGATTGAGTCACTCAAAAATCTACCAAAACAAATACTTTTTTTTTTAAATGCAGTATAAGCATTTGCATATAACCATGAAATCAATCTTCTGTTATGTGTGTTATGTATTATTTTCCTTAGTCTTAATCCTTAATGCTGCAATCTATTTTTTCTAGTCAAAATACTTTGAGAAAATTAAATGGTTATTTTACTGCATTGTATTTTTTGTAGCCATGTGTACTATATGAGTGGCGATGCATGGAAGGAAGGGGGTATTGATGCAACTGGTAGTGAACCTCTATCCTTTCTATTTATATTGGTTTGGTTGAAAAAATCAGTGCTTACTAAATTTTAAATGGTGTGCTAATTTTCGAAATTATGGCCTTGTTGTTCACTTAGTTTCTGTTAACATTCATGTGAGTTGATATAAAGGTTAGACTTATAATTGGGCTGTGAATACATGTCATTTGCTTACTGAGTATACATGTTTTCTGCTATCATGCAGATTCAACTCCTCATTTCTCATTAAGCATTTTGTTTGATGAAAATTTTCATTTGTATTTTCCTTAAAACTCTTCTGAACACGTTTTGCACAGTGATACCATTTCCCTTGTTCATCTATGTTGATTTCCTGTACATGTTCAACCCTTGTTTGGCCCAGCATGGGAAAGAAATAACATTAAGTTCTAGTCAGGCTGTTAGGGTCAAGGTTTATTTTGGCTTTAACAAAACCAAGGACTGAAGTATCATGTGCTCGCAGCATGTCAGCCCAGCACTGGCGCTGCCAGCACCAGTGCACCATATATCATATTGTTCCACTTAGCTTTGCATGCATTAGGATGGCAATATGCCAAGTACTGGCATCTAGCCAGTACCATACCAGTTTTGCATGCCCAAAAACACTAACAATTATATATGCCATGCTGTGCCATGCCTACTAAGACTTCATTTTATGAATGCAACAATGTGGGAAATAATATTGAAGTTTAAGACAGCCTTATCATATTTGGGAAAAAAATGTGAGATTGACAACAAAAATGTCTAAATTTTGCTAAATTCTGGAAATGAAGCTTTCTTGAATTAGAGTTGTGCTTGTAGCCAAGCTCTTTAAAATGAAAAAAAGGCTTGGGTGATGATAATGACAGCAAATTAGCATGTAACATTGCTTTAATAGAAGTGCAAATTATCTGCATGCACTCTCTGTTGGATTGTTCACCTTTCTTTCTTGCATTTCACATTTCCTATTACCCTCCCTATTATTATTTCTGCCAACATTCTTCATTTCTTTTTTACATTATCTTACTGTCCTAGCACATTTGAATTTAGAGGCTATGTAGGTGCACTTTAAATTTTTCCTTTGGTGATCCATATTACAAGAAGGATTTTACTATGAAAATTGAAGATGAAACTTGCTATGATGAACAAGCATCCTTTATCTCCCACTCGAAGATGACCTGGCATTAACAATGCTGCCCACTAAATTGATGGAAAGTCTAGGTCTAGAAATTAAACATGGAAACTGAAGATACCCATTATCAAGACATCTTTTTATAACTTTAGAGGTAGTGATTCTGTGTAAAAATTCAAAATTGCAACATGAACAACTTGCCATTTCATATTCCAAGACATCATGCCAATCACATCCATATGCAAATATGCTTTGATATCGCAGTTTGAGATTTCTTCCTGACCATAAAAGCTGAAGCTGCCTGAGCCACTACTGTCTTCAGTTTGGTTGTTTCTTTGGCACCTATTTAGTTTTGCTTGAGGGGCTGCTTCTACTTCTTAACTATAGAAAAAAGAGGCAGACCAATTCCTGATGATTAGATCATACAAAGCTTTCTTTGTTAGCTCAATCACCAGCTTGTAATTAGATGTTTCTCTTTTTGGTTCCTACTGAGTTTTTCTGAGAGAAGAATTGGGCAAGGCCCAATCAAGTTCACTAAGATATATTTTTATGGCTTTATGTACATTCCTGGCTGCAAACTTGAGAGTGGATATGGTTGGACATTGGAGTGTCATCGTTGATATAGTTATATTAAAAAACGGTTCCAGAAAGCATGGATAAAATAAAATGATTATTTTTCTTTCTTTTGATTATCATTGCAACTCCGTCAAAGCCGGTCCCAAGCCCAGGTAAAGAAGGAGAGTTGCGTTAGGTAGCTGAGAGCCAGCATAAAACTCCGTCAGATCCTCCAAAATATGAATCTACTAAATCAAACTATGCGAAGTTGAGTTGAGTTGAGTTCTGATTATCATTGCATGACATTGTTATAACTTACATATATTGCGTTGCATCTGATTGCACATGCTATCCTAGTGCTAAAATTTAGAGGTATAATTTTGTCTTGTTTATGCATTTTGGTCTCATGACAACATGGATAACTTAAAATTTATATTTCATATTATAACCTGTCGTTAATAGCAGGCTTGCTGATGGCTGATTTTTTATCATTTTATGTGTCATGCTTAGTAGTAACTGTCTTTTATGTTGTACATGTTTTAGGAGCTCTAATGGTCTTAACACTGAAAGTCATTTCATGCGCAATAAACTACAGTGATGGGCTATTGAAAGAAGAGGATTTGCATGAGGCACAAAGGAGAAACCGATTGCTCCGTTGTCCCTCTATAATTGAATATTTTGGTTACTGCCTCTGCTGTGGCAGTCACTTTGCAGGACCAGTATATGAGATGAAGGATTATCTTGACTGGACAGAAAAGAAGGGGGTAGGTGTAATATGCTCTTGTTCTTTATGAGGTCAAGTAGTAGATTCTTTTCTAATTTATCCCCTTCTGAATTCATTATTTTGATTCATTTCTCTACTTTTTGCATGCTTAGATATGGGCTCATTCTGAAGACAGACCATCGCCATCTCCTTATATTGCTACCTTGTGTGCTCTAATTCAAGCTGCCATATGTATGGGAATTTACTTATATTTGGTACCGCATTATCCTCTTTCCCGGTTTAATGACCCCGAATATTATGAATGGGGATTCTGGAAACGGCTGCATTACCAGTACATGTCTGGCTTTACTGCTCGTTGGAAGTATTATTTCATTTGGTCTATATCAGAAGCTTCGATCATCATATCTGGTCTAGGTTTCAGTGGGTGGTCAGGTTCATCTCCTCCTAAACTGCAGTGGGAACGTGCAAAAAATGTTGACATTCTTGGTGTTGAATTAGCAACTAGTGCAGTGCAGTTGCCAATTGTGTGGAACATCCAAGTTAGCACTTGGCTACGCCACTGTGAGTTTCAACATTTGTCTTGCTTTACTAATGCATTTACTTATCAGTCTCCACCCATTTGAACTGAAGGCATGGTGCTGAAGCTGAAGTTTCTGTGCTCAAATGTCATGCAAGAAAGCCCGATCTCAGTGTTCATGTGGGTGCATGTGTGTGCGTGTGTCTGTGTGTGTGAGCATTGGTTTGCTTCTTCAATCATGTGTGCTTATATGTGTACTATTTGCTTCTTTAATCATGTGTGCTTGCATGCTGCAATGGTTGTTCACATTCTAATGTGTTTGTTGCATGCTGACATGGACAAGGGTTTATCATCATGCATTTTGAAAGGAAACAAAGGCCATGTATTTAATTCAAAATATTCTATGAGTAACCACTATATGAGCTATTAAACAGTGCTCTGCAGAGTCGGACTCTTTTGATCATAGGATTGAAGGACTTGTGTAGGGTTTATAGTCTTTATATGAATCCTGCACCTGATAGATCTAGGCATTTATGTGGTCTCTGTACATTGCTCTATTTTTACGCTGGTGGGGCAGTGACAGTGTTGCTGCAGACTGCTGACTGATATGGTGCAGCAAATCAATGCTGGTTTTCATTCAATTTGTCGAAATGGGAGGCAAATTAATTCATTTACTATGAGCTTCTGCTAAGCAGTTGACATCTCTGTGATATTTTTGTAATTCAGTATTATTGCCAGTCTAATTTGATGTGTCATTTTATTTTAGATGTTTATGAAAGACTTATTCAGAAAGGGAAGAAACCTGGATTCCTTCAGTTGCTGGCTACACAGACTGTTAGTGCTGTTTGGCATGTGAGTATTGCACTCCCTTTTTCAACTAATAAATGTCCTACTGTAATCTTTGGAATCTTAAAGTCTAGCTGTTTGCTTGAAGTGCATCCTTTTAGCTAGATTTGAGGTGGAACTTTGTAATTTAGTTTCTGGCAAGCTTGTCTGCAAGAAGCAGAGGATGGGAGAGATACTTTTCTTGGTTTTTTACATGGCTAAAGATTTGTTGTTTCAACTCTTAATTATTAGGCATATTTAACTTGCCAAATTATGATGTATTGATGTTAAATCATAGGAAAATTTATGGAATCACAAATCATACTAGAGTTAAATTTCTAGTGTTCGATTATCATGTGCTGTTGCAAGTTTGGATATGTAAACCTTTTAGGTCCGATAGTGCTGATTAAGCTTTTATAATTTTGTTTGCAAGTCTGATCTTGATTTTAAATATTATGACTGCACCCATAACTGATCTTGAATTCTTCTGTTACTGCATTTTGAGGAGATATAAGAAAAATCCTCTCTTGGCTTTGCAGCAGACAATTTTCTATTATTATGTGTATTTACAGCTATAGTTGCTGATCAAATCTGCTTTCATTTATCCTGACATTGCTCAATGTGCATTATATTTCTTCTATTGCTCCATCCAACTACAGGGATTATATCCTGGATACATCATATTCTTTGTGCAATCAGCATTGATGATTGCAGGTTCACGAGGTATGTTCTTACAGTTTAACTGCACTTCCATAGAAATATACTTATTTTTTTGCCATTCATCCTTACCTTTCATTTAATCCATAGAAAGGCTTAACTGAGATTCTCTTCCTGTTTTTTTTTTCCTTTTCGCCCTCCTTGTGTCTGAACAGTTATCTACAGGTGGCAGCAAGCTGTTTCTCTGAAAAATGCAGTATTGGCGAAGATGCTAACATTTATCAATTTTGCATATACACTACTTGTTCTGAACTATTCCTGCATTGGTTTCCAGGTCAACCTCTATCTGAATCTTCTTAAGTCCTCCTCGCAAGCCAAATTTTAAAAGTGCTAAGAAAACTTTATTGTTTTAGCCTCTTCCTTCTTTTTAGATGTATTTTCTGTATTCCATTGTGTGTTCTTGGTTGTTTAATATCTATATGCATTCTTCGCAATTTAAACTCATCACCTTTCTGGACTGGTTTAAACCATTGCTCATTCATGTGGTTGCCTCCTGGGAAGGGGGGTTGGTATGGTGAGATATGAAGAAGAAGCAACGTAGGGATCCATCGTTTTCATTCTTTTCTATGTTGTTTTTCTCTTTTTTCTTTTCCCCCCAAACTTGTACTGGGTCAGAATCCAGGGCATCCTTGCTTCTGATTGAATGTTTGGAAGTTGTGCTATTTTTTCTTAGGATTCTTAATATATGTTCCTGATGTTCACAACTGTTGTTTCCTGTGTTGAAGGTACTGAGCTTCAAGGAAACCCTGGCGTCGTACCAAAGTGTGTATTTTGTTGGAACCGTTGTTCCCATTGTATTTATACTAATGGGTTATATCATCAAACCGGCAAGACCTGTCAGGCCTAAAGCTCAGAAAATCCAGTAGCATACCAAAGTGTGTTTTAATCCTTAATACTGAAAGAAGTGCAAGCAAGAGCTAGTATATCTGCCTCCGGCAAAGACAATTCTTCATAATTAACATGTATATGAAGTATAGATTGAAGAGATCCTTTTCAATTGAAGTTTCTCCCCTACCTCCAATCTTTTGTAAGTTTATGATCTTAGCTGAGAATTTAGGAATTTTTATTGAAGTTTCAACATCTGATTGCTGTGACTGCAATGATTTCCATGCATCTAAAATTCATAAGTGCCATTGTTAGATTTTCAATCCAATCCAGAGACTCTGTTCAACCAAAAGATCGCATTCATCAGGGGTGCTGTTTGTCACAGATTACTTGTTCTTTTTGTTGGTTCTGCTTTTATCTTTTTTTCCGAGGAATGTCGGTGCTGCTTTTATCATGCCAAGAAAATTGATGCTAACTAATTACAACTTTGCAGGGAAGCTAGTCCTTATGATTGAATTTTTGTTTATAGTAATGATTCTGGTATTAGGTAAATTGACTCCGCGTGTCTAGTCTACAACAAAATTCTGCTACATATGTTGCTGCACCTGATTTAGAATCTTGCTCCTGTACCTTTTCTAGACAACTCTGTCACTCTTCCATTGAGTATCTCTAGTTCTTCTTATTTTTGTTATTTGACCTGTGTTTTGTTCAGTAAATTTGTATGACTTTTTTGGTTTTTTTTTATATGTTCGTCTTAGTTATTTACTCAGATGCAAACAGTTCTTCTGAATATACTTGCGTAGATGATTCTGTGCTTGATTCATATTCTATTTCTACACTTTTCTGCTGCCTTACCAAAGAAATGTTATGGGATGGTGCTATCACACATTTTTTATCTTAACTTAATTTTGCAACTTATTTTTTTGGTGATCAAGAATTTATCATCTAACTTATGGCTTTATCAAAATTTCAAGAACCAATATATTTCTAAGTCTATTCATGAGGTCCAGGAGACTCTGATTTTCCTTTCAACAACCAAGGCCATTCAAGTTGTACATGTGCGTTCAAATTGATGAACAAACCAGTTAATACTTGAATATTAATTCAAAGTATTTATTAAATGTTTAAATATTTATTATTAAATAGTAAATTAGTTCAATGTTAAGATCTTATTTGGCATAGTTTTTGGAGGATAAAATGCACTTTTGAAAAAATTTAAAGTAATTTTGAGTGATTTGACGTGTTTGGTAAAATTTTTGATATAGCTTTCTAACTTCTTTAAAATTTAGAAAAGGTTTACTAAAAAAATGAAACTAATTTAGGGTTTTAAGGCAGAAGTTCTATTTAAGATGCATCGAAAAGCTAATTTTCGGTGGACTAAAAGGTTAAAATATGAAAACAGCTACGTTTGATATTGTAATGCAATAATATTATTATAATATAATAAATATAACTAAAACATGGTTATAGAATATATTATAATATGATATATAATAATAATAATATTATATTGTTATAACAAAAAATAGTATGAAAATATAATATTATCATAACTGTAATATAATGATATTACAAAATCGTTATATCATCATAAGATATATAAAAATATCATGTATATTATTATTTAAAATAAAATATCAAAATAAATAATTTGTAAGTGAAGAATACTTTATAATAATTTATTTTGATGCAATTATTTGGACAACTGAATGTACCATGCAATATCTTTTTTGGTTTAATTCTTGTTGTTAACAAGCATTTTTTGCTATATTAAAGTTTTGCTGCACTTCATAAATGTAGTTAATAAATAGTTCTGCTAGTGAAGCTTATGTATATGAATACATATATTTATATTTGTAATAACAACAAAATAATAATATAATATTAAATAAGTATATTAGTTATTGTATAAATTATATAATATGATAACTATAATAATATATTAATAGTAATATATCAAATTATTTTATAATAATATATTAACTTTATTGTAATCTAATAAAATTAGATTATAATAAATTTCAATATAATGTAAAATATGAAATTAATTTATAAAAAATTTGACTATTAATATAATATAATAGATAAATATTCTACTATGATTTATATATGGTATAATTATATATAATTCTTCTATGGATTCAATAGATCACTACCCCTTCTTCCTCCGCTGTCCATTCAGTTACCTGGTGATTGCTGATCGGTGCAAGAGGTAAGGAGTAGGTAAATACTTTTTGAGCGCCACCTGAGCAGGTGATGGACTTGGGAGGTTTAACATTTACAATACAACCTTTAAAAATTACAGCTTCTACTGTTGCAAAGCTTACAAATTTTACAACAGCTGTAATTATCAGAATAAAGGGGATTTTAAAGGTTGTCATATGATTTAATATTGTAGATACCATATACCCTGGCGATGTTATGTATTTTAATGCTGTAAATATTTTTTATTTTTTATTTTTGAAAAAGTGAAGGTATGAAATCAATCGAAAGGGAAGATGATGGATGATACGTAGAAAAAATTTAAAATGTAAATTTGGGGGGAACTTGATTCCTCCGATTCCAAGTCAAAAAAAGATAATATGTAAGAAAACAGAAAGAAAAGGTGAAGGAAAATATCTAAGAAAATGTTTAAAAGTAAGGGTAGAAGGGAAAAGGAAGGGGGCCATCAATTTTGTTCAGCGAGAAATCTCTTGTTGCAAGTTGCATCACTGTGTGTTAAAATAGAAAAAAATAATTTTATTTTAAATATATGTACATGCATATGGTATGTGTATGTATATATTAAAATAAAAAAATAATTTTATTTTTAACATGCATGCATATAATGTACGCCAATTTTGATACGCGCTTATTGAACCGCTCTTGGTCCGGCAAGACTTTCCTTGTGGAGCCATGCGCCGAATAGATGAGAGTTGGCGCAGGTCAAAAGCTGCTCTTATTTTGACCTGCTCTTATCTGCTTCGTGTCGAACTGTCCGATGGTTTTCTCTTTCTTTCCAAGTTATTGTGCCAAGGCGACGGTGTCCCAAGCTTGGTGAAAACTTAAAATGCCATTTGTGGGCAATTTATCCTCGACCAAACTGAAAATGCCATGCTCGTTGGATTTTGCTACTAGAAAAAAAGTTTTAGCATGTATCAAGCATGATAATTCGTTAATAAATCTATGTTGAAGGATTTGTTTATAAATTTTATATTATAAATACATAAATTTATGCAAAAATAAATCAGACTATTCTGCACAAATTGGTGCACAAAAACTTTTCCTTGCTATCAGACTCCTACGCTTACGGCTCCATCTTTTCTTTTACTTATCCAGTTATCCCCGGTTTGCACGCATTTTAAGAATGGCTGAACTTTTGTTCCTGAAATCAATACTCTCACGAGGTGGCACTTGGCATGCTGCAACTTTTGTTCCTGAAATCAGTACTCACGAGGTGGCACTTGGCATGCACTACAGAAGGAAATCTAAAGTTTGTAGTATACAATAATAATCGAGGGAGAGATCGGCACTTTCAGACGTAGTGATAAAGAATCTTAATTTATATAATTTTTAAATTTTTAATTCTAAAAATATTCCACACTCTTTCCTCTTGGTTGTGCGTGTTCCAATAGTTGAGCGAAGTCAGGGATATATTATCACTACGCCTGCTTATGCTTTTAGAGACTAATATACAAATTCGAAACTAAATGATTGATATCCAAATAAAAAATATTTTTGAGGAGTGATATATATATATATATATATATATATATATTATATTACTGGTTAAGAAGATATGAAATAATTTTACTTTAAAATTCTGTAAATATACAGTCCGGCTATGTTTAGCTAGACTGCATGGATTCATAAAGTATAAATTATGGGTAAAAATTAAATTTTTGATCCTCAAATTTTTACTCAATTTATTTTGATTCTTTAATATTTATTTGTTATGATTCAATTATAAATTTTTATATTTTCAAAATATTATATTCTTATTATATAGGTTTATCTTATGTAATTGAAAGTGTAATATTTTCAAAAAATGAAGGGCTAAATCATAAAAACAGAAAGTTAAGGTTTAGAAATGAATTTAGGTGAGAATTTGAGGATCAAAATATATTTTAACCTGAATTATATAAATTAAAGAATTTATTATTATTTTTTTGGTACAAACGGGCGACCACACAAGTCTTGTGCGAGTCAGCCTAGATAGATTCGAATACAAGATTTACTGGAAAAGAACAAAGATTTGCTGCAAAAGAACAAGCCTGGGATCGTCCGGCCTCCCGAACCACGAACCACCATGGTGGGCCACTGAACTCGTCACCCAATCCGCCGTCGAGTTGGCTTCATGATATATATGACGGATCTTGGCGCTATTAACCTCCTGCAGAATATACTAAATATCCCTAATAATCGGAATAGTGGGGCAATGAGAGCAATTCTCCTTCAGCAGCCAGAAAATGACAGTCATAGAGTCACCCTCAATCATGAGCCTATGAGCCTGAAGTATCCGAGCTGCATAAGAAATACCTGCCCAAGCAGCATAAAGCTCTAACATAGGGACAGAGAAATCGAGAGTAGCAAAGCCTCCCGCTGCCAGCAAATCCCCTTGAGGCCCACGGATGATAAAAGCCGAACCCGCAGCTCTACCACAGACACTACCATCGAAGTTGATCTTGACATACCCTGGAGGGGGGGAGGGCTCCCAGGAAATAAAAATCGAATGCCGAATCGCTGCCGAAGCAGCAGGGGATCCCCAGAGGCCAACGGAGTCAGGACCAACCGTAGTGATAGCACGGGTACAGTCTGTCATCATCAATCTAATCTTCCGCACAATCCTATGGGAAGAAATAAGGTCATTCATGAAAATGAGTTGATTCTCGACATCTAGATCTGATATGCCGTGGCAGCCCAAAGACCACACTTAAACTGAGGGCCCCTCCAAAGATCACGAAGGAAGGAAGAGCGCAACGATCCCATGACATCTAGTATGCTAGAATAACCCATCAGATGCCATATCTGTCTGGCTCTGGGACATATGAAGATAGCATGGTCAGACGACTCCTCCTTCAACCCACATAAAGGACAAAGCGGCTGGATAGGTAGCCCCCTTCGAGAAAGAAGGGCAGACGTTAGGAGACAGTCCCACAGGAGCTTCCAAAGAAATAACTGAACCCTGGGAAGGATAAGAAGCTTCCAGATCTAAGCAGCATCCTTCGTATGCAAAGACTAGGGCCTGAACATCTTCATAAGGTCCCTGGTGGGTGCCCTAGAAAGACAGGATCGCTGCCAAAGCCTGGCGTCAGAGAAGCGCCCAGGAGTTAGGGGCATCGAGAGAATCCGCCGAGAAAGCTCCTCGCCAAAAAATCGGGACACTGAGGGGATATGCTAGGCAAGGGAATCAGAGGAAATCAAATCCTTAACCCTTAAGCTGGAGGGGGTGTCAATATTAATAAAAGAGGGCCACCGAGAGAGAGAGGAAGCTCAGAAATCCAAGTATCCTGGATAATATTAATCAAGGAGTCATCTTCAATCATCCAAGAGATATTATCCAGCATAGCCTGACCATACCGACAAACCTCCTTCCAAAAGGAGGAGCAGCCCCGAGACGGCAAAGTGAGCAAGCCATATGTCCAATCACCGTACCTCGCTCGCATCAAGGCACTCCAAAGACAATGCGGTTCCATAAGGAATCTCGTAGCATGCCTGCAAGAAGAGCTTGTCTTCTGACAATCAGAGACTGGATCCCGAGACCACCTTCTTGGATAGGTATATAGACCCTGTCCCAGGATAACAGATGAGTGTCGTGACCATCTTGCATAGAAGCCCATAGAAAATCTCTGAAGCATCTCTCAATCCTCTTAAGACAAGTGATCGGGATGGCAACGTTGGAGAGAAGATACAGGGGAAGAGAGGAAATGACCAAATGAATAATAATGACCCTAGCCATCATAGATAAGCCAATGACTTGCCACCGCTCAATGCGCTGACAGATCCGCCTCTCGAGTTTAGAATAGTCTGAACAACGAGGGCGCCTCCCCGTTATAGGGATCCCCAAATACTTAAATCTGTCAGTATGGGAAGAAATACTTGACAAGTTATAATGGCTTCCCTGGTGGATCTAGGAGTCTTCGGGCTGAAGCATATAGAAGATTTCAGAAAGTTAACCCTCTGTCCCGAAGCCTGGCAGTAGCGCTGAATAAAATGGTGTAAAGAAGCCACATTGTCAATAGAAGCCGTCCCAGGAGAATACAATCATTAGCAAAAAGAAGATGAGACACCGAGGGGCCCTCACACCCAACCATAAACGAGGCAATCCGCCGCTCATGCTGAGCCTGATATAACGCCCGAGACAAGTCATCTACAACCAGAATAAACAGCAAAGGGGATAAAGGACACCCCTGCCGCAGCCCCACGGAAGAGTGGAAGAAGTCAGTCGGACACCCATTGATGATCAGAGAAAAGGAAGGCCTATGAATACAAGCCATAATCCACTCAATAAATAGACTATCAAACCCAAACTCCTGAAGAGAACGGTGCAAAAAGGTCCAGCTCAGTCTATCATAAGCTCTCTCCATATCAAGCTTAACAGCCATAAGACACCGACTGGCCGGAGCTCTCTGGAGATCATGTATAAACTCCTGAGCGATGAGGACGTTATCCGAAATAGAACGCCCTCGAATAAACGCCCTATGTTTCGCAGAAATAAGGCGAGGAATAACCAGTGAAGGCGTCGAGCCAAAAGACGAGCACATATCTTGTACAAAGTAGTGCATAGACTGATATTTGGGTACCAAAGTAATAAGTGTCTGGTTCCATTCTGAAGGAATGTGTTTAGACTGGAAGACAATCAGAATAGCCTGAACCACTTCCTGCCCAACAATATCCTAATAGTGACGAAAGAAAAAAAGGCAAAAATCCATAAGGATCAGGGGCCTTATCCGAACTAAGCTCCCAAAGGGCCATTCTAATCTCATCCTCAGTAATCGGCCTCGCTAGTATAATATTATCCGAGGAAGAAATCTTCTTAGAATCAAGAATTTGAACAATCGGGACCCGTCATCAGTAAATTCAATCCATTTAGATTAAAAAAATAAAAAAATAAGTTTCGAATAATATGAAAATCTTCCTAATAGTGCCCCCTCACTATCAAACAAGCCTTCGAATCCTGTTAGCAGCTTCAGAGTTTACTTTTTTTTTTTTTTGGTACAAGCGGATAAACATACTAGTCTAGTACGAATTATCCCAGATAGGTCAGAATACAAAATTTGCTGTAAGACAGAGGGGCAGGGGTCACCCAGCCGCCAAATCCAACCAGCAACATGCTGAGCCACAAATGCTGCTATCCAATTGGCCGCCGAGTTGGCTTCACGGTAGATATGACGAATCCGAACAGAACCAACTCTCTGTAAAATAGACCATGTGTCCCTGAGAATAGGAATACTGGGGCCGTTGAAAATATTCTCCTTTCTCAGCCATCGGATAACCGTCATCGAATCACCCTCGATAACGAGACGATGAGCATGGAAGTGCTGAGAGGCATAAGAAATACCAGCCCATGCTGCATAAAGTTCAATCATAGGGACAGAGGAATCAAGGGTACCAAAACCACCCGCAGCCAGCATATCACCCTGAGGACCATGAATGATAAACGCAGACCCAGCAGCTCTGCCACGGATACTCCCATCGAAGTTGATTTTGATAAACCCTGGTGGGGGGGCTCCCAAGAAATGAAAACCATATGCCGGTTCGCTGCCGAAGAAGCAGGGGAACCCCAGAGGCCAGAGGAGTCAAGACCAACAGCATGAAAAGCTTGGGCATAATCCGCAGACAAAGATCTGATCCTACTAACAAGCCGATGTGGAGAGATAACATCATTGGAGAAGATGAGGTGGTTCCTCGATATCCAAATCTGATAAGCCGTGATCGCCCAGAGACCTTGTTTATGCTGGGAAGCCCTCCGGAGATCAAGAAAGAAGAGGGAACATAGGGATCCCGAACCATCCACATTATAGGAGTAACCCATCATCTGCCAGATCAACCTGGCTCGTGGACATATGAAGATCGCATGATCCGTAGTCTCATCCTCCAATCCGCACAGAGAGCAAGTCGGCTGGATAGGCAAACCCCTACGGAGAGCATGACACTCGTCGGAAGACAGTCCCAAAGAAGCTTCCAGATGAATACCTGGACCCGGGGAAGAGTAGGAAGCGACCAGATCCAAGCAGCATCCTTCGTGACCAGGGGCTGGGGCCTGAAAACCTTCATAAGATCCCTAAGAGGGGCTTTGGAAAGACAAGATCTCTGCCAAACTCTAGCATCCGTCGAAGGTCCAGAGGTGAGAGGAATAGATAAAATCCGCCGAGAGAGCTCATCACCAAAGAACCTGATCACTCTATCGGTATCCCAAGAAGGGGGATCAAGAGAAATCAAATCCCTAACCTTCAGCTTGGAGGGGACATCAATGTTGATAAAAGAAGGCCACCGAGAAAGAGGGAGCTCAGATATCCAGGAGTCCTGAATCACATCAACAGAATGACCATCTCCAATCATCCATGTAATTCTCTTAAGAATAGACTCACCATAATGACATACCTCCTTCCAAAAGAAGGAGCACCCCCTGGGCGGCCCAATACACTCCCCAGGCTTCCATTCACCATACCTCGCCCGCATAAGAGAACTCCACAGACATTGCGGCTCCAGAAGGAATCGAGAAGCATGTCTGGCCAGGAGGGCTTGCCGTCTGATCCTCAGAGATTGGATCCCGAGACCACCTTCCTGAATAGGCATACATATCATATCCCAAGATAATAGATGAGTGTCGTGCCCATCTTGCATGGAGGCCCAAAGGAAGTCTCTAAGATTCTCTCAATCCTCCGAGGCAAGTAATAGGGATGGCCGCATTCGAAAGCAAATAGAGAGGCAGAGAGGAAAGAACCGATCGAATAATGGTGACTCTGGCCATCATAGATAGGCCGGTAACCTGCCAACCCTCAATACGCTGACGAACCCTCCTCTCTAAATCAGCAAAGTCAGAGCAACGAGGGCGTCTACCGGTCATGGGAATCCCCAGATACATAAACCGGTCAGTCTGAGTAGAGATACCCAACAAAGTGATAATGGCTGCTTTAATAGACCTGGAAGTCTTCGGGCTAAAGCAGATGGAAGATTTAAGATAATTGACCTTCTGACCCGAGGCCTGACAATACCGCTGCAGAATAGAATCAACAGAAACCGCATTTTCAATAGAGGCCTGACCCAGGATAATGCAGTCATCAGCAAACATGAGATGAGAGACAGAAGGACCGCCAACCCCATCCATAAAAGGGACAATCGCCCGATCACGTTGAGCCTGATAAAAAGCTC
This sequence comes from Calamus simplicifolius, assembly GCA_900491605.1. NCBI lineage: Eukaryota > Viridiplantae > Streptophyta > Magnoliopsida > Arecales > Arecaceae > Calamus > Calamus simplicifolius. Next base: position 1,017,105 of record UESW01004106.1, on the reverse strand, counting down.
GGGAAAGATCGTCCGCGGCCAAAATGAACAACAAGGGGGATAGAGGGCAGCCCTGACGTAACCCTACCGAAGACTGGAAAAACTCAGTCAAACCCCCGTTAATAATCAAAGCAAAGGAAGGCCTCTGAATACAAGCCATAACCACTCAATAAACACCCCGTCAAAACCAAACTCCTGAAGAGAGCTTTGAAGAAAAGCCCAACTCAGTCTATCGTAAGCTCTCTCCATGTCAAGTTTGACAGCCATAAGACACCGTCTAGCTGGGGCTCTCTGCAGATCATGCATAAACTCCTGAGTAATAAGGATATTATCCGAGATAGAACGCCCTCTGATAAAAGCCCCTGTTCAGCAGAAATAATACGGGGAATCACCTCGCAGAGACGGCTAGCAAGAAGGCGGGCACAGACCTTATATAAAGTAGTGCATAAGCTGATTGGCCTGAAGTGCTGAGGAATAGAAGCATTAGTGCACTTAGGCACTAAAGTGATAAGAGTCCGTTCCAATCCTTAGGAATGAGTTTAGATTGGAAAACAAGCTGGACCGCCATAACAACCTCCTGCCCCACTATATCCCAATAGTGACGGAAAAAGAATGGAGGGAAACCATCAGGCCCCGGAGCCTTATCCGGACCAAGATCCCAGAGAGCTCGACGAATCTCCTCCACAGAAATAGGCTTGACCAGCATAGCATTCTCCTCAGAGGAAACTTTCCTGGAATTATCAACCTGAATAACCGGAGCACCCACAGCAGTGGTCTCAGTCCACCTAGTGCGGAAGAAATGGAGAAGCTGGGACCGAATAGATTGTATATCATCCAGGAGATGTCCCTCTTCATCGACCAACCTCCGAATCTTGTTAGCAGCCCTCCGACGGAGTGTGACCTGGTGAAAAAATCTGGTATTGCGGTCCCCTTCACAGATCCACTGAATCCTGGATCTCTGCCTCCAAAACACCTCCTGCTGCCGAAGAAGGGAATGGTGATGAGCAAGATTCTCTCGCAGAAGGGAGAGATCAGAGTCCAAAAGAAGTCCGTCGTGGTCCTCCTTAGCCTGAAGAGCACTGATAGTGGCTTCGACCTGCTCCACTTGCCTAACCAGATCCCCAACCTCCTGTTTATTCCATCTAGACAATCTACGACTGGTCAACAAAAGACGACGAGATAGCCTATAAACAGCATTACCTCTCACAGGTAGGTGCCAAATCTGAGAAATGATTGTGCGAGCTGCCGAATGGAATGTCCAAAACCGCTCGAATTTGAATTGCTTTCTCTGATGGAGCTCAGCCTCAGTAGATATCAAAATGGGGCAGTGATCAGAGGCGATCCTAGGGAGATGAGTAACAGAAGCTGCCGGGTACATTTGAGTCCACAGAGCCGAGGCAAGAGCTCTGTCCAATCTCTCCCACACACGAGCAGTCCCCTGCCGATTATTACACCAAGTAAATTGGGGCCCCGAGTACCCCAAATCCATCAGCCCAGAAGAACCAATAAAGGACCTAAATTCATTGATATCAGCTGAGCTAGTAACTCTTCTGCCTCCCCGCTTTTCACTAGCCTCAGTGATACAGTTAAAATCACCAGCAATAATAGAAGGAAGACCTCGATCAAGGAGGGAAAGCAGCTCGGACCATAGGACCCGTCTCTCCGGTAGTCCGTACTGGCATAGACCGCCGAAAGGAGCCAGGGATTAGAGGTCCCTTCCTTGACAACTAGGCCAATCTGCTGGTTACAATGATGAAAAGCTTCAATCGTAACAGCTGAATCACGCCAAATGGCCAAAATACCACCAGACATACCCACAGCCTCCACTGCATAAGAGGACCAAGACCGGGCAATCTGTCTCCGAAATCGTAACAAGGTATCCCCCGACAGCCTGGTTTCAAGAAGAACACATATATCAAAATGATGTAGTTGAAGCAATCTACCAAAGGAGGACCGAAATGAGGGCTTACTAGCACCTCGAACATTCCATAATAAGATCTTCATAAAACTAACTGGAGGTAGAGGGGGCCCCCCTGGTCCTCATCCATAACATAATCTGAAAGGCGCCCTACAGACGGGGTGCCTCCCTCAGATAATGTGAGCCATGAGTCTGCAGAGTACCTGAGCTAGGTACAGTTTCTACAGACCTGTGGGAATCTACAGTTGATAAGGAGTCTAATTCCTGCCCCATAACAGCTACAGTGGTGACCTCACTGCCCAGAGCAACGGCCCGACGTCCGGAGGGCTCAGATTTAGTAGGTGAAGAAGGGATAAGGTCCACTTTACATTTGATATTAGAGCTCTTGCCTTTTCCTTTTTTCTTTTCCACTCTAGTGACTGATCTTGGGGGCAGACTATCAACCGGTCTGGCCCGCTTAAGGGGACCCGAACACCATCCCTGATTTCCACTTGGCCCCCTACATTGGAATCAGATCCCAGAGAGGCAAATGGATTGGGAGCTACATTGAGAGAAAGATCAGGGACTGCTACCTGATTGAGATTCTTCTTCCCAGCATAGGATACCTTGAAACCGGCACGCACCAAGGAAACCGGCACGGCCACTAAACCAGCACTGTTTGTCTCCCCCAGCTGAAATTGAGTAGCCGAGGCACCCAGCAGCGACGCAGGGAGGCACCTCCGAGCCATCTTCGCCGGAATCTGCCATCCCTCAGACACCTCCAACGATGAAGAACCGGGTTGAGGGATAGGGCACGGAGAAGAAACAGGGCGAGAAGGCTTCGACACTGAAGAATCAGCTGCCGGGGAGGCCTTCAGCGCAAACCTCCGTTGACGAACGCCGCCATCCACGGCCCGAAAACAGGGCCATTGTCTTCCTCCTTCGCATCAGACGAGGACGCCAGCGAGCAGGATCCAGCCAAATGCAGAGAGCCACACTTGGGGCAGATTCCTTCCACCGATTCGTAGATGAATTGCTGCCAAAACGGTTCCTGAGTCCCCTGGATTCGGGTCCCTGGACGCAGTGGGCGAAGAAGATCAACGCGGACGGCCACCCTGGCAAAGCCGCCTCGGTTCTTCATCTGAGTTGCAGAATCAGCTCCGAAGAAGCTCCCCGTAGGCTCCGTGATCATCCTAAGAATGTCCTCACGCCAAACTCCATCGGGAGATTAGGCAGTCTCATCCAAATCAAAGCAGAGGAGATGGAGACAGCAGCCGGGAAGAACTCCGATTTCCAGGCTTCCATCCCAATTATCTGGCCATTAACCACCCATGGGCGATTAAGAACCAGCTCACATGCTCCCGGGTCTTCAAATCGAAAGATATAGCACCGGAATGAGAGGCAGATTGGGACGATAGAACCCGAGATCCCAGCTCTGCGGAATTCCCTGATATAGGCTTCGATCGGAACCCACCTCATGAAAGAGCGGGCGAGGACTGCCCTGAGCTTCCATTCGGACATTTCATCTTCCAACAGCATCTCTGGGACTTGGACGACGGCCGGAAAACATGCTTCAAGTGTCGCAACCTCCGCTGGAGAGGGAGACGACGATACCCATTTAAACCCCTGCTCAAATCCCCTTCTTCTCATTTAAACCCCTGCTCAAATCCCCTTCTTCTCGAAGCCGGACCTTCTGCAGCTCCATCGGAGGCCATAGGGAAAATAGGAGCCACACCACGAGAGCATGGATGAAGAGAGAAACCCAACCGGCGGGGATCGCCGGAGATCAAGCAGAAGAAACGGTCGGATCCCGAATCTTAAAGCAAAGGAAGAGTGCTTTAAGAACAGGACGCGTCAAATTCACTGTAGCAAATCTCCTGTATCTCCGCCACAGCAAGATGAAGTTGCCACATCTATCAATCAAAACACCATAGTTATCGATGATGGAGAGCAAGACTTACACGATAACAGCAACGAAAATCGTTCGGAAATCGCCAGAGCAACAGTGAATCAACCACGGCACACCTAGTCCGGGCCAGAGTTTACTTTAAAAAACATAACTTGGAGTTGGAGGAGGGGAATCCGCATGCCAGGTCTCTCACGTGCGTTCCACTTGCCCGACGTCGGTACTGGTGAGAGGAATCGAAGGAGAACGTCCTGAAAATGGAGCGCGGATGCCGTACGATCCTCTCGAATCCTCTTCTCCGATTGGGGGGAGGACCGGCACCATTGCCCTCCTCCCCAAATGTAGCGGCGGAAGAACGCAAAACCGCCGCCGCTTCGTCGGCGTCAGAGCCCAAGGCTCCAAAGCCCCACAACAGCAGCAGCTCGACCTCTCCGTCCTTCGCTTCACTCTCGGCAAGCCCTGCAAACCCCCCCTCCTGTCCCCCTTTCTCTCTCAAGATTTATGAATTAGTGGTGTCTTATGCTCATAGGGATACCGGGTTTGGACGAGTCCTACCTTCCCAGATACATCGGACTGGGCTTTGGCTCCCTCATCGTCCTTAACCACATCTTCTCCTCCAATGTCACTCCGGCTCAGCTCGTACATGCTACCTTTCGCCTTTCCTCTTTGTCTCTTAGATATATATAAACCAACTTTTTTTTTCTTTTTTCTTTTTGGTTGGGTTCTGCTTCCAGAGATCTGAGGCGCTGGGTATTTGCTTGGCTGCCTTCTCCACCGCTCTCCCGTACCTCGGGAAGTTTCTAAAGGTAGGAAGCTTTCAAATTCAACCCTTTCTGCGTTTCTTTCTAACTCAATTAGTTTGAATCGATTGCTTCTTGGGTTTAGGTCACTTGAGGAACTTTGCTCTTATGCATGACTACATGGTGAATGATCATATGCCTGAGTGGCATGGAGATTCGATGAGGGAGTTAATATCTTTGTTAATGATCATGTGGTACTTGCATGCTTGCTGAGTTGTTTGCTTCCATATTCACTGCGAAGGGATAGAGGTCGATTATATATTAGTTATAGATTGGAAATATGCCCCTCTTTCTTAGAAAAGACTTGCGAAATATTCCTGCTTCCTTGCCTTCCCTTAATGCTTGAGATTTGTTTCAGAATAAGAGATGAAGCAAATCTGTCAATGCTTGCCGCTATACAGTAGCATGCGATGGAGTTGGTTGGTTCTGATAAAAAGGACAGATGCATTTGTGTGTGTGGCCAAAATGATTTAGACATGACCTGGAATTCCTGTTGCTATGGTCATTACGTTTTGTGGAAGCTTGAAGAGAGTAATTGGAAATTTGGGCTTTATTGAATTGCTATCAAATCATTTGTATTTTCATATATTTTGTGAGTTATAAAATTATATTGGAAACAAACTTTCTTATAAAGTCTTGGAGCTGCCAACATGTCTTTTTTAAGCTACGTTATGACTTAGAATATCTGAGCCATATCTAGGTTAATTGAAAACTTATGAGATATGAATTTTTTTTTTTTTTTTACAATTATAACACAACTATATTAACCATGCAGGCTTGATTCTGCTATTTGTTTCTTCTGAAAAACGAAAAAATGTCTCCATATGAATATTTGCTCTTCATCTCAGTGCATAACCTCTGCATAAATAGAGCAAGCTTATATGTCTTTTTTGTGATGCCGACTGATAATCAGTTCATTGTCTTTGTATACAGTAAAACCTTTTCACTGGAATAGCTGATGATTCATTCATATAATCATAGTTTGGCTAAAACAGCATGATGATAATCTTAATTCTTATGTGTGGAACTTGTGCAGGGTGCAACACCAGTGGATCGCTCATCACCACCAGAAGGAAATAAGTCAATATTTGTCATCTCTGAAAATGCCTCAATGACTCAGAAGGAAGATTTAGCTTGGGCTTCATATGTTCTTTTGCGCAATACGAACACAATGTCAGTGGTATCCTTCCAGACTCTCATATGAATTGATAGGCTTGAACTTGAAAGAAAAAAAGGACCATTTTAAGGAATAATTTAATTTGGCACACCCTACAGTGGGCTAAACCTGACCCAACTTAACTGGTATGTTGGGCCTGTATGTTTATGACTTGATTTAAAAAAAATGACATCCTAACAGCAAGTTTCAGTTTGAGTTAAATGATTGAGCATTTCTTCCTAACTTCTATGGAAACAAATCAGAGAAATAGGGCTTTAAACTGATGTCAACCCTAATCTAGGCCATAATATTATAATAAAGTTCCCAACCAAACTCAGCCTAAACTTGGCTTGAGTTATGACACACTAATTATGCAAATCCTACTAAGATACAAGTCAGCCTATAACTCAAATTATTTTGGGGTTGAAAGTTCTAATTTGGTTGGATTTGAATTTAAACGTCAGATTCCTTGTCAGCCCAGGGCCTACAAAATTTATTGACCGGGTTGGTTTTGGGTCTGTTAGTAACTCAAGCCAACCTGCACTAGTTGCACCCTTATCAACAATACCATATTCACACAAGTTGATAGCTGAGACATCCCAATTCAGGAAGAACCGGCCAGGTTTAAACATTAATTGGGCCTAGAAAATGAAACTCATAGGCCTGCCTCTTAACTGTTATATTCATCAGAATTTATGAGTTCTGTTATAACAGACAACTTTTTTTCCTTGCATGAAATTGATGGGAAATTGATCTTACATTAACAGCAAGTGATAAAAAAGAAGCGCTAACTGGGGTGTAATTCATTCTGACAAAAAAACTCCTGTTTTTCTGATTCTCTTTTTAACCAGCTTATAGCACTTGAGGATGTATTATGTGTACGTGGCTACTGGAACATGCCTGAAGATGTTTCAAAAGCTCACATAATCGAATGGTTCAAGGGTCACATTCAGCAAACTGGGTTTCTTGACTTAAAAGACACATTATACTTTCCTCAAAAGCCAGATTCAGGTAAATTGTTTGCTTGCTTTCTGTTCTTCAGGGAAGGAATAGGACACCTTGAATAAAGATTAGGACTATATGAGTCATTTCTGAGAATTGTCGAAACCTTTCCAATGAGCTTTATGTGTATTGTAACCCTCACCTCTATGTGAACTTGTGTATATGTATGCATGCATGCACGTGCATGGATGCATACATGTGCATGTTGCGTTGGTGTCTGCAACTGTATGCATGCATGCATACTTTCACACAGTCACATCTGTGAAGAAGGGTGAGTAGACTCATCCTTAATTTGATTATCATTTATGACTGAAACAATATGCTCACTTGGGTCGGTTTGCATTAGTTTTCAACATGTGTTAACTAGTGAGTAAAGACATCATTTGAAAGCCAATATAATTCAATGTACAATATTAGTTGCACCTGATCATCCTTACAAAGATCCAGAAACTTTTATCTTACAAGCTGGATACAATCTGGTTGTTGGGTATGTGGTCCTTTTTTATGTCATCCAATTTGCTACCGAGTAAAACATCAGCCCTCTTATGGAGGGAGACCTTACCTTGAAACAAGAAATGAGAACTCTAATAATGAAGCCGGTTTGTGAGTGAAAATCCATGCATAATAATGGTCCAGCTGAATAACATCATTAGGTGTGCTTGTTTATTATTTTCCTGGTAAAAACCACAAAAAGTTGGTAAAAAAAGTCTCTTGACGCTTGCTCTCTGTAATCTAAATTTATTATTGTACAACTATCAGATGACTTTATGTGCTATCATTGACCACTGTCTTCTTCCTTTGTTCAATATTTTGAAATGTAGTTTTCTCATAATAAAGTCTCTTATTTTGCAAGCTACAGATTCTCAACTTGGGAGGATGCTACCTAGCGGGACTCTTTCACTCCTAGTACAACCAGTGCTCAGCACTTCTGTTCCAACTATTAATGTGACAAACAAGACTGAAGGGTTTGTCTTGTTGATCTCTAGCGCAAATTATGCATATGGTGACAAGGATAGAGCTTGGATAAAAGCAGTTGCAAATAAATTTCATTGTATCAAGGCATCTAGAAATTCCCAAGGCATTGAAACTTCTCAATAAGAGCTTCAAGTGATCAATTTTGTATCTGAGATGGCGTTGTTCTTTAAAAAGGTTAATATATATTTTTTCTTAAGGTCTAATTATGAAAAGAAACTCATGAAATTTTGGACCTTTGTATGCACAGAACTAAAGGGAATCTAGATTGATATTAAAAATAGTTATTTTTTATTGCATGGCTATTGTTAGTACATTTGGTAACAGGAGAGCTTCAAGAAGATGCCCGTAGGTTAATTATAATTTCCTGTATGCTTGTAAGCTACATAATCCTCTTTAGAAGTTGAACTTAGATTGAGTTTTAAGTGGTGAGCTTCACCCACTTGTTTAGGCGACCAGAGCCTCTCACAAGTTAATTACCAGTATCTTTGAATATGGATGCATTAGGTGCGATAGGGTCTTGCATTAGCTATATGAAGATTCTATGATTACAAAATGAAATAGATATTACTTGTAGTTAAATTGTCATGCATCTTTTCTTCTTATTTTCGTACTACCTTCATCTCTTCCCACTCTTCTCCTTTTCTATTCACTTTCTTCTACTTGTTGGCCTCCCTTCTCCTTTCCTTTGATCTTCTATCTTTTTTTCTTTTCACAATTTCTACTTTCATTTTTCTTCTTATCTTTCTTTCTTCTCTCTTTTTTTTTTCTCCTTTCTGACCTCTTCTTTTCAACCAGCATCAGAAGCTCCAATTGTTCCATGGTTTGTTATTTTTAGTTCTTTCTCTATATATTGAGGATTCAAATTCATTCATCATTTTCAAATAATTTACCTTAGTAATTAGCTCAACCATCCTCCATAATTGCTTTTCATTTGCAGGACACATATTTAGTGGAGCAGGAAAATCATCATTCAATTCTTCTTAGTCTCCTCTCTCTCTCTCTCTCTCTCTCTCTCTCTCTATATTTACTCTCTCTCTCTCTCTCTCTCTCTCTCTCTCTCTCTTTTCCCCTATATTTAGTGGAGCAGGAAAATCATCATTCAATTCTTCTTAGTCTCTCTCTCTCTCTCTCTCTCTCTCTCTCTCTCTCTCTCCCCCTTGTTTTTGATGGGGTTGGGGGAAGGAATGGGATTGATGAGCCAGCATACACTATCATGCTTTAGAAATATAATAAACTACCATTTGAGCAGATATCTCCTGGAAACAATTAAAAGTATTTGAGTAATGTTTTAGCTTATACTGCCCCATCATTTAATTTGTAGTTATTAATAGAACCTGGAAATGGTAGAAACGGTGTTATAAGTCCAGCCTTGCATAGATCAGATATACCTGCTTACAGAATTTTTGAACCGGTTGAATAGATTTAGGCGCGACTGAGATTTCCATACAAACACCATTATTATTATTATTATTATTATTATTATTATCGAAAAATGGGGAGGCTCAGGGACCCACCCCTTCATTAAATGAATGAAATCATGGCAAACAAACACCACTATGACGGCCAAATCATGGCATATTGGCAATTGCGACTAGCTTGTCTTGTAATCTGCAAATAAAAGCTCCTCTTCTCAATTCTTCCCTTGAAAAAGGTAATCTTTTGAAAGAAACTTTAGTCAAATTGTGTGCAATTTTTGTCATTTTGACTTGTAAGAGCTGGACCATTTTATAATTATGAGTGATGGAATTATCATTCAAACATATTTTACAGGTTGTTACGTGTAGATTGTTGCATGGAATTTGAAGTCAAGTTTTTGAGTTTGCCCAGTGCTCTGGCCGGTGGATAAATCAGTTTCCATTCCATTCAACAGGGACATGGCAGGCAGGAATTCCTTCTTGTTCCCTCGAATTTGAAAGTAAGGTCAGTTGCTACAAGAATTTCTCCAAGCCATATATCAGGTTCTGCATGGGAGGTTTCCAGTTAGAGTCTTGAGATGCCTACTTCCATGCAAATTAAGCAAAACCTGTCCAGTTACCTTCAGGCGTACCACCTTTCGAATGGCCAAGATTAGGCCTGGCATAAGGCACTGAACATTTGTGATATCATGTCGCAGTGTGTAAACCTGGGAGTATTAATTGTCTTGCTTAGATTTCTTTTATGCATCAAGATATAAATATTCTATAAATTGGAATGCAACTGTACCTCTCCTGGACCCGAGAAGTGAACTGTTGTACTAGAAGGAAGACCTGGAAGGACCAGGCTGTGTACACGGACTCCATCTTCACCTACAACCTGACCCCTTGCCTTCGCAAACGCAACAGTCATTTAATTTGTCAAGCCGCCAGCACATCATCAAATGTTAGAAAAACAAGTCAAGTCAAGAGAGGGAACCTCTTTTCTTCAGTTAATGAGAATGTCTAATGTGACATATTGCGAGCAAGGTGTTTGTAACAAAAAAGATGCATCTGTTTTACTAATGCTATATCCCATTAATGATTTATTATTATGTTGGCTTCATTCCGGCTAATTGTTTTCGTCTGTATGAGGGGTAGCATGAAGTCTAGCTTTCTTTGTCACGATATCTCCTCTGAGTGCAAGTCATTTTTTATAATGCAAGGCTCTCAGAGAACTTGAATCAGGAAAAAAAAAAAGGAGGAAATAGGAAAAGTTTAAAGTGATATCAAGAAAAAATGTGCAGAATGGGTATTGTTTTGATCTCTCAGCAAAGAGGCGACACCCGCTTTGTTTCGGGAGGTTTGTTCACTTCCTCATGTTATATTTGGATGTTACTCTCCAGAAGCATGGAAAGCTTTCTGCAGGATTTCTGTCAGACTCGGCCAAAAGGTTAAAAGTATTGCAGAACATTGCATGCCACTAAACTGCTTGTTGCAAAATTTACTAACTATTTTTTGGTGAAGAACTAGAATTTTCTAAGATTGGTGAGGAACAAATATCTGAGCTTGGAATTTATTGTGTTTTCTGCTATAATTGAAGGGGCACAGTGGAGTAAGAAATATACCACCGTCCTTTATACTTTTGGTCAGATACCATGTTTTTTGGTTTGAAGCTCAAGCTGCAAGTTTCCTCAAAACAGAAAGATAAAGCTGCAATAAGTTCTCTTTACTTACTGGAATGTTTGTAGAAATATCCTCTCTGTTATACCTCTGACCAAGATCTGATAGATTGTTAGCAATTTGGATTGCATCAGTTGATGGAAGTTCCTGCAAAACAAGAGCAAATAAATAAATGTGGATATTTCCAGGGTGCCGATTTGGACCGAATTTAAGGGTCAGTACTAACTGGAAAATTATTATGAAAATTATTATCAAGAGGATGGAAGATAAGCGCACAAACGGCACCAAAATTCAAGTCAACTTTTTAAGGTGAGGGTGGATTTTGTTATGTTGTCAGTTAATGAAACTTTAGCTGGTGCTCACATGCTTGTGCAGAAAAGAACTGCAAATCATTATTTTTCTACCAGAGAAAAAAGACGAATCATTTAGCTTGCTTATATTCTACTGTGAAGTTAAATAATCCATTTCTTCAGTTTGATAAAATTTGGCTTACTGATGGATCTGGCCTTGATTCCATGATTTCAACATTGTTGTAGTGGAATGAAGCTTGAATTGCAGCTTGCTGGAGGAGCACAGAGCCAATGGAAAGAGTGGGGGCAACAAGACAACCCTGTTGAAGATATAGAGCAGAGATTTCTTAGTTTCCATCAGAAGAACCAGACAATTGATATTGGGAGGACAAATTTTTGCCAAGAAGAAACAAAATGCAGTTCAATCAGAGCATCTCAGACAACCTCACCATGCTGGCCTTCTCACAGAAGGCAGAGAGTGCAGTCACTGTGTCTAAATGAATCTTCGGCACGTAGACAACACTCCTCAAGCCAAAAGCTGCTGCCTGTGAGTTTAAGAGGGTGGTCACTGAAAGGATGATTTGACCTGTGATTCTTTACAGTGACCATGACAACTTTTCTCGTTAAAAGTATTCACTTTGGAAAATTGTAAAACTGTACCTTTTTTTTTCTTATTAAACATATATGAGGAAAATATTCCTATCAAAGTAGTACGCAATGCAATTCAGTCTGTGTGGAATAGAGCATTAAGGGTTCAGGAAATGAGTTTACAGATTAAATGAGTAAAAGCTAAATTTAGAGGAGCATAACTTAAAAGCATATACATTTGTTCAAAGCATGCAAGTGCTTATTTCATATCTGACTTTAGGCTTCCTTAATTTTTTGGTTTTAGGTTTGAATTAGGATTACTAATCCTCAACTAATAATACATGAGAATGGGAACTAGAAGTTTTATGTCAACAAATGTTTTATTGGTTTTCTTGTAGAACCAAGAGTCTGTACACTTAAAATTTCTCTGGGAGATTAGACTTGAGGTTCCTCCTATATCAAGAAAGATTCTAATATTTTTGTTTTCTCATCATAAAGTAAGAGCTCTAGAGATTACACAACAGATATTTGGGAATTGGTTTAGGTGTTATTGATTGATGCGTTCACATGCATGTAGCACCATTTCAGGGTTGATGAGTGAGTTACATTTCTTTCTGAGTTGAACTCGTTGCCTTTGCTTAATTTGTGCTTTGTAACCCCATTCTTGGACTTTAGGGTTTGTTTAATTGATATGTATAGTTTTAGAAAAACATGGATTTAGCATCAACATAAAACCCCAAGACAGAAGCAGAATATGCGAATTGTCCTGGCAAATACAAACATAGTAGCCTGAATGCAAAATACAGAGGCCACGATTTTCTTTCCCATTTTCAAACTTGTTCATGCCATCATATTGCACAGGCCACATTAATCTACTCTGTATTGTTCCAGGTTTGTCCAATGCTCCTGAAAAGCCTCGACGTTGCTAAACTAAATAGCTCACCTGTTTAACATTATCATATACAGTTGAAGGGTCACTGAATTCAACAACCACTCCATTTGCTTTCGACTGGTAAAGAGAACAAACTATCAGAAGATTCAGACAAAATCATGAATCAAGAGGAGTTGCAAATCGAGCTAATGTCAAGCTAGTACCTGTGCTATGGAACCCAAAACCATTGTCAGATCATTAAGTATAGGAATCTCCAAAGCTTCTTCCATGCCGCATATCTAAACAGACTCTTAGAAAGTGTCATTAGAATGTGAGTCTAGACATACAGATGGAAACAAGAAAAGCAGTAGGTGAAAGAAAGGGGATCTAGAGAACCTTTCCAGCATCTTGTCCTACTAAATTAGTGTCTATAGCACCAGCCACCTCCATTCCCCTGGCCCTGGTCACTGCTAAGACGGCAGCCTTTCCTATGTCTTTGGTTGCACCATTGATCACCACCTCTTTCCATTTAACATTGAAATCCCCATAAACAACAGAAGAGAACACCATAAAACACCTTAGTCCCCAGCATGACAGGCTTTTCTCCAGTTTCCATCATCTGGAACCAGTGTTTAAAGAAGAATAGAGGGAGATGGGTACCTTGATGTTGTTTTGCGGAGGCTGCATTGAACAAGAGATGATGGAGGTGGCATTGGTTCTCGGAGGTCTTGTGGGGTGGAGTGGGTGGTTCAGAGTAGCCATCTTAGCTTGAATTGGAGGTTTAGGCTGATGAGAGGCTGGAGGTCATAGTCTCCCTCTCTCTCTCTCTCTCTCTTGGGACAACAAGTGGTGGGATCGCCTTATCTTCTCATGGTACTACGAAGCCAACCAGATTTTGTGTCGTGTCCCTACGTGTGAACTTGTCAATGCGCTGAATTATATAATGTGCATCCAATCTAAATCAACTTGACTAGTTAGGTTCAATGACAACTTTAACCCAAGAGCTCAAATATAATTCAAAACTCAAAAGTATTTTTATACCTTGCTTAAGCTCAATTGTTAGATCCCTTAATTGTTGATCTACAGTAAGACCCCAGGGCTTTCTAAGATTAGAAGGGAAACTAATGCATTATTGGCTTTACTTGCCTAATATCGATCTATTGGATTAGTTTGTTAAACTGAAACAAATATATAGAGGATCGGAAATGGATCAGTGTAATCTAATCCAAACCTGTTGAAAAGCCTAGCTACATGCACACACTTGTTCTTGTTTAATGTGCTGCCTCAATGCAATGAAGCATGTTCAAGCCAGGCCTAAGGCTCATGGGACGGGTCGTGAGGAGTTGGGGTATGGAGCAGGGGCATGGTCCGGCCCAAAAAAATATTGGGCCAGGCCAAAAACTGATGAAATTTCAGGACGGATTTGGACTTACGAAAAACAAGCTCGATCCAGCCCAATAATTTGCATTTTTATATTATATATTATATTGTTTATATATATATAAATAATATAATATTTTTGATATATTTTTTTGTATATAAAATAATTTTCAAAACATGAAAAATAAAAAAAATTTGTTGTCATATCATTGGTCATCCAATTACATTCAACTCTCACTAAAAATACACATATATTAAATATATTATATAACTATTATATATAAGCAGGATTTGGGTAGGATCGGGCCTGAGCCCTTGGATATTATTACTGGGCCAGACTTGGGCTTCCTAATTTTAGCTTAAGATTCGGCTTGGCCTGGCCTAGCTCGGTCTGATGCTTTAGACTGGACTTTTTGCTTTCGGCCTGGTCATACCCATCTCTACCATAGAGTCGTAACTCCTTTCATTGATGCTTGAACGAGCAAGAATCCTGCCTTATATAGCCTCAAAAATCAGTTAAAAAGAACTCAGAGAATGAGACGTGAGGGCAGAACAGGCCACCATCATTGAGAAATCTATACATCAAATTAATGAAGATGGACATCCTCGTCATTGTTGCACTGCCATTGTTGAGCTAGATGCACTGGTTTACCCAACGACACCTTTGAGCAATTTGAAACAGCGTATGGAAATCATTTCAACCGGAGTGACGCTAGTATTGAGCAATTTGAGCATGAAAGCATTGAGACAATACTCCACAAAAATTGGTGCGATACTTGTTGTGGAGTGCTGGAGCGTTAAGATGCCGGGCTAACACTATGAAAGGATTCAAGTTAACTTTCTATGTCCCCTAATCAATGCCAAATATCTTCTTCTTCTTCTTCTTCTTCTTCTTCTTCTTTTCTCTTTCTCTCTAATTTTATGAGAAAGTATCTTCTTCCTATCCATCCTTTTGAAAATTTACTCTATGTTTGGATTATGAGAACATTTCTTTCTTCTAAACTCTAAACTAAAAATAAAAATTATCTTCTATTTCTTATTTTCTTTATAAATAATATTATTTAAAAAATAAATAAAATAACATTCACTATCTTATTTTTAAGTTTTCTATTTGTATTTTCTATTTTCTTCTATATTTTAATAAAACATAATAAAATTATGTTATTTTTTATTATTTTAAAGTTATATTTTTTTAAAAAAAATTTTTATTTTCAATCATCACTTTTACATGTGTATTTTATTATTTTATAAAAAATATTTTTAAAAATCAAACATATTCATATCCTTGTGATATTGCTGCAGAAGTTTGGCCTTTATCCAATCCGAAAAGACTTGCATATGACCCCATTTTAGAGTGGCGACGTCCTACCCAACATCCAATGCAAGAATCTCGTTTCCATGTGTGGGACTAAAGATCACAACTCGCCCAATTCTTCCCCTCTCATCCGTCACCAACCTCCACCAGTACTGCTTCCAGAATACTAGAATAAAGAGCGACAAGGGTAACACCCTTCTCCTTGGAGTTTTTAATTTAAAACCATCAGGACTTGCTCGGTAAGTTGCCTCTATGACCATCAAAATTCTAAATCCCATCTGAAGTTTGATTTTATTTTTTCGTTTACTGTGAACAAATATAAGTTGGACGCATTTGCTATCATTTTTTTTCATTTTTAGCATCATTAGTCTCCCCATTCCTTTCATTTTTTGACATGCTATTATTTTAACATTATTTCATCATAAAAAAAAAACCCATTTGTTCCAACCAGAAAGAAGGCATTAATTAACAAGATAAAAAGCACACACTAGAACACATGCATGATTGAATATGGTTCAATCTATTGACTTTATATTTGTATCACAACTATAATGTAAGTTTTATTATAAAAAAAATCATTGAAGATTATTAGATAGAATTGGATACCAGACCGTGCTCATACCCAGGCACGGCACAAACCGGGCCGTGTCGGGGCTCAAAAATTTTGGCCCGTAGACCATGCTCGGCACAGCCCACATGGGCCTGGGTCGGTACGGTCCATAAAGGCCTGATAAAAAAATTAAAATAAAATTTTTTTAATAAATTAAAAAATATTAAAATTTATTAATATGAAATCATCTTAATAGTGGAGGGTTTGGCACATATCCCTACCAATTTATTAATTTAAAATCAAAATGGTACATGAAAGAAGGAATGCTAGACCTGACATCCAGAATACAATAAGAAAGGAGAAAAATAGAGATGACTCATTTTAATAATAAAAATAATAAAAATATATAATTATAAAAATAGAGATGACTCACTCATCAGTAGTATTTGTGTCATCACTATCTTTGCTGGTTAAGTCATGTCCATCTTTATTTTGAAGCCTCGTCTCAGCATCCAATCAATCTTTGAGTATCTCAATCGTCTTGCTAGTCATCCTATTCTTTTCGTCCAGAACATGCTAATCTATACTGAAAGTGGATTCCGATGCTACTGTGGATATCGGCACAGCTAAAATATTCCGTGCAATGACAAACATAATAGGATATTAATTTCTAACTGATTAAATTGCTAGAGCATTGCTAGAAAAGAATAGTAGTAGTAGAGAAGGAAAGAAGAATTTTTGTTGCGGTGAGAATGAGAAAGAAATGGACTTTTTATAGAAGTTTCAAAAAAAAAAAATTCAAAATACCCTTCAATATAGCTCTTAGGGGGTTAAAATGGTTAAAACTTCGCCATATGATCGGTTATAGCCATTTTTCAATGATTAGAAATAGCTTTAATTGGGCCATGCTGGCTTGACATCATGGTCTAGTTAAGGCCATTAGGGGCTATGTTAGACACGATACGATAAATAACGTATCGTATCAAACCCATAATTTAATTTATTTTATTAAAGGATCATTTTTGATGTGATCTAATAGCCTAGGCCGTGCCCACCTTTATTATTAGTATTGCTTCCTCACAAACTCACTCTCACGGTTCTGAAGCATGCGGACATCCAATTGAACTGGAATATTTTTTTAATTTTTTTATTTATTTTATTTTTTAAAAAAATTATACAAGCATAGATAAAGAGGAAGATCGATTTTTTAAGACCCTCAACCGCCCAACTTTCTACCACATTGCTTTCAGTTATATTTAGACTGGTGCCATAATTTTGAAAAAGACAGTGCATTAGAGGACAATAAACCGTAGGTCTGAAAAGTCGAATGACTTACAGCTGGATTATAGCTTGTTATTTTTTAAAAAATAATATAGTATTACTACATATGGATTCTTAAAACGATACTGATCGTTATATCTAGCGACGCTCAAATACATCACTAATGCATCGCTAAATATGCTATTGCGATGCAATAGCGACGCAATGACGGTGTTGCTCAGATAATCATCGCAATTTTAATTTATCGCAATTACGTCGCTTCACAGCAACTCTCTGCGATGCACCAATGCGTCGCAATATCCAATGCGTCACAATATTGCGACGCATCCTAAATGCATCGCTAATTTTAAAATTAATATTTAATATTTAATATTATTATTAAATATTGCGACGCATTCAATTGCGTCGCAATATTGCGACGTATTTAGTTACGTCGCAATATTTAATAATAATATTTTAGATATAGTAGCGACACAATTTGAGTCGCTAATGCATCGCTAATTATTTTTTTTTAAATATTACGACGCCAGGTCATTCCGTCATAATATTTAATAATAATATTTTAGATATATTAGCAACGCAATTTAAGTCGCTAATGCGTTGCTAATTAATTTTTTTTAAAATATTACGACGCCAGGTCATTGCGTCGCAATATTTAATAATAATATTTTAGATATATTACCGACGCAATTTCAGTCGTCAATGCGTCGCTAATTAAATTTTAAAAAAATATTGCAACGTCGGGTCATTGCGTCGCAATATTTAATAATAATAATTTAAAAATATTAGCGATGCAATTTCAGTCGCTAATGCATCGCTAATTAATTTTTTTAAAAAAAATAAAATATTAAAAATTAAAACGGTTAATACAATTTAGTTACATTTAAATATTGATCGAAACATTCTTCACTCATATTGATCCAAACAATAATCATTCAATTTTTAAAAATAATTAATATATTAAAATTTTGAAGTTTTCATGTACAAAATATAAAAAGTAAAAAAAAATACATCAAGAATTCGAGCGATCACGTGGAGGCTGGAAACCCTGAGACATGCGGCTAACCATATCCTGCAACTGACGCATATGATCTCGCACGTCTACAAGCTCCTGCTGATGGCCTCGCATATGCTGCTCGAACTTGTGCTCGACCTCCTGCCGAACCTCCTGACGGGTCCTGCCGAACCTCCTCCGTAATAGATCTCCGAATGTCGTCTAAATGCTCGGCAAGAATATCATCAGAATATCGCGAGCTGGAAGCCTGATGGGGAAAATATGCAGAAGCTCTAGTGCCCAGACCATAGACCCTGCGGTCTCGCGGCTGGGCACCAACAGCCTCCAAAAACACACATCGACTCTCCTCTGCTGAGAGTTCGACGGGCGTCTCCCCATCAGTGGAGTCAACCTGCGATGCCTGGGAGCAAAGCTCCTCGACTCGTGTCTTTGAATTATAAAATCAACAATAAATGAATCAATAAATTTCTCTAAATAAAATTTTAGAAATTAAACAGATAATACATTAAGCTAATTTCTTACCGCAACCTCCCGTGATCGCATATCGACCCAGGAACCGTCCCTCCTGGTGTGTGTCGCCTTGAACGGATGAAACTCACCAGGATCTCCGCCCTCCTGCTCAAACTATAACAATAAAAAAATTGATATTAATGCAAATATTTGTAAATAACTAAATTAGTAATTAAATTATTTATGTTTTCTTACCATACGGCGTCTATGCTCCTAAATCGAAATGGAGCCCGAAGTGTGGCGGGAAAGACCCGTGCCAGGATCGCCCCTCTCGGATCGGCGGTTCGTGCTGGTTGATGCGGACCTCCTGCGTCAGCCATCGGACTGCCAGGCCTGCTGCCACTCGTGCCAAATACCCTCTGGCACATGCGCAGGACGCTGACCCGATGACCTCCAACGATGAAGCATGTCGGAGTATCAACGTCTTGTAAGAGCCTCCCATGCTGCCCTAATGGCATCATGGCTAGCAGAGTCCCACGTAAACTTTTTCTGCATTAAAATAAACAGTTAATTTTAGAATTTATTAAGATTAAGAAATTTAATATCAGTGATAAATTGTATTTAATAAGTTTACCTAAAACTCAGAAAAATAAAACTCCCTCGTGGCTGCAGATCGGTGGCGCCAATCGTAGCCACTGGGATCTGCACGCCTCTGAAATACAAAGCTGATGTGGCTCGATACATGATGCTGCTCAATAAATCTGTTAAAAAATGCATGTTTATAAGTAATTGACTTAAAAATAAACATATATTTTTAATTAGTATATACTTACAGCCCATGAGCATCCAGTCGAAGTACGGTGTGGCCGATGGTGGAAGAACTCTCGGAGGTATGTACCGATCGGCTAGATGGTAATACCAATGCAGGATCACCGCCGACTGCTGGAGAGGTCGAAGGCTGTGCGATGTATGAGATCCGAACTCTCATCTCCAAAGCTCATGTGATCTGATGCAGCAGGGCTACATCCCTGCTCACTCCGTATGTCGTCGGTAGATCTACCTCTGCTCGTCATACTGAAAATACTAAACCGCAATTTTAACCAACGATGATTAATAGCAGACTAACATATTGCAAAAATATTCTCAAACTGTCCACCAGGATAATTTGAGAATTTGCAAGACTAAGTCTTACAAATTCTCAAACGGGTCTAAAGGTTATAGTACTGTGATTAATAATATGGAAATCCGAAGACAATCAAACTTATGCTTGTTATTCATAAATTCTTGTCAATTATACATATATAGGAATAGTGTTCTATATATATATAGTCACTGACTTCTTAAGATTATTATGTCGAATATAAATGTTTGTGAAGACTAAAATATAAATCATTGAAACTACTAATTTGTTGCTGAAAATTAAATAAAACTACAACAAGACTTTCATTCTAGCATTACATAATTTAATGCATCATTCAATTTGAAGCAGAATGTAAATAATCAAGACATAACAATTGTAAATAACTACAAATGCATAAATATTATTGCATAAATAGCTATAAAGAAATGAAAAGCTACGACTGCTTTTTGAAATTAGCTAATCTAAAGAGTTATGGTTGATGAGCTAAATTAGTTGACCTAAATAGCTAAGCTAATTCAGCTTGACCTATCTAAAGAGTTTTGATTGATGATCTAAAGAGCTAAGGTTGATGGTCTAAAATCAGCTTACTTGAAAAGTTAAAACTGATAAGCTAAATTAATTGACCTAAATAGCTACGATTTATGAGTTAAATCAGTTGATTTAAAGAGTCATGACTGATGAGCTAAATCAGTCTATCTAAAGAGCTACGACTAATGATATAATTAATTAATTAATTAGAGTGATCATTCTCCACACACACACACACACACACACACATATATATATATATATATATATATATATATATAGTAATACTATTGTGTGACCATTTGAATTAGTCCTATCGAAGCAAGTATCACTTAGTATCAGTATTGTATGACATAAATTAACAGGGTCAGGAAAACCCCCCTGTTAATTTTTTTTTGGTGGCCTGGCCACCGTGGCCAGACACGGCCAGCCACGGCAGCGGCCATGGCCGGAGAAGACGGCCTTGGCCATGGCCAGAGAAGACCAAGGGGGGTGGGAAAACCCCCTGTTAAACTTTTTTTTTGGTGGCCTGGCCACCGTGGCCAGGCCACGGCCGGCCACGGCAGCGGCCGTGGCCGAGAAGACGAAGGGGGGGGGGGTTGGGGAAAACCCCCCTGTTAATTTTTCTTTTGGTGCCTGGCCACCATGGCCAGGCCACGGCAGCGGCCGTGGCAGAGAAGACGGCCATGGCAGCAGCCGTGATCGGAGAAGACGGCCACGGCCGTGGCCGTGGCCGGAACCTAGGTTTTTTTTAAAAAAAAAATGAGGAGGGGGGCTTACCTCGGTCGAGAGGGGACACCGCCGGAGTGGTGGAGCTGCCGCCGGGAGAGAGGACGGGGGGAGCCGAAGGAGCGAACGACGGCGATTAGGTAAGAAGAGGAAGAAGAAGAGAAGCGGGGACAGAGGTTATAGTAGTGATTAGCGATGCAAATTTGCATCGCTAATCACCCACTATTTTTTAAAAAAAATTATTATAAATTAGCGACGCAAGAATGCACACTAATCCATCGCTAATTTGCCTTTTTTATTATTTTATGCAAAACTTAGCGATGCCAATTTGTTGCGTCGCTAATGCGTCGCAATATTTTTATTTGATAATTATATTTGAAGAAAATTATATTTTCTAAAAATAATTGCGACGCATATAATGTGTCGTAATGTTTTTTTTAATTTTTTATTACATTTATTTTTTAAAAAAACATTGCGACGCAATATGCGTCGTAATATTAAAACTGGTTTTCTCTGAAAAATTATTTTCATTTTCTAGGAAATTGCGTCACTAATGCATCACAAGATTTTTTTAATAATTACAACTGATAAAAATTATATTTTCTAAAAATATTTGTGGCGTATATATTGCGTCGCAATATTTTTTTTAATTTTTTATTACATTTATTTTTCTAAAAAAACATTGCAACGCAATATATGCGTCGAATATTAAAACTGGTTTTCTCTCGGAAAATTATTTTTATTTTCTAGAAAATTACATCGCTAATGCGTCACAATATTTTTTTACTAATTATAACTGATAAAAATTATAATTTTTAAAAATATTTGGGATGCATATATTGCGTCGCAATTTTTTTTAATTTTTTTATTACATTTATTTTTCTAAAAAATATTGCGATGTAATATATGCGTCGCAATATTAAAACTGATTTTCTCTAGGAAAATTATTTTATTTTCTAGGAAATTACGTCGCTAATGCATCGCAATATTTTTTTAATAATTATAACTGATAAAAATTATATTTTTTGAAAATAATTGCGATGCATATATTGCGTCGTAATATTTTTTTAAAATTTTTTATTACATTTACTTTTTTAAAAAACATTGCGACGCAATATATGCGTCGTAATATTAAAACTGGTTTTCTCTGGAAAAATTATTTTTATTTTCTAGGAAATTACGTCGCTAATGCATCGTAATATTTTTTTAATTATAACCGATAAAAATTATATTTTTTAAAAATAATTACGACACATATATATGCGTCGCAATGTTTTTTTAAAATTTTTTTATTACATTTATTTTTCTAAAAACATATATGCGTCGCAATATTAAAACTTGTTTTCTCTAGAAAAATATTTTTATTTTCTAAAAAATTACGTCGCTAATTCATCACAATATTTTTAATAATTATAACAGATAAAATTTATATTTTCTGAAAATAATTGCGATCGATCCATGCCCTGATCCCGATCGGCCACAACCGATCTTGAACCGCAGCAATCGGTCCGATCACCGACGATCCGACGGTTGCGATCAATCCAAGCCCTGATCCCAATCGGCCACGACCGATCTCGGACCGCAGCGATCAGTCTGATCACCGACGATCCGACGATTGCGATCGATCCAAGCCCTGATCCCAATCGGCCACGACCGATCTTGGACCGCGGCGATCGATCCGATCGCCGATGATCCGACGGTTGCGATCGATCCAAGCCCTGATCCCGATCGGCCATGACCGATCTCGGACCGTGGCGATCGGTCCAATCGGCGACGATCCGACGGTTGCGATCGATCCAAGCCCTAATCCCGATCGGCCACGACCAATCTCGAACCGTGGCGATCGGTTCGATCATCGACGATCCGATGGTTGCGATCGATTAAGCCCTGATCTCGATCGGCCATGACCGATCTCGGACCGCGGCTATCGGTCCGATCGCCGACTATCCGACGTTGCGATCGATCCAAGCCCTGATCCCGATCGGCCATGACCGATCTCGGACCGCGGCGATCGGTCCGATCACCAACGATCCGACGGTTGCAATCGATCCAAGCCCTGATCCCGATCGGCCATGACCGATCTCAGACCGCGGCGATCGGTCCGATCACCGACGATCGGACGGTTGCGATCGATCCAAGCCCTGATCCCGATTGGCCACGACCGATCTCGGACCGCAGCGATCGGTCCGATCGCCGACGATCCAACGATTGCGATCGATCCAAGCCCTGATCCCGATCGGCCACGACCGATCTCGGACCGCGGCGATCGGTCGGATCGCCGATGATCCGACGGTTGCGATCAATCCAAGCCCTGATCCCGATCAGCCATGACTGATCTCGGACCGCTGCGATCGGTCCGATCGCGACGATCCGACGGTTGCGATCGATCCAAGCCCTGATCGATCCCGATCGACCACGATCGATCTCGGACCGCGGCGATCGGTCCGATCGCCGACGATCCGACGGTTGCGATTGATCCAAGCCCTGATCCCGATCGGCCACGATCGATCTCGGACCGCGGCGATCGGTCCGATCGCCGATGATCCGATGGTTGCAATCGATCCAAGCCCTGATCCCAATCGGCCACGATCGATCTCGGACCGCGGCGATCGGTCCGATCGCTGACGATTCGACGGTTGCGATCGATCCAAGCCCTGATCCGATCGGCCACGACCGATCTCGGACCGCGGCGATCAGTCCGATCGCCGATGATCCGAGGGTTGCGATCGATCCAAGCCCTGATCCTGATCGGCCACGACCGATCTTTGATCGCGGCGATCGGTCCGATCACCGATGATCCGACGGTTGCAATCGATCCAAGCCCTGATCGATCCCGATCGGCCACGACCGATCTCGACCGCGACGATCGGTTCGATCACCGACAATCCGATGGTTGCAATCGATCCAAGCCCTGATCGATCCCGGTCAGTGATGAACGATCTCGGACCATCGCGATCGATCCGATCGGCGGCGATCCGATGGTTGCGATCGATCCAAGCCATGATTGATTCCGATCGGCGATGACCGATCCGATGCATGTACCGAAATTAATTTTTTAAAATAATTGCGATGCATTTCGTTGTGTTGCAATGTTTTATTTTTAATTTTTTTATCTTTTAATTATATTTTTAAAAATTTAATTTTTTAAAAAATTACGACGCAATACTAGCATCGCTATATTAAAAATTATTTTTATTAATTTACTATTTTATTGCATTGCTATTTAACATAATTAATTTTTTAAAAACATTGTGACTCACTGAGTTGCGTCGTAATATTTTTTTCATAATTATTTTTAATATTTTTATAAAATTTAATTTTTTTAAAAACATTGCGACACAATACTTGCATCGCTAAATTAAAAATTATTTTTATTAATTTACTATTTTATTACATCGCTATTGCGTCGCTATTTAATATAATTAATTTTTTTAAAAATACTACGACACACTGTATTGCGTCGTAATATTTTTATTCATAATTATATTTAATATTTTTATAAAATTTAATTTTTTAAAAAACATTGCGACGCAATACTTACGTCGCTAAATTAAAAATTATTTTTATTATTTTATTATTTTATTGCATCGCTATTGCGTCCCTGTTTAACATAATTAATTTTTTTAAAAATATTGCGACGCACTGAGTTACATCGCAATATTTCTATTTCATAATTTTATTTTATAAATATTAATTTTATTTAATATAAGTGCGACGCAATTAGTGCGTCGTTAAATTAAAAATATTTTTTCTAATTTTTTTATTTATTGCATCGCTATTGCGTCGCTATTTAACATAATTAATTTTTTTAAAAACATTGCGACACATTGTGTTGCATCGTAATATTTTATATTTCATAATTCTATTTTATAAAAACTAAATTTAAAAAATTACGACGCATTACTTGCGTCGCTAAATTAAACAATTAATTTTTTTATTTTTCTGTTTATTAAGTCGCTAATGCGTTGCTAATTGCGTCGCAATGTTTTATTGTCATAGAGGTGTCGCAATTTTGTCACAATTTAGTGACGTAATGATTCGTCGCTAAATTTGCATCGCTATTTTAGTATTTTTTATAGTGTACGAGCTTCATCTCAATCTACTTGATAGCTGAGACTCTAATATATATTGATAGACTGGACATGACATAGAAAATTAATCCTCTGGAATAGCATGCAGGTCTTGGCTTCTCTAGTTTAAAGCAATATATTAAAATACTGTAGCAAAATATCTTAGTTCATCAATTGCTTTAGCCAATTTGTATATTTGGATAACTATTGCATGGAATAGTATAATCTTTTTTTTCTTTCTTTCTTTGATGATGTGAAGATTAGATAACTTAGATGGGAGGGCAAATAGGGCAGATAGGTTGATGAACAATAGGCCCATTATTGTATTTAGTGTGGCGTTTTCCCTTTCACATGCTGCAAGTTTGCAGCAATGCTGCTGCCAGAGATGTTCATGATCATGGAGGTAAACTATTAGGTCAACTATGTAAACAGTGTTTATAATTGACAAGTCAATGAAAAAAAGAAATAAAAGGAGATGAGATGACAATATTTTATGCTTAAAAATGTGTTGGAAAACCAAGTAAATTGAAGAAAACTATTTATCTCCTCCATTGAAAAAATGTGTCATCAATGAAGAGTGAAGCAAAATTGCCCAGCAAGGTGGAGAGATATATGATGGGTAAAATGCATGTCAAAGGAGAGAGAGAAGAGAGAGAGAGAGAGAGAGAGAAAAGAAATGAAGTTAGACTTGGAATAAGCATCCAAAGAAAATGATCATACTGTTTAAAACAGAAAAGAACAAGAACAAACTTTTACCTTATTTCTTAAAAAATGAAAATAGAACTGTTTTATTTTACCCTGAATAGAATAGAATAGAACGAAGAAAATAGATTTATATAGTCAATGTCATGCAGTTGAAAAAGAGGCTCAGATGAATTAAATTGAGTTTAATTGAAGTTGCGGTGACAATCATAATTAAGCCATGTTTAATTAAATGCCAATGCCAGCGGAATATGTTCACTCTAAGTAGGCAATAATAGCTATGGGTGAGTCTTTTTTAATTATCCTCGTCCTCTTCACATGTTTAAGCGGCTCCTTGCCTTCAAAGTTTTAAAACAATTAAAGGGTCCACATAAATTGGTGAACCATAACCCTTGGTACGCATTAAATAGCTCTCATGCATTCACAAGCATGCCATGACTCAACT
This sequence comes from Calamus simplicifolius, assembly GCA_900491605.1. Classification (NCBI taxonomy): domain Eukaryota; kingdom Viridiplantae; phylum Streptophyta; class Magnoliopsida; order Arecales; family Arecaceae; genus Calamus; species Calamus simplicifolius. The sequence goes on along the minus strand of UESW01004106.1, from coordinate 990,961 downwards.
ACCAACGAATGAATAAATTATTAAAATATTTAGTCAACGCCACCGAACAAATCCATGCATGCATAGAAGCTTATACAATAATATATAATTATAACAAAATCTTAATTCAAAATAATTTTAACATAAATAAAAATATATTAATTTTTATCAAACTTTCATTCAAAATTATTTGACTCTGAAACTTACAATTCTTTTAGTTTAGATTCTCTATGTTTAAGAATATTTTATTAATTAAATAAAATTAATAAAATAATTAATATATCATTCTATCAACTAGTGCATGCATGTGACCGTAACAGAATGATAAATTAGTTATTCCTTCAATTTTAATTAAGCTCATGCAATGATTGTTAAAAATATAATTTTTTTAAAAAATAAAGGATTAAACCTAAAAGTTTGAGAATCAAAAGCATATTTTATGCTTGATATTATATAGATGAAGGTAGCTAGGGAAGACATATGGCGAGAGAGAAAAAAATTAAGATGGCTTCGGTGCCAAGAGACGTTGACATTGGGCATTGAAGTCGCCTCTCTAATGAGGGGATCATCTTGTATCGGACGTTGGAAGGCAACGAAAATTCCTTTTAGTGACTTGGAGTAGATCGAGGGCTCCATTAATATAAATATACGAAGCACCATTTATAATACACATGGAGGTTTTTAGGAACAAGCTTTCTTTTCTCTGATTCCGAGGCTTTATGCATGCATGGCTTCTAAGGCTTCTCCAAAAGAGACGTATCCTATCTGCGTGTTAGGTACTGATGAGGCAACTCATCCAGCCTAACCAATCCATCTGCAACCCAACCAAGAGCGTTAATTAAAGGAACTAAGTATGTTTACTTTCTCTTATTAATCATTATTTCACCCTAAGGGTTGATGCAAAATAATAATATTCTGTTTAGATGAAGAGAAAAGTAGAAAGAAAAATAAAATAAAATAAAAGAAGAAAAAAGTAGAAAGAAAAGAAAAGTAAAAAAATATTTTCTCTTCTTCTTCTGTTTAGATGAGTGAAAGAAAAATAAAGATGAAAGAAAAATTTTAATTTATAATGATAATAATATTTTTATAATAAAAAATTGATCAATTTTCTCTTTGAAAGGATCAATATCAGAATGAAAAGAAAATGAAAGTGCACTTTGAGTTTTTCTTCGAAATCTCTTCAATTTGAAGAAAAAACTTTTAGATGGAATCCATCATTTTTTTTTTTTTTTTTTCTCTAGTTTTCTTTCCTTCTTACTTTTCTCTCCATCCAAACAAGATAAATTTTATTTTTCACCTATTTTTTTTTTTTCTAATTTTATTTTTTTCTTACTTTTCTTTCCTTCCAAACATAGGTAAACGTTAGTGTGAATAGAGAATTCATATGCTTCACAACATATTGTAAACATGCAATAAGGCCTTCCCTTAGGAGTGCGAGTGCTCATGTTTAAATGATGATTCCTCAACACATATTAAGCATTCTAGTAGAGTGCCTACATCTAATACCTAATGCAATCTTCTTACTTTTTTTTTTTTCTTTTTATTGAGCATATTTATCATTTATAAGCATAATAAAAAAAACTCATGCAATTGAATTTTTCTAATTTCAACTAAAACTTTATTATTATTATCGTATATCCTTTACAATTGGGCATTTCTCTTTTTATGATAACAGCAACTCAGGACATCATTCAAAAAATAATAAAAATATATATTATTGAGCTCATTACTTATTTAAGATCTTTTCGATCAGCATGAGTTCTATTAATTATACTCCTTTGTTTTAAGTCCTAATATCCTTAAAAAGTCCTAAGTTTATATTCAAATATATATTCAATTAATATAATTTAATCTAATTACAAAAACATAAAGTTTATTTATCCTTTGTTCTGTATTTATCTTGTCTGTATCATTTATAGTAATTCAAGAGTTTATTTAAATAATTAAAAAGTTATTATTTAGACTCATTATCTTCATCAATAACGGTGTCTATTTGTTGCCAACGGCGGTTAAGTTAGGTTGTGTTTGAAATAAAAAATAATAGGAATAATTTTAAATGCTATAACTACAAAGGATAAGACTGAAAAAGTTTTATCAGAGAAAATAATTTATGCCTAAAGTTATTTTTTAGAAAATTCAAAATAGTTTGAGTTACTCTTGATGATAAAATTATTATTTTTTAAAAAAAATAATTATTTTTTAAATTTTTTAAATAAATATTAATTTTTACCCTTATCCAAAAAAAATAGCATTTTGGGACATGTTTCCTCTAAAGATTGGAATGACATAGACTGGCCTAAATTGGAGTCCCTTTGGTTGGGTTGTCCAAGTCGATGAGCTGTTTGGCAGCATCTGGGACTCTGAAGGATTCCCTAAAGCAACGACAGCATTGGGTGACCAGGGTTCACCTCCACAATCTCCAATGGCCTTCCAACGGACGGTTATCATATCTTCGGAGGTCTTGTGAATGGATGGTGATCGGTTGATCTCCAGCGATGCCGATCGGTTCAATGTGACCTCCTAACTGCATCAAATTAAATGCTCCAGCTCTCCCCCTTCGTCTGCCACTCCCCACCCATCGATCGCTGGATTGGTGGGACCTCCACCTCCAAACTCTTGCATATAATTAATCATCAGGTCCATATCAACTTCTTCCGCTTAGGTACAAGCTGAATTTATTGAGCTTTGTCTTCTTGAATATGACCTATTTTGTGCTTATTCCCGTTTAAAGGAAAGGTATGCATCATCTTCCGCAATAGTTTTTAAGTTTTTTTTTTAAAAAATTATTATTTCAGTTGTTGTGCTACATGGCTGTGGCTAGGGTCTCCTGATTGGTACCCATATTTGAACCTAGATGATGTCGTATATATCCTATCGTGTCTCTTAATTTTTTTTTAAAAAATCTTCATCAATATTGATATATTATATTCATGCATGGTTGAATTACTTGAGGTAGATTAGAATTTTACTAGATTCCATCTAGGAGTATAACTGAGTCAAGATAGCTCGCGAATAGCTCGAAATCGATTTAAAAAATGCTTGAAACCGACTTGCGACGTATCGAGTCGAGACGAATTTAAGCTGTTCGAGTATATATCGAACCGAGTTCGAGTATTAAAATATTCAGCTCGAAAAGCTCGTGAGCTTAATTGAGCTTACGTACTTTTACTATTTTATTCTTATAATTATACATATTACAATATTATCCTAACTATATAAACTAAAAACCTACATTTTAGTTAAGAATATATTTATTTTAATTTAAAAATTATTTTAAATTTTTACACAGAATTTAAGTTGAATCGAAATCGAGTATATCGAGTATTTTATCGAGCTCAAGTTCAGCCTAAATAAGAAACTCGATCGAGCTCGAGCGAGTTTCGAGCTTCAAATTTTAGAGTCGAGTCAAGCTTGAGCTTGGCACTCGATTTGACATTACACCCTTAATTCCATCCATAAAACAATCTATTTTATCTCAATAATATATTATCATTATTATTATTAAAATATACTTCTTACTTCTCAAATTTTCACTCAAAATTTATTATTCATCCTTAACTTTTAACTTTTATCATTTGGCCTCTCCAGCTTAAGAATATTATCTTTCTAACATTCTGTTACACGAGATCAGTTAGAATTTAGAAACTAGTTGATGTGTAATTCTGTCAACTAATCTATATATTATATAAATCGGTTTTGGGTAATATTAATAGGGACTCTTATTATATTTTCATCGATCTATTAGGTGAGATATTTTTCCGTCAAAATAAACAAGATTTGAGCCGTGGATCATCTCTAAAATATAAGTCCTTTGAAAACGAGGCACTAACCAATAAAATTAAAAATTACAGGTGGCGTGCCCTCAACGTGAGGGCACGGCGCAGGGTTGGCGGCCGAGGAAGCCAACGACTTGTCCCCGTCTGTCCCCAGCTCAGTTCCAACTGGAATATGCCATACGTTATTTGTTACACGTACGAGAGATGGAAGAAATAAAACAAGGTATGTACGAGCTATGTTTCTTCTCTATCTCGCCGGAGATCGACGTGGTGCCGCCGGAGCGTCTCTCACCTCCAATAATATGTCGACAGATTGAGATATGATGGGGCCTGCTGCGTCCTCTTCTTGGCTCGAAAGATTTTGGACAAGAAGGTCTACTTTTGGTTTATGTTAGTATTCATTAAACAATGGTTGATTTTAGTATTATTTGAAATTTATTTCAAAGAATATAGCTTTGTATATATATCAATACTTCTTTCAATAGTTCATATCGAAAAATTGAGAGTCGATTGTATGATTTATAACCAGTTAAAAAAAATAGATAAGTACCGATTGAATTTTTTTTTGAACTATGATGATCCAAATTGACGTGAATCCTATCTGCCTTACTTTATATTAATGAAACAATTTAGATACTCTTTCTAACAATGCAAGTTGGTTACATATGTGTAGTGAATAGTGCAGCGCTATTCACTTGTCATCCTTTGCGTTAATAAGATCATAACCCTTTTTTTTTATTATTGTACTTCATTCATTTTAAATACATAATAAAAATAGGTTGATAACAATCTTCATATGATTAACATGAATTTAGATAAAATAATATAGCATCTTATTAATTTTATTAAGAAAATAAAATTATTCTTTTAAGACCGTACCAAGAATCGCACAAAATCATAAAGTCCTCCTAAATTCATATGCATATTCTTTTTGCACAAAATCTCATATTGAGCTTTTAGATCCCATTATAAAGTGATGGCTTCCTTTTGTCTCTTAAGTTTTCATAACTCGAAATTTTTTGAAATTTTATAAATCTTCAATGATCTTTAGAATTTTATAATTCATATCACAATTAGCTTAATCCTTTAAAAATTCTATAACTCCTTTATGATTATTATGACGTTTAAAATTCTATAATCCATATCAATAAGTTTTTAAACTTTTTATAACTCTCATTCATGATTAGATTAATCAATAGAATTTATAACTCGCAATATTAAATCTCACAAGCGATTATTTGAAGGTTAAGAGATTTATTAAATCTTGACATGATTTTTGGGCTTTTAGGTCTCTTCGTGGTGAGAGAAAGAGTATGTTACATGAAACCTATTAGAAAATTTGGTAAGTCAAATTTTAATCAAATCAAATCATAAGATTACTTGATGGCTATAATCATGTTCATCAAAACTATAGCCTTAATCAAAGAATAAAATTGTCATGAGATTCCATAATGCAATATTTTACATAATAATCACTCTATTAACTAATATTTCACTAAAACCAATAGGATTGGACCATTAAAATATAATAGCTTCCTAACTTATGTGTGTGTCTCATTACAATATTCGGCCATCGAAACTTATTCAAAAAATATTTGTAATAAGATGAAGCCTTTTTGTATATAAAAAATATTCAATATTTTTTTTTCTAATTGGCTGAATTTTAACCCAATATTTTAGAGGCATAATTTTAAACATTTTTTCTTACTTTAAGAAAGATAAATCCTATTTTGGATATTTATTAATATTCATTTATCATATATACAATTTGATATGTCTGCATATAGCCTTTCGATTAGACATTACTAGTTGATAATATTAAAGTTCTATAGAATCTATATAGATTTAATAATACCCTCAAATTGATAAGGATTTTTTATAATAATAATTGGTATAAGAGTATTTCTATTGGTCCAATCATATTTACCTTACAAATACTCATGTCATTTATATGACAATCATAATAGAATATGTCATCCTTTCATATTCTAAAGTTATGATTAAATTCTAGAGTAAAAGAATTTGTAATATCATCCTTTATTAATAATCTTTATTATTAATTTAATCTCCATACAATATAATTTAAGGATAAAAATATCATCTAATAATTATATTAATTATAATGTATCCATGAATGTAATATGTATATTGATAAAACTGAATCTATTATAATGAATATTGGCTTTATAGGGCGCATAAATCTTTTACTTTGATATTAAGATTCCATGATGATAATTAATAACAATTTTTTTTTAAAAAAGGATGGAGAAGCTTCATCAAGCTCTCATTAATAGCCGACTTCTTTAAAAGCAGATATTAGATAAGATGGCAGGGTTTTTATTAGTTGTTAGTGAAGATTTCAATAAGAGAGAGTACATACAAACTTCAGGGTAGAAAAGTAATGAAGATAAGGTGTGACCATAAGGCGTTGAAATGGAAACTTTGGGAGAGGTTTCCATGGGTTCCAATTAGGATCATGTGAGTGTGAGAGTTCATGCTGTAAGTATTTAGTTTTATATTAAATATATTAAAAAATTTTAAGTACTTATTTAGAATAAAAATCAATAATATATTTTAATTAGCTATTTTTCAATGAGATCCTATTTTGTAGGCTTAACCTATAATCTATATAGATAAAAAATATTATATAAAATTATATATATTTATAATTGAATTTGATTGGATTTGAATATGAACTTTCAAATTGATGAAGATGTTAGGAATTAAATAGAAGGAATATGAGAGCCTGTCAGGCACGCCGCTTGTGGAACATTTTTGGGCTGGATTTTGAGAGTAGTACTAGGAATTTCTTGCATCAGGATGGTAGAGGGTCCGCCTTAGCATTAATTTATCCTGGCTGTACTAATTATTGGTCCCCAAAATTATAATTTCTAGTAGCCAATACCTCCTCACTTTAATCTCTTGGGAGTTTCCACCTTCATATTTTGTTAAGGTAAACTTTGATTGGAGTGCTAGAGGAAGGATGACTGGTATGGATTTTATTATCCGAAATCCAGATGAATTAATGCTTGCTAATGGACGAAGCCTTATTGATACATTTATTTTGCAAACAGAGCTTATGCGGCTTGGACGGGAATCACATATGCTATTGGCATCCTTGGCATCCGATGACTGTATATGAGGATGATTTGCTATAGTCATTGACTGGATCAGATTAGATCGAATGCTGAGGATTGATCTTCAGTCAACTTTAATCTCTTGGGAGTTTCACCTTCAGATTTTGTTAAGGTAAACTTTGATTGGAGTGCTAGAGGAAGGATGACTGGTATGGATTTTGTTATCCGAAATTCAGATGAATTAATGCTGGCTGCTAATGGGCGGAGCCTTATTGATACATCTATTTCATAAACAGAGCTTTATGCGGCTTGGACGGGAATCACATATGCTATTGGCATCCTTGGCATCCGATGACTGTATATTGAGGATGATTTTGCTATAGTCATTGACTGGATCATATCAGATCGAATGCTGAGGATCGATCTTCAATCAATCCTCTTATTCATAACATCAAATCAGCCCTTCAGATTATTGATAAGGTTTACTATCATCATATTTATAGGAAAGCCAACTCCGCTGCTGACTAGTGGCTTCCTTTGTTGCCCATCATATAAAATCTAGTCTTGGACTAGTGGGGACTCCTATCATTCTGTTTTATATTTGATATTACTTCTGATATTATGAGTTTGGCTAATACCGAGTGGTATGATTGCCTTACTGTTTCAAAAAAAAAAAAAAAAACCACTCCTCTTCAAGTTTCTATACACATTACTGGTTAAGTAGACCGGTTCCCCCACTGGGTTCGATTCAACAGAGATGCTAGCCTATTTCTTGACCAGCCGGAAGAAAATTAAAAGAAAAAAAAAAAAAAAAAAAAACAGATAGAACAAAGAAAAATATGCATGAAACGGACCAAGTCGGCTGCTTCTAAAAAGTCCAACGCCATATGCTTCATCCGTACCAAAACACTATTATCATTTATAAATCGCAATTACAAAGACGACAAAGTTTGGTTGGTATAAACTTCGAACCTAATAATCACCTTCTTTTTTTTTTTTTGGTACAAACGGGTGATCACACCAATCTAGGTGAGTCAACCCGAGATATCAGAGTACAAAATTTGAGAAAGAACAGGGGGCAAGGATCCCCGGCTTCCAACTCCAAGGATCAGCATAAGATGTCATCCTAGCCGCAATCCAATCTGCTGCAGAGTTAGCTTCCCGGTAGATGTGCCTAATCCTGGCACAAGAGATACCTGAAGGGTAGAATGAATATCACGAAGCAAGGGGATGATAGGCACATGGGCGTGGGATCTGCCTAATCCATCGGATAACCGTAATGGAGTCCCCTTCAACAATAATGCTGCGAGCTCCAAGACAGCGAATAGCACAACAGATGCCAGCCCAAGCAGCCCAATCACCTTCTTTTTCTTGCATCATCCGTGATAATCACGATGTTGGTGATCTTATTTTACTTAATTAATTCCAATGATACCAGCCAACTCAATCCTTCTCTATCGTCAATCATGATGCGGAGACACCACCTTCCAATCCCTATCATCAGACCATCATCTATTCAATCTCTTTATTTTATTCTTCCATTATAGCGACTCAACATCACCAATAAATAAATAAATAAATAAATAAAAAATTAAAATATACCTTTTCTCCTTAAATTTTAACTGAAAATTTAATTTATTTTTTTATTTTTTTATATTAAAAAAATATTATATTTTAATATATTATTATATGAGTTAAGTAAAATTGATAAAATAGATGGCATATCATTTAGACTCGATAGGTTAGTAGTTCATGACTATTTTATCAGATATAAATATAATAATTTCGTCGTTAAAAAGACATACATTACCGTCGGCATGACTGTGAGAAATTAGAATTTGGTTAGTTTGATGGAAGCTGCTGAGTCTCCAATCGGGCAAGATATTATATTTCTATTTCTATTTCTATTTCTATGTACGTGTGGGTTCCACCGTCCCTTTCCGATGGCGTAGCCGAGATGGATGGGGATGGCCCAGGGACGCCAACGGGGTTAAGGCCGCCGGCCTGTCGGTCGCGCGATGGCGTCGTCGGTGGAGAAATCCAGGCGACGCTCACGGCGTTTCCGAACACCACGCGAGGGTCAAAAGGGCGGACGACACGTGCCTGATCTTGACGACCGGGACTAGCGGCGAGAAACGGAAAAAGGGCTGCCACTGCTCTCTGCCTTTAGGATTCGTGTCGAATGTGAGAGATCTGTGATGGTACCAATCGTAAAGTCCAGGCTTGGGTGACGTGTCCATTGCGCCCAACATTTCTAACAGCTGCGTCCCCCGCTACGATCGACGTGGCCGGCAGCGGCGAGAGGACTCCACCGTCTGGGTTCAAAAGTCAGACGTATTGGATTAATTACGACAAAGCCACTTTGGAATCATCCTGATGGCATTCTTGGAAATTTATACAACGGGGAGGGCAACTTACAAGAAAAGCCGATCAAGAAAAGGACGAGGAAAGGAGAGGGGAACGAGATTTTTGTCATTAGATTTGCACTTGGCCTGACGGTCGTACACGTGGACTTCAAAAGTCATGATACACGTCCCACCGGCCCCAGCCCCACCTGATCACTGTCGGTGAAGCATTAGCTCTGTGGAAGCTCCACGTTGTTGAGTGAGCTGGCGGAAGAAGCATTCGTTTTTTTTTTTCCCTTAAATTTATACTTTTTTCTAATTTTTTTGCAATTTTTTTTTTAGGTTTGCTTTGACTGTAGGTCCTTGACTTCTTTTTTCTGGTATTTTCTCAATATATTGTTTTCGTTTATTATTTATATAATCTTCTACCGTCACCCTGCGTGGCTCGTTCTCTCTCTCTCTCTCTCTCTCCGGTTTCTTATTTACTTTCCTTCCTCCCACCTTCCACCGTTCCAAGGCGCTTGCTTCCCTGAGAAGAAAGAAATAGAAACAAGGCAACTCCCACAACCCAATCCAACCCAATTATTCTCCACCATTCATTCTTTTTTCAATCCTTTATTGTTATTATATTGTTTCGTTGAGGTAGATAAATCTTTCCCTCTTTTGGAGATGAAGAGATCCGGGGCTTCTCCGGCCATGGCGGCGGCGGCGGAATGATCTGATCTCCCCTCTGAAATAACTACTAATTCAGGAGTAGCAGAAGGGATCGGTCTCCATCGAGAGAAGATGATGCCGGCGAGGAGAAAGGGCACGGCGCCGACGAAGGCCAAGGTGGCATTCATCCCGGTCAAAGAATCTAAAGCAGCCGCCGCCGTGGCGAAGGAGGACGAGTGGGAGGTCCGACCCTGCGGAATGCTGGTCCAAAAGCGGGACCCCGACTCCGCGGCCGCCCCCGTTCCCACGATCCGCGTCCGCGTCAAACACGGCGCCGTCTACCACGAGATCTACCTCGGCTCCCAAGCCACCTTCGGTAACCTTGAGAATATTTAGACATATTTTATTTTTCCCCCCTATTTTCTTAATAATTATCAATTTCATCGACGAATTGGAGCAGGGGAATTGAAGAAGCTGCTGTCGGCGAGGATTGGTTTACATCCACAGGACCAGAAGGTGATATTTAAGGACAAGGAGAGAGACTCCAACGCCTATCTCGACATCTCCGGCGTGAAGGACGGGTCCAAGATGGTGGTGATGGAGGACGCCACCGCCCAGGCCAAGCGCTTTCTGGAGATGCGCCGCCAGGCCAAGATCGAGAGGGCCTCCAAGTCCATCTCCCAGATTAGCCTCGATGTCGACAAGCTCGCCACCCAGGTCACCGACATTCCCGTACACATCGATCCAATTTTCATCCAATTCATAGCTCTTATTATCGTCCCCGTTTGATCTAATTCAGGTGTCGGCATTGGAGACGATCATATCAAAAGGTGGCAGGGTGGCGGAGAAAGCAGTGCTGAGCCTCATCGAGCTGCTGATGACTCAGCTGGTCAAGCTGGACGGCATCGTCGCCGTCGACGGCGATCTGAAGCGCCAGAGGAGAATGCAGGTTAATTCTTGATCGCATCATTCATAATTTCAATCTTGGCTGGAATTTTCCATCAGATTTTTAGGGGAGTTGGCCGGATTGATTCATTTGCAGGAGACGAGAGTGAAGAAGTATGTGGAGACTCTGGACGTGCTGAAGATCAAGAATGCGATGACGCCGGCGGCAGGAACAGCAGAAGCAGCAACAGCAGCAGGCAAAGAAACAATCGCCACCGTCAGTCGTGGTGACGACGAAATGGGAGACGTTTGATTCGCTGTTCTTGCCGACCGCCATTGCCTCCTCCACGACGACCTCGTCCTCGGCCAACTCGACCGTGTCATCCGCTCCCACCCCAAGGTTGGATTGGGAATTGTTTTGATTACAGGTAGATGAATAGGAATAATCAAGTTAGGGGAAACTTTACCTGGCCTCAGGTGGGTGGACGGTGCCGTATGTGATTGGGCTTGGTTGGTCTCTATTTTTTTATTTAGCGATGTCTTTTTTGTGTGACTTTTCCAACATAAAACAAGCCTCCTCTACCATTCTTTTACTTGTGTATATCTAGAATGTGGAGGAGGTTTTGGTCCATAAAACTCCAATCTAGGGAACGACGACGTTAAAATAAACGAGCTTATGATGATGGAAAGCTCTGGACAAAAGTTTGTATAAAAGTTTAAAATACTATCTTTGTTTGGCTTACAGCTAAATTTTGGATGAAAGGGTTGGTGAAAGCTGTTGTGTTTTATTTTATATTTGTGTACGTACATCAGTTCATTCTACAGCGCTTGAGTGCTTCGGTCTACTTGGAGTTCAAAGACTCTTAAAATCCGTTCACTCTACAGCGCTTGATTCCTAATGGAAGGAAGAAGCCAGCTATTTTTCATAAATCTAAAGATCAGCTCTACCTTTGTACAGCCTTCTCTCAGATTGTCTCGCTTGTGATTTTTGAGGTCTCCGAGGACATCGCTATGAGGTGGCTAGTTTAATTAGTGAAGCCTCAAGGTCAAGGCTATGAATTTTACTATTTATTGGCTGCCACTGTAGCGATAGTTAATCCTTTTTATCAAGCAACAATTTGTTTTCTAGTTCAATTGGGTTGTCAATCAATGTCAGATATTCAGCAATATATTGAAGCTACTACATAATCCTTACGCTTGCTGTTTCATGGAATATAGGAAGCACTGGTGTACTTGCTAAAAGATAAATCATCAAAGATTTAATCTCAAGCTCCATATCCAAAATTTCATCACCCTCTTCTTTCATTCTTGGATCTACGGGTGGAAATAGAATTTAGATTGGAGTCATGCATCAAGACTTTCCAAAAGAACTTTGATTAGATGGAATTTTCTTTTCTTCTCCTTCCTACGGATCCGTGCCATTGTCATTGCGGCGGTCTACAACCCTAATGAGAGAAATCTGCGCCTTAGCCTTTTTCAAGGATTGAAAGATATTGGATCTTCCTTCTCTAGTCCATGGCTAATTGAAGAAGTTTTTAACATAACCAAAAATCTTTGTGATTGTAGAGGAAACCCCGGTCTCTATCATAAAGTATGCTGATGGATCTTAGGAACTTCACTTGGAGCAACGAGAAAATGCCTCACTTGCATGCCCAACTTGATAGATTTTCAATTTCTTCAGAATGAGATAACATTTTTTTGGCTTCTATTCAAAGAACCTTGGTAAGTGTACCCTTAGGTTATTTCTCATTTAATTTAGAATGTGAGCTGAAGTTTCAAATATGCAAGATATACAGATTTAAAAACTGATGGACTAAAGAACTAGATTATATTGGTGGCAGCAAATTAGCAATCCATTCATGGATGCTCGAATCCCATGGCCATGTGGCTGGTAAATTTGAGAACCTTATGATCAGCCCTTAAGAAATGGTTAGCCAGCAGGACAACTATTCTTAAAAGGTTTTTTAGCCTTCAGTTTAAGCAAACAGCGAGGTCAAACAGACGGCAAATTCTTTGGCACCAATTTCCAGTAAATTCGAGGGCATGTTGAAATTGAAATTTAAAAAAAAAAAAAAAGAATGGGAAAGAGTAGTTGGTAGTAGTGGATCTTCCTTCCATTTAAGCAGTGGCAAAATACCTACTACCAGTTTAAAATGTGTTTGTTAATGGGCAGTGTGGGACCTATCTTAAGCTTAAATAGGTAGCAAATAACCTATCACCGATTACTTCCATTCTGAGGTTGGGCTGAGACAAGGTTGTCCTCTTTCCCCGTTTCTCTTTGTTATAGCGGCTGATTCTTTATCTCGGGCTCTTCATCAGGCTCAACAGGATAATATTCTACACCTTACCGGGCTGGTTCCCAAGGTCCCTCGATCTCTCATCTGCTTTTTGCTAATGACTGTATCTTCCTGGGCAGGGCTACTGTGGCCAATGCAGCCACGTTTGCTTCCATTCTTCAGAATTACTGTTCTGCCTTTGGTCAGAAAGTTAATAATGCTAAGTCTGTTATTTGTTTTAGTCCGAGGGTGACTTCTTCTCGAAAGGGGCCTATCAAGCAGATCATGGGGATCTCTTTGCAGTCGGATTGTCTCTCCTATCTGGGTATTCCTATTATTGGCAGAAGGCCTAAGATCTCAGATTTTAGTAAGCTCGAGTCGAGAATTCGTGATCGGCTGGAGGGGTGGCAGGTTACTGGGCTATCTATGATGGCAAGGATTACTCTTATTCGATCAGTGCTCACATCTCTTCCTCTCTATCTCTTATCTAATGCTGCTGTCCCTTTGACTTGTCTAAGGAGGATTGAGCGTTATTTCAAGGATTTTCTCTGGGGATCGTCTCAGAATGGTCATGGTGTTCATCTTTTAGCCTGGGACTGTGTCTGTTTGCCGCTTTCCGAGGGAGGCCTTGGGATCCAGTCCCTGACTGCTCGGAGGGAGGCCTTGATTGCTAGGCATGCTACTCGTTTTTGCTTGATCCGCACGGTATGTGGAGTTCATTTATGCGTGGCAAGTATGGGGATTGGACTCCCTCCACTAACCTGCAGTCTGTTCGGGGTCACTCTTTTTTCTGGAAAGAGGTTTGTACTCATGCTCCGACCATCCTTCATAGTATCTCCTGGATTCTTGGTAATGATGCTTCTGTGGATGTTGCTTATGATTCGTGGATCGCTGACCTTCCTTTGTCTCGATGGCCTACTTTTGTCAGCACTGATATTCCTCTTGATATGCGTGTTAGTGATCTCATGGTGCCTGATCATTCTTCCTGGTCTATTCCTCTGTTGTCCCGCCTTTTTGGGGAGGAGCTTATGCGGCGTATAGCTGCTATCCCACTTTTTTCGGGTCACTCCCCCGACATCAGGGTTTGGAGGCGGTCCGGTATTCCGAGCGCTCCCATCAGGGACATCAACCAGATTTACCGTGTTTCATCCCGACCGTTGATAGATATGGCTTGGATTTGGTGCCTTCCCATTCATCCCAGGGTTCGTCTTTTTCTATGGAAGATTGCTCAGAATTGTCTTCCTACCTGCTCTGTTCTGTCTAGACGTGGCCTGGGGATTCAGCCTACGTGTCCGATATGCGGTATTGAGGAGGAGGCGGTGGATCACGCCATCTTCACTTGTCTCAGAGATCATCATATTTGGGAGATCGCTACCGTCCAGCCTTGGGTTGTCGCTTCATCTTCTCTTTCTTTATCTTTCCTTGACTTGATCAGGCAAGATGTTAGGAGAGGTAGCAGCAAGCAGGGCACGACGAGGGCTTATATTGCTTACCAAATCTGGTTATCCCGGAACCGGATTGTCTTTACTCAGGAGCCTACTCCGTCTTTCAGGGTTGTGCGGACTGCCTTGTCCTTGTCTACAGAGTACACGTCCCATCGTCTAGTTTGTAATTTTGATAGCCCTGGCCTCTGGGATTCCCATGCTGCCTCGGCAGCGCATCGGAGAACGGTCTTTATTTCTTGGGAACCCCCTCCTCCAGGGTTTGTCAAAATCAACTTTGATGGGAGTGTTCAAGGCAGATCAGCTGGATCGGGTTATGTCATTCGGGGTTATGACGGAACTATGATTGCTGCTGGGGGATTTGGACACCTCGATTCGTCGGTGCCGCTTGCGGAGCTTTATGCTGCTTGGGCTGGAGTTTCCTGTGCTATTCGTAGTCTTGATGCCCATCGTATTATCCTTGAGGGTGATGCCCTCATGGTGATTCGGTGGCTTCGCCAGGATCATTGCGCGTAGTCGCCTACCAACCCTTTGATCTCTGATATTCGTTCTCTCCTACAGGGGGTTCATAGCATACAGATCAGCCATATCTTCAGGAAAGCCAACTCAGCGGCTGACTGGATCGCCGCTAGAGTGGCTGATCATTCTGGATTCTGGTGCTGGAAGCCCAGTAACTGATATCCTCCTGGTCTGAACTTATTTTTGTATTCTGATAGTGTGGGATTGAGTCATCCTAGAATGATGTGATTCCCATTTGTACCAAAAAAAAAAAAAAAAAAAAAAAACCTATCACCAATTTAGTCATTCCAAATTTTTTCATAAACTAATTTATACAGAGGAATGCATGTATGATGAGAGGTTACAGGTCTCGGAGCAGGGGTATATTCTAGATTATGGCTCTCGGTTATCTTCTGAAAGCGCCAAACATAATGCCCGACAAATGCTTCAAAGTTTGATTTATAGAAGCGATAATTTATTAGTATCTAAAAAATTCATGCCCCAAACTAACGACACCAATATCATTAAAATAACTCAAAACCATATGCTTCACTAGCTTGTACTAAAATGTTATATAATAATATTATCACCATTGCTAGGTGAAGTGATAAAGAAAGTACAATCCTAAATATCACAAGAGTAGTGATTCCAAAAATCATAATTCCTTCTGACCTTTTCCTTTTTTTCAATACCATAATAAAATGAAAAAGAAAAAGGAGGAGAAAGGGGAAGCTTCTATTAAAGTGGATTGTGATGCGGAGAGACCACCATCCAATCCCTGTCATTCACTATTATCGCATAATAATGATTATATTTTCATTGTAACTCTTAATTTTTGGCCTTGTGAGAGCTAAGACGGCAACTAACCAATATAGTATTATCATTATTGTTCGTAGATTATGGAATCGAAATCAACTCGCGTGACGGAAGCCGACTCGCTTATGCGTCCCGTCGGTCCCTCTCTAGGCTTTCATATGTACCCCGCGCGTTACGCCGTCGTTCTTCTGCGACGCTGAGATGGACGGCCCACCGGTATGCACGTGTTAAAATACCCCGGGCCCCGCGGTCGCTCGCGGCCGTCGGTACGAGTCTGGCCTAGCGTAAGGCGACGGATGGATGACGCGAGCGGAATCGAGGTTTTTTTTTTTTTTTTTTTTAAATTTTTCCCTTGCGTTTTGAGTGCGGACTGGAACGGGTTACGTGCACTACGAGCACCGAATGATGGTACGAATCTTAAAGTCTAAGTTCCATTACGGCTGGCCAAGAGGTGACGCGCCCTCTCTCCCCATCTTTTCTGACAGCTAATTGGTATTGGCTTCTGGCCTTCGAGTCAATTGGTTTTATGCCACACTTGTGGTTTCTTTAATTCCAGCGGTCCTCGCGAGAACGAGACGCGGACGGGCCAACGCAGGCCTGCGTGCTCGCTAATAAAGAAAAGAAAGAAAGCGTGAAGAAAAATTAGCAATGAAGCAATAATACTATAAGTAGAGAAGGGAGTTCCCACAGGAGGGATGGTTGATGAACAAATTATTTTTGCACTTCGGATTTTAGAGTAAAAGTAGCGATCGATATCCGTCCTCTGAATAGCTAGAACTTTTCAGCTGTCTCCAATGCGTTAAAGAACCCTCGGCTTCTTGCATAAGCCTCGCTTTTTAGTGCGAGTTGGTGAAACTTTCTCTCTCTCTCTCTCTCTCATTTATTTTAAATATTTTTTGTTTTTTTATAGGGTTAATAAAAGAGATTTTTTTTTTTTTTACGTGCTTATAAATATATTATATATTCTTTTCCTGTCAGCCTGTCTTGTTCCGGCGTCGCTCTCCTCGCTACCTCTCGATTTCTCTCTTATACTCTTGCCTTCCACCCTCCGCTATTTCGAGGCGTTCGTTTGCGCGACAAAGAAAGGAACTCCGGGCAGGGCAACTCCCACAGCCCAATTATTCTCCGGGATTCCTTCAAATTATTCCGCTCTTCTACGACTTAATAGAGACAGAGAGAGAGAAAGTTTTGTTCCTAATTTGGCCGCAGAAAATTCCGAGCACAAAGAGAGAGATCCTTCGATCCGGAGACTCGAATTCTGCGGTGGAGGGGGTGGGGATTCACGAAAGAGATTCCGATTTCTCGGGCGGTCTCCTCCTCTTGCCACCCGCCGCTCGACATGCCCTCTCTAGCCTCCGACATAGCCTTCAACGGCGTAATTTAAGGCCCCTCTCCGATAGATTCTTCGATTCGCCGCTCGGAAAACGGAAGATATATATCCAGAGAAGATGATGCTTGGGAGGACGAAGAGCCCGGTTCCGGCGGCGGCGAACGCATTCAGCCCCATGAAGAAATTTCCGGCGGCCGCCGCGGTGGCGGACGAGGCGTACCAGTGGGAGGTACGGCCCGGCGGGATGCTTGTCCAGAAGAGGGACCCCGACTCCGCCCCCGCTGCCGCCTCCCCCGCCGCCACCATCCGCGTGCGCGTCAAGTACGGGGCCGCCTACCTTGAGATCTATCTCAGCTCCCAATCCACCTTCGGTGATCCCCAAAACCATCTCTTCGGTAAATCTCTTCTTCTGCTGTTAGTTATGAATTAATTTAATCCATGGCCTGGATTGGAGCAGGAGAGTTGAAGAAGCTGGTGTCGGAGAGGACTGGACTGCATCCACAAGACCAGAAGGTGATGTACAAAGACAAAGAGAGGGATTCCAGCGCCTATCTCGACATCGCCGGCGTGAAGGACGGTTCCAAGGTGGTGGTTGCCGACGACCCGCCGGCCGGGCCAAGCGCTTGCTGGAGATGCGCCACCAGGCCAAGATAGACAAGGCCTCCAAGTCCATCTTCCAGATTAGCCTCGAAGTCGACAAGCTAGCCTCTCAGGTCATCCACATTCCCATCAACTACCCATTCTTCACCATCTTTTCATCAATCTAATTCATTGGCTCATGACAGGTATCTGAGCTAGAGGTGATTGTGACCAAAGGCGGAAAGGTTGCCGACAAGGATGTTCTGAATCTAATCGAGCTGCTGATGACGCAGCTGGTTAAGCTCGACGGCATCGTCGCCGACGGGGATTTGAAGCACCAGAAGAGAATGCAGGTAGAATCCAATTGCCATATCATCGAACCATTATCAAATTATTCGCATGAAATGTGTTGAGAGGTTGTTGGCTTTTTGGGTTGCTCTGCAGGAGAGGAGAGTGCAGAAGTATGTGGAGAAGCTGGACGTGCTCAAGGTGAAGAATGCCATGCTCATCAAGACCACCACTGAGCAAATCCCGGCACAGCAGCCACAGCAGAAACAGCAGCAGAACAAGGAGCCACCGCTGCCGTCACCGCCGTCGGTGGTGACGACCAAGTGGGAGACTTTTGATTCCCTATTCTCGCCAACCACCCCGGCTACAACCACTTCAAATGCGTCATCCGTCCCAACCCCAAGGTTCGATTGGGAATTATTTTGAGTACAGATAGAGGAAGATGGTTTACTGGAAAAGCTTTCTTCTGGGATGGCCATGGCCGCCGCCCCGCCTGGCGTCAGCTGGCTCGACAGGCGTTCAGTACTATATGATTGTGTTTGATTGGTCTGCCTTGCTCTTATTTCTTTTGTTTCTCTTTTTTTTCTTGGTCAAGCTTCTTCTTCTATTCTTTTAATGTATGTATGTCTACTACGTTTTGGAAGAAGAGGTCTTGTCTGTAAGACTACTGTTATTAAGGTTGGTCTATGTGAGAAATAAAAGGATTTATAGTGATGGTGGTTTATTCCCGGTCTTCAATTATGTTGCTCATCAAGTAGACAAATTAGCATATCATTGTTCATGGCTCCTGTAATCTCTTTTCATCAATCCTTTCAACTACTACAGGGTTTGTGGGAAACCAAAAAGTTCATATTATTAGCTTATCGTAGTGTTCTGAAACAAACAAAGGCATCAGCTTAATCATAATTAGCTGTACAATTATGTGGGGTTGGAGTATTCTTTTGTTAGGAGAACTAATATCTCCATCTATCTTCATGAAAATTACCGTTGTGTGGCAAGAGACCAATGATGAGATGAGGGTGAACCTCGAAATAAGTTGCAGTGACTCCTCACTTAGAGCCTCGGAATGAGTTGGCCCTTTTGATCACCTTGTTTCCTGGTTCCCACCATATCATGTTGCCATCTGAAGCGCAAACAAAACGCTGGCAGATGGCTTAATTATCCCTCACACAAAAGCCTCTTAGGGAGGGGGCCATCTCTCATCCTTGCAACCTTTTTTTTTTTTTTTCCTCCTAAAGGTGTTCCTGGTCCCCTCAATTATGCATTATATATCTAAGCAGGGAAGATGGTTCCCGTGAACTGATATGATTTAAAATATTAGATTTTTTTTATATTGTTACTTGTTATTGATTTTGGAATAATCTTGGATGGCCGACTATGAGGGTCCATCATGTATTTCTGCGTATAGAGAATGAGAAACATAACAAAGATGCCAACTGGATTTATGTCAAAGTGGCTAGCACTCTTCTTGTTGGAGGCATCTCAAATTTGATGAAGATGATTATGGTTAATGCTAATCATTGATTAGGAAAGTTTGGAAAGGTTTAAATGATGTGAAACTTTTTTTTTTTTTTTTTTTTGACACAAACTTGCTCTAACTTTAAAAGGAATGGCTTAATGTTTGTTGTGCAGAGTTGACCCATGTTTAATATATGCAAAGCTAGCTAGCTTAATCCAAAAGCTCGGATTGAGTTCACATAAAATAGCACAGAGCAAGGATTCCAAATTCAGCAAGAGATTTGACTTTCCTCCATCAGAAATGAAGCGTATAGGAGGTGTCCTGATGGTCTTCTTTCCCTAAAATTATTGCTCTTAAAATAGTATTCTTAGAATTTTTCTCATTTCATTGATAACTGTTCAACAATCCTCACAAATCACAATATAATATCTTGAACTTGAGAAGTGCTGCGAGCTCCGACCTCTTGGTCCCTGTTAATGTTTTAACTTATGATTTTATTCTTGAGACTTTATAAGCTTATTTTGTGTTGTTCTAGACCATATTTTGCAAAGCTAAAGTGAATAATTAGCCAATAATGTTGGGAAACTTGACTTCCTTGCTGGAGTTCAGAACAAAAATCGAATCCATTAGGACTGAAAAGTGGCAACTTGTCTAAATCTTTATATCTATTTGATGTGTTGGAGGCCAAGCGATTCAAGCTACAAGCCCATTTCAAATTAGGCTATGATAATGCACTAATAGTTCCTAAATGTTTGAATTTTGTTGGTTAAATGTACTAGTTAGTACATCTCTACTAGATTCAATAGAAAAATAAATGGACCCTAACCTTATGTACCTATATAATTTTCTTGAGAATTGGTATTTCCAGCAAATGATTCTAACCATTTCACCAGTAGCAGAGGAAAATAATAACCAAGGCCATCAAAAGTTAAAATCTAGAGATAGAAAATAACCACCTGCATTACAAAATCATTTAGCTATAGCCAGAACACCAAGCTCAAAAAATTCCACTAAAAGTAGGAGAGGACAACATAAAAGAGCCAACAACTAGATGCCAGCATTTGAAAACTTATTAAAAAAAAAAAAGCTGGAGTATAGAAGCATTTATTAGCGGTTAATATCAGTGTAAGGTCACCATCTTTAACCTGCCTTGAATTATTCATTGAATATGAGAGCCGGATATAGAAACTAAATAGTTTTATTTGCCGAAAAATCTTCATCTCATATTGCCAATAAAAAGGAATGGATGCCAAATTGTTTGAAGGTTCGGTTGTGGGGTTAATGTCAAGGGCTATAATTAAATAGACCAAACTCTTTTTTTTAGATAGAAGTGTTTATTTTGATTTTTGATACGTGCAATACAAGAGACTAGACAATCTCGTTGTGTTTGTCGTGAGAAATTAACTCCTTTTTTTTCGTAAACAAGAAATTAACCTTTCATCAAATCAAAAGCACAAGGAAGTCCAAGCTTTTCATCAAATCTCTCTAGATTTCCAAGCAAAAAGAACCATGACAATCCATATAAAAATAGCTACTCGCTAATGATCTATAGGATCTCCATTATCAAAGAAACAAGAAGTCCGACACTCTTCAGTGAAGATTATAAGAGGATCAGTATCTTTTAATTTTAAAATATTGATATCATTATAAAAAAAATAAAATCCAATTATGACAACACTATATAATTTGATTGATTAACCCATACTCTATGCAGATATTGGCCCATTTCTCTCACAATATAGAAGAATGTGTGCAATGAGTCTTATATATTATTATATGTAGACAAATAACTTGTGGAATGCATCACCCAATTTAATGCTATAAAAATACTGTATTGTTGATGCCCTCTAAGCCTTTGCAACATGTAGCTACTTTTATGACTCTTTCAATTATTATTATTATTATATATAAACTGATGGGATTTTTGGATTCAATCTCTTTAGAGCAATTTGATGCATACCTATTTTGGGTAATCAACACCATACTATATTATCATAAGATGGGATAATTCTTATCTTTTGCATCCAATATTTAACCTATCCTTGGGAAGTTGGTCCAATTAGAATTAAATCCTATCCTCTTGTTTATGTTGCAAAGAGTTGAGGGATACAATTTGAGCAACTGCCTCGCAGTGGGCATGCACCAATATTGATTAAAAATAAATTAATATTTATTAATTTAATTTTAATCCTAACCTATCTTTATATATATAAGCTTCATCCTTCTCTTTGCCATTCGATTTCTTTCAATACTTTATTTCCTCGTAACCAACATTCTCTCTTTCTCTATCTCTATCTATCTATATCTATAGAGAGAGAGAGAGAGTTAGACTCAGCTATACTCGCATGTAGCTAAATTTAAATCTAATCATCTCTTCTATCATTAATCTTGTATGAATCTAAAAGCCAAAAAGTTATATAATAACTATCTTTTTTTTAAAAAAAAAATCTAACAAAATAAACATAAATGTGTAAAAAATAAGTAGAAATGGAAGATAATAAACACAACTATGAGGAAATAAATAAACTATTTTGGAGATAGTGATAAATATTTATCTCTTAAAAAAAATTTAGAGGCAATAATAAATATTTTCTTATAAAATAAACACCAACATGTTCAAAATAAACAGATAATTTGAATCAATAAACACTTAGTCTGAGTAATAAACAGAAATGCTGAGAAATAAATAGAAATTATTTTACACATAGTGCACTATTAGAAATAAGATATATTTTTGGAGATAGAATAATATAACACATAGTCAACATTTGCACGCTATATGTCAAGCCTTCACGTGCCTCATGACTCGGAGCATACAAAACACTATATTCGTAATCTAATAGTTTCTATTTATTCATAAAGCGTTTTTGTTTACTATCTATATTTGGTATTATCAGTTCATGCTAGTTTTCTATTGTGAGATAAGTGTTTCATGTCAGGCCTAAAATAGTTAATATTTACTCATTCTATTTCTATTTACTTTCTACATATTTTATTTATTTTATCAAAATTTTTTTTCATAAGCACATAATGATGGTTAATTCATGATTTTTTAACTTTTAGAACGTGTGGATTTAATAATAAGGGAGGTGGTCAGATTTAGGCTTAGCTATATAATGTAGCCAAGTATTTATATAAAGAGAGTGAGAAGATAGATAAGGATGATAAAATTAAGTATATATATTTGAAGCTCCCTGTTGTATCCATTAAGTGTCAAAAATTAAATAATTTAAATAATATTAAATTGATTACTCGATGCATATATCAGAGGTCTTTATTTAATATGTAAATAGTTTTAATGATAGCTGATTACATATTTGTTTTATATAATTTTTACCCACCAATAGTTGTTTTAAATAAACGGTAGCTGATCCACAACTGCCAAATAGGTCCTGCATCTAATAGCTTGGATAATTGTTATGAAATCTCTATCGTTTGATGAAAAGGGATAGGATAATCAATATGAAACCAATATCGTTTTCAGAAGAGATATAAATGATAAACTAGCTAGAAGTGGGCAGCTTAAATATGAATTCGACTAAGAGGATGTTGGCATTGAGTTCAACGGGATCAGAGATAGTACTTTATTGAATCAGCCCGAGCATATGTTTTCTTGCCTAACCTCACGTAACGAGGAATGACTCTCAATGTGGTCGATATATATGGTCTAAGATTAAGGTATAAAAAAAATGAGGAGAGAGATAAATTGAAACAAATAAATTTTTTTATATAAAAACTTATTTAACATAAATTATAAAAATCGATCATAGCTTTCGTTTCATTATCAAAAGACGCTATACCAAAAGCACCTCTCATTTCTGTTCTTTCCCACAACATTAAACACAACTCTGGCACGTTGATAGAGCCCACCATGCATAAATACTCATGTCAAATTTAATCATAATGTGGCTCTCAAGCAGTTAGTCCGCCTAAGTCCCCATACTGTCATAATATAAACTAGGTATCCATGGCCATTACAAGGCCTAATATGAGCGAGAATCATGCTCGCACAAGTCTCAAATAACCTAATAACCATAAATAATTAATATCAAGCTACGTACCATATTGAAATCCATGAAATTAGTACTCATTATAAAATAGTGTCTACATAATTATATACAGGCACATATCTAAAATGATAATAGAGTCTGATTCGATATATTCATAAGGATTTTACTGTATGATAACTGCGGAGCTTTATAAAAAATACAACCTAAGATATATACAGAAAGTATTCCCAACTTTGTCAATATAACCTAAAGAAAGCAAAGTGCTAAGCCTACCAAATTATAAAAAAATCAATGCGGGTAGCGAGATCATCCTTAGTAAATAAATAATAACAAACATAACGGGTAAAGATGAGTAAGAAAATTGTTACTAATCAATTTAACATAAAATTTTTTTGAAATACTAAATCATGATGTCATTAAGTCATAAAATGAAAAAGGTATCAAATATTTGAAACTTACAATGATAATCTTAAGTATTCAACAATCACAGAATAATGGATAAGAATGAGTTGTACATGTATATACATACAACTACTACAAGCATGAAATAGATGCCTAGAATAGTTGAGTATACAAAGGAGCAAATGTGAAGAGTTGAGAAATAAACTGCTAGCAGGTAGATATATCAGAAACAAATCACCATGTATAGCTATCGCATGGGACTAGTATCAATCCTATAAGCAAAAACATTCAAACACTGATCTTATGGACACAAATTACATATTATAATTGAAGGAATATTTATTGGTTCATATGAGCTTAAGTCGCACATTAAAATTTTAAAAATCATTAGTTGTTTATGAAAACGTGAGGTCACATAACAGAATTCGGGTAAACATCAAATATTCCTAAGAACATAAGTTCCTAAATCAGTATTTAACAATTCTACAAAAAATTATGAAGATACAAAGTCATCATGATACTTTAAAAACTCCACTATTTTTATTCGTACTTGTTGTCAGTTCTTAATGTAGCAAATATCTCATATAGCAGCATAAATATAATCTCATATAACAATATATATCATAGATGAATTTTAGGAAAACTTTGATAATATAAAAATAATTCAATAACCATATAACATAAAACCTTGCTCAGAATCTGGCTATATAGATATACTCAAATCTCTATATATATGAAAAGATATGATATGGTTGTTTGTATACTTCTATATACATAAGTAATAATATTTAGATACTATTTCATAAAAAATATATGATATTAATTAACTAAATATATTATAGAGGTTATTATCTACTCACAACCAAACTAACATAAGCCTTAAAGAATTTAAGTCATGTCAATTTACCTAGAGGTCAAGTCGAGGTATAGGTGGTAGAGCCTCCAAGGCATAGAGCAAGGATTAGCCAAATAGAAAATAATAGTAGAGCCTCCGAGGCATAGAGCAAGGATTAGCCAAATAGAAAAGAATAGCTTATAGCACTATTGGAGTATGAAAAGTAAGAATTGCATGTTATCATACAAAACCACAAAAATAATGTTCAAACTCTATCCTGAAATCCAGCATAAATTAGTAATAATTCTTTAATGTTTCTCAACATAGGTAGATTCAGCATAAATAAAAGTACAAATTCCAAAATCTTACCTAAGAAGCTCATAAGTTGAAGGGATTCAGCGAATAGTAAGCTTAGGGGTGTAAATCTAAGGTTTGAAGAGCTTAGATTCTAAAGCAAAAGGGGAATATAGATAGAGATGATAGAGATATAGACTAAAAGATATGCTTTATGTTATGTCTTTATATTTTAATGAGAATTTATTTTGAGCAATGTATGCCATTTACTATATATGTGCATGTGTCTAGTATTTACAAAGAGTATTTGATCTAGTGTGTAGAGTACGGCTTACACACAGAAGACTAGATCATCGGTTCCTTTGGAATACAAATTTATTGTTCACAGTTTTAGATGGAATTAGACACACCATCAGTAGAACTGTAGCACAAATTTTTAATAGGTCTGTCTTGACTACGGGGAATGGTTTATTCTAACTATTTGTGCTAGTACACTTTGTGTGTATTGAACAGGACCCAGTTGAGTTAATTATTTTACTGACTTTATAAAATAATTTAAAAAACATAAATATTATGATTACTTATGCTCTTAATCTGAATTCTATTTCTAGACACGTGTATGTAGTGATTATTGCTTTGATTACACATAGAGTGAGATTCTATATGAGTCAATAAACTCAGTGGGTTGGGCAATAACATTATATATATGGTGAATATTAATAGTTGAAGGAAACCACGTCCTGATAAATTGGATTGATGATATCCCCTTGAGGAAGCTTATAAGTTTTGATTGTATCAAATCTTGCAAGTAGATTTTGAATCCGATACATCAAATAAGTTAAGTGGATAGGTCTCAAGGATAATAAAAGCCAATTAAATTATATTATCAGTAATTAAATTTAATTGGTGGATATATGTAATCTTAACGTGGGGAGATAATAAGTATTTAATATTAAAGGCTCGAAAATATAAATTCGAATATGATTAGGAGTACAATTATAATTCTTTAGTGGAATGAATTGTAATTTACGTAATTGAATCCTAACCGGGGTAGGATTGGGAGATTTAATTATGTGGGAAGTCTTTTTCATATTTGCCTATTGGTCCCTGTTGTAGCCCTATAAATACCATCTCAGTTGGTTGCTAGGGAGAACGTTTTTGGAGAAAGAAAAATAAGAAACCCTAGGACGGCCAAGAGATCCCACCATCTTGTGAGAGAAAGAAGGTATTTTTGGAAATACGGTGGAAGGCTAAAAGGTTGAGGTCGAGCAATCGAATCAAAGTGTTCCAAAGTTCAAATCTGAAGGTATGATCTTATACTCATAGATTAGAACGGTAAAAGTTTTTTGTATTACTCATATACGCTATAGCCATGATCTTGAAGGTATTCCGCGTTCCCCAACAAGAGAAAGGATGGAAATGAGGAGAAGATGAGAATTTTTGGGGCATAGGTCATAGAGGTTTAAAAATAAGAGATGAGAGAAGAGGTAGAGAGAGAGAGAGAGAGCATTCTAAGAAGAAGGAGATGGTTGGATACTTATAAGGGTCTTGAAGTTACTAGAGAGGAGTATCACGCAACATAGGGGTGAGCTTGAGTGTGTAGCCCAATTTAAGGATGAGTTCGGTCAGTGCACAACACAACACAACATGAACGAGCTTGAGTGCTCCACATTGTATGGACGAGCTCAAGTAGCGAGCTTAAATGCGCAACACAACACAAACAAAGTCAATTGGCAAGTTTGAGTGTATAACACAGTAAAAGTGAGCTTAAGTAGCGAACTTGAGTGCATAATATAACATAGGGTCAACTTAGGTGACACAATTTACTTGGATTCAAAATTATTTAAGTAGATATCATAAACTTATCAATAGAAATATCTAGTTACTACTATTTCTTAAGGTTCCTAATGCAAATAAAGGAAAAACCATCATTATTTTTTATTAAAATAATCAAAAAAATCAAATATATCAAGAATAAAAAGTCAACTCTTTCAGTCAAAAATAATTTTAAAATTTTAAAAAATTTAAGTTCAACCGATATCGGATACTTTCACTCAGAATAAAAATTACATAAAATGAATTTATCTTAGAAATAATAAAAATAAAAAATTATCTTGAAATATAATTTGTAAAGGCTTGATCAATATTTGATCAAATTTATAGAGTTTACAAAGCTAGACAGGGTTGCAATAAAAGTGAACTTCATATTGTCCTATACCAACTTGATCCACTACTCATCAAAAACCATAAAATTAAATTTACTATAAAATTTTAAGATTAAAATTTATTACTTAAGGTTTAAATTATGACACTCATTGGCTAGAGGTCAAGGTGTTACACATATACTTTGACTGACTATGGCTAATAGAATAAGCACCTAAATGAAGTTGAAAGGACATCCTACTTTATCCCTTATTCACGTGCAATGGACTAACAAAAAACTTGGAATCCAAGACCAAATAACCAACATACCAACTAATTTAACTTTTAATATCTACACTTCTATAATAGGCATGGGTATGGTCATGGGTTGGGCCGAGCTCGAGTCAAGCCGAGAGTAAAAGGGCAGGAAAAAGACTTTGTACATCGCCTCCGGTGCAGCAAGGCCTACGTGGGCTGCACCGCCTCTTCTGATTGGTCCACGTGGCTCCTACGTGGATGACCTGCCGGGCTGTATGCTCTACTTTGATGTTACGTTCTGAACGTGACGGCCATTTAAAGTAGTTCGCTTTTTTTTAAAATAGCATGCGGACGAAAATGCCCTTTCCCTCTATCCTAGCGCCATTTTACGTTGTATTTCATCTATGCAAGAAGAACTCTCTTTCTTCCCCGGTCGAAAGAAAATATTTTAGCTTCGAGGCTGAAAAACCTGGCTACTGGAGTCTGTGTACAAAAACTTCTGGAAGAAATGTCATCCGCAGCACAAAGTAAAAAGTCTTTCTTCCCACTTCTTTCTAAAGCTCCTTTATTACACCAACAGTTTTTTCTGGTTAGAGTTAGTTAATGCGTGACCAAACCGTTTAATGCGCGGGTAACTTCCTTAGAACAAAATAGTTATGACATTCTGGGAGTCATAACTGTTTAGAGTTTACTGTTTTGTAAGCACGAATGTCATACTCTTTTAACTAGGATGTTATACCTCATGAACTGGGGTGTCGTCAGAGTGGTTCGGCCTATATTCCCCGTTATTTCCTGTCCATATAGCTCTAGTGTCGTCGTTAGAGCTATGACACCCCTGATATACTGTTAAGACACCGTAGTTACAAGCCTAGGACACCCGTGCTCCAAACGAAAGCTGGAGAATAGCCTCGCGACACCATAGTTACAACGCTACGACACCCGTGCTTATAACCTTTGCGATCTTCGTATGTTGCTTTCCGGGGTATCGTAGCTTGTTCTATGGGGTGTCTTTAAATGCTATAAAGGGTGTGTCGTGCTTATAAACGACGCTGGAGAGCAGGCCCGCGACACCCCGTATGGAGAACAATCCCTGCGACACCCCGCTTTAACAGTCACGTCATCGGTGTCGTCGCCTAAAAGCTAAGGTGTCGTAAGATGAGAACTGGGGTGTCGTTAACAGCCTGAGTCGGTGCTATCATCGTTCGCGACACCCCAGTTGAAAATTGACGACACCCTAGCTCTCATTTGATGACACCCGTGCTTAGAACTGACCATGGCGAGAAGGCCCGCGACACCCAAGTTACTAAAATTTATTTTTATTCTTAAAAAAAGAAAAGAAAAAAAGTACATGAACCCCTCACTGGGGCTTGTCTCCTTCGGTCGCTGCGTCGGCGATCTGGCGCTGGAGGGACGCTACTTGCCCCACCAGCTGGCTGTTGGCCCGACGCAGGACCTCGATCTCTCTCGTTGAAACGACTAGGTATTGCTCGGCCACCTTGTTGAGTCGCTCGCTGATTGCGACCGACTCCGCATAGACCTCCGCATCGATGGTGACCGTTGCGCGGCGGCTGCCATGGTTGCCAGTAGATCTCCCCTCGCCTCTGGAAGCCATCTCAGTATCAAAAAAGCTGAAAAGGTGATTAACAATGGCATTCCCCCATCCATATTTAAGGTACTCCTGGCGGGTGTTTCGATTGCCATGCGCTACCATCTCAGTGGGCGGTTCACAGGAATCGAATCGGTGCGCCCCCCCCCCTCGTTGAGTTTCGAGGGATGGGAACAGAAGAGAATTTTGGAAGCCAACCGTAGTAAGTTTTACGTCGTCCCAAGAGAAAATTCATGACATCCAAGGATGATTTGGATTTCGACCGAAACTCCTTCGCGACACCCTACTTGAAACCTCACGATACCCTAGCATCAATGCTACGACACCCGTGCTTAGAACTGACCACGGAGAGAATCCTCGCGACACCCCAGGGAGAATTGGATTTCGACCGAAACTTCTTCGAGACACCCCTGTTGAAAGCTCATGACACCCTAGCTTTAAGGCGATGACACCCGTGCTTAGAACTGACCACGGCGAGAAGGCCCGCGACACCCCTTGTCGAATTCGACCGAAACTCCTTTGTGACACCCCAGTTGAAATCTAATGACACCCTAGCACCAATGCTACGACACCCATGCTTAGAACTGACCGCGCAGAATCCCCGCGACACCCCAGAGAGAATTGGATTTCGGCCGAAACACCTTCGAGACACCCCTGTTGAAAGCTCGACACCCTAGCTTTAAGGTGACGACACTCGTGCTTAGAACTGATCACGGTGAGAATACCCGCGACACCCCTTGTCGAATTCAGCCGAAACTCCTTCGCATACCCCAGTTGAAATCTAATGACACCCTAGCACCAATGCTATGACACCCGTGCTTAGAACTGACCGCGAAGAGAATCCCCGCGACACCCCAGGAGAATTGGATTTCAGCTGAAACTCCTTCGAGACACCCCTATTGAAAGCTCACGACACCCTAGCTTTAAGGCGATGACACCCGTGCTTAGAAATGATCACGGTGAGAATACCCGACACCCCTTGTCGAATTCAGCCGCAACTCCTTCACGACACCCCAGTTGAAATCTCACGACACCCCTGAAAAGGTGATTAACGTGGGTTCACTGTTAATGCACGGGTGTCGTCGCCTTAAAGCTAGGGTGTCGTGAGCTGAAATCCAATTCTCCCTGGGTGTCGCGGGGATTGTCCGCGCGGTCAGTTCTAAGCACGGGTGTCGTAGCATTGGTGCTGGGGTGTCATGAGATTTCAACTGGGGTGTCACGAAGGAGTTTCAGCCGAATTCGACAAGGGGTGTCGCGGGGGTTCTCTCCATGATCAGTTCTAAGCACGGGTGTCATCGCCTTAAAGCTAGGGTGTCGTGAGCTTTCAACAGGGGTGTCTTGAAGGAGTTTCGGCCGAAATCCAATTCTCCCTGGGGTGTCGCGGGGATTCTCTCCGTGGTCAGTTCTAAGCACGGGTGTTGTAGCATTGTTGCTAGGGTGTCGTGAGGTTTGAAGTGGGGTGTCGCGAAGGAGTTTCGGCCGAAATCCAAATCATCCTTGGGTGTCGTGAATTTTCTTTTGGGACGACGTAAAACTTACTACGGTTGGCTTCCCGAAACTCTCTTCTGTTCCCCATCCCTCAAAACTCAACGAGGGGGGGGGGCACCGATTCGATTCCTGTGAACCGCCCACTGAGATGGTGCGCGTGGCAATCGAAACACCCGCCAGGAGTACCTTAAATATGGATGGGGAATGCCATCGTTAATCACCTTTTCAGCTTTT
The DNA here is from genome assembly GCA_900491605.1 of Calamus simplicifolius. Lineage (NCBI taxonomy): Eukaryota > Viridiplantae > Streptophyta > Magnoliopsida > Arecales > Arecaceae > Calamus > Calamus simplicifolius. The sequence goes on along the minus strand of UESW01004106.1, from coordinate 960,288 downwards.
GATACTGAGATGGCTTCCAGAGGCGAGGGGCGATATACTGGCAGCCATGGCAGCCGCCGCGCAACGGTCACCATCGACGCGGAGGTCTATGCGAAGTCGCTCGCAATCAGCGAGCGACTCAACAAGGCGGCCGAGCAATACCTGGCCGTTTCAACGAGAAAGATCGAGGTCCTGCGTCGGGCCAACAGCCAGCTGGAGGGGCAAGTAGCGTCCCTCCAGCGCCAGATCGCTGACGCAGCGACCAAAGGAGATGAGAAGCCCCAGTGAGGGCTAATGTACTTTTTTTCTTTTCTTTTTTGATAAATAAAAATAAATTTTAGTAACTTGGTTGTCGCGGGCCTTCTCGCCGTGGTCAGTTCTAAGCCGGGTGTCGTCGCCTTAAAGCTAGGGTGTTGTGAGCTTTCAACAGGGGTGTCTCTAAGGAGTTTCGGCCGAAATCCAATTCTCCCTAGGGTGTCGTGGGGATTCTCTGCGCGTCAGTTCTAAGCACGGTGTCATAGCATTGGTGCTGGGTGTCATTAGATTTCAACTGGGGTGTCGCAAAGGTGTTTAGGCTGAATTCGACAAGGGGTGTTGGGGTATTCTCACCATGATCAGTTCTAAGCACGGGTGTCGTCGCCTCCCTGCGGGGATGCTCAGTTCTAAGCATGTCGTAGCATTGGTGCTAGGGTGTCATTAGATTTCAACTGGTGTCCGAAGGAGTTGGCTGAATTCGATAAGGGGTGTCGCGGGTATTGTGATCAGTTCTAAGCACGGGTGTCGTCGCTCGTGAGCTTTCAACAGAGGAGTTTCGGCCGAAATCCAATTCTCCTGGGGTGTCAGGGGATTGTCCGCGCGGTCAGTTCTATGCACGGGTGTCGGCTAGGGTGTCGTGAGCTTTCAACAGGGTGTCTCGAAGGAGTTTCGGCCAAAATCCATTCTCCTGGGGTGTCGCGAAGGAGTTGCGGCTGAATTCAAGGGGTGTCGCGGGTATTCTGATCAGTTCAAATGGCCACATTTGCACGACGGGTCAAGCACAGATGATAAATGGGTGTCGTATTTTTTAACCTTCGTGTCCTAAATCCTAATCCTTTGTCAGCATATATTGACAACTAAATCTATGGATATCATTGTTCATGACTGCGTGCCTATATTTTCACAGTTGATGCTGAAATTGTAGATCGGAAAGAAATCGATAACACTCCCGGCCGTGCACCTTCACCCGTCGCTCCAAATGCAGTGGATGATATTGTAGTTCCTCAAACTGGGATGGAATTCAATTCAGCAGATGATGTATATACGTTCTACAATGGATACGCGAAACGAGTTGGTTTTGGAATCACAACAGTGTGTAGCAGGGCCAACAACAAAAAACAACTTTGCTTCAAGCACCTGGCGTGTTGGAGGCAAGGAAAATCTAGAAAATCAGAGAAGAGTATGAATCATAGGGATACTGGGAAAGTTGATTGTATGGCATCCATAAAAGCAAGACTGAATGCTACAAGTGGTAAGTGGATATTGGATGAGGTTTCTCTAGAACATAACCATGGGATGTCCATAACATCAACTGGTTATCTACGGTCGCATAGGAGGATCAGCACACCAGAGAAGGCAGAGATCAGCAATTTACATGCCGTGAATGTTCCGACGACTCAGATATACTCTGCCATAGCAAGGAGAAAAGGGGGCAGAGGACAATTGGATTTCACCGAGAAGGATGCTCGTAACTTCATTTGTCGCGAACGTCAGTCTAAGCTGAAAGAAGGAGATGCTCAGTCGATGGTAATTCATTTCGCCGAAATGCAACTCAGAAATC